>CM073763.1:40824394-41424394 GCA_037127475.1 Arma custos | reverse complement strand
AATTTCTCGGCATATGTTGTGAATAATTACAATTATAATGTAATACTCTTATGCAAATTTAATCTTCTTTAAGATAGACTGTTTGCGTGTAATATTCAGTATAAAAAAGAATGAGACCACTGGAGAATTTAGAAAATTACACAACGCGGAATTGCGAGGCATGTGTCCGGTTAATATTAGTTAATATCAAGTGATAGTGTCGCGAAGATTAAGATGGGCTTGTAAAGTCGCTGGGCTATGTAATAAATGAATTCCTATATACTCGTAGTTAATAAACGCTGTGGCAAACATAAACTGGGGGATTAGACCGGTGGTAGAATTGCGTTAAGAGTACTTTGATTTTTAGCGGATTTGGGTTTGGATAGTGGTCCGTTGACAGAAATGTGTGAATAAGCAGAGATTGGCGGTATCGGCATCGAACCTCCGGGTTCGCTAACCCTTGTTATTATTAGATATACATACTACCAGGGCAGTCTATCTAGCGCATTCTGCGCTAAATTGCACTACAGATATTTTTCTGGATAATCATGATAATCACATAATACTGAAGATTTAAAAAAGTTGAATCCCAGAAACTGATTCCTGATTTTTTTTTAAATATCACATAAAACATGAAAGAAATTTAACGGTTTTTTTTTTATTTGGATGAAACATTTTAGATATTTGGGTGACAAAAAAATATAGATGATATAGATAATTGGATGACAAATTATTTAGTGGCCGAGAAGGATTCTATGGGATGTACGACCCTCCTTCGGACCACCCAGTCTCTTTAAAGTAGCCAAAATAAGGGAGGGAAATCGGGCGGTTGAGTGTGATCAAGGACAAATCACCTTTCTGCGCCTCAAATCCTTCAGTTGCAGTGGTACAGGTTTTTTTAAAATATATTTCATATTATTCAATAAAAAATTAACAAAAAAGGCACCTTCTTCAGCTTATTTACAATACATAAATAATGTTAAATAAATTGGGTTTTGGAGTAAAGATAATATTGATGATGGCGCTAATAACGGCGGATCACCGATAAGCTTTGTGAATAATCGAGTATCCAAGTTGGGTTCGAAACTTAGTCCAGAACAGTAAAATTATCGGATGCTTCATCAACCACGCTCCGTTCTCAGCTGAGTCGGTAGCTTAACAGAAGCTTCTAAATCAAACTAATCATTATCAACAAAAAAAATTGAGTAGTTCAAGAAAGAAACAGACTGGCCCGATAGTTTTTATTATTAGTAAATATAGAGTAATAATAAGGCTTAGCGAACCTCAAGGTTCGATGCCGATGCCACCAATATCTGCTTACTAACTTCCTTCCTCGGGCCCAAATCCAAATCCGCCAGATCATACATGGAGTAATTAAAATAAAATAAATGTTTATTATATTCAATATTCATATAATTTCAAATATGATAAAATACAACGGTAAAAAGTATTTTCTTTTGGAAAAAAAAAACAAATAATAAATTTCATTATGAATAATATGTAACTTTATAATGAATTATCTTCATAGTATTTTAATCACAGTTGATGATAACGTTGCTCCACATAAATAAGATAAGTAAGAACCTAGTAAATAAGCGTTATAATTCTATATACTAGATAGATATTAGATATAATCGTACAATATACTTATAGTTTTTTTATTTAGCTGATATGTATTACAAAAATATAACATAGCTACATCGCTGTGGAGGCTAAATAAGGGTTGAGTCCCTCAACTCCTATCAACCTCACAATAATTTAACAAATAAATCAAATAATTTAAAAAAGTTGGAATGGTCGAAATATACGAATCAATTTCAAACTCCTGAAAATCAATTTCAAAAATCTGAATGTTACTTCCCAAATAAATCATTTCATAATTAAACATAATTGAAAAAAAATATTGTAAGTAGTGGTAAATAAGACAAACGTTAAATAAATTATTTTTAGTAAGAACTGTCTATTTTAAAGCCAACATTTCGACCATCATTATAAGCCCTGAAGAAGACCGATGTGGGTCGAAACGTTGGCTTTAAAATAAACAGTGCTTCTTACTGAAGAGATTTTTTTCTGACCTCCACACCTCCACCTAAACCATTTTCTTTCAAAATTAAAGCTCAAGTAGTCAGAAAATCCGGTAGAGATTGTTGAAAAAAAATATTGAATAATACAATAAAAACATAACAATAGCCTAAGGTGCAGAAAAGAGAACAGTAGCAATAGGAGTTACGATCAAATGAATTCAAGCTAATGCTAAGGAATTAGGAGTCAGGGAAGCGACTGCAACTTCTCCATTATGCAAATCTCCAAGAATCGCCGGCCTAGTGCTATTTTCACAGTATAATGATCTCCAGGGATTTAATTGTTTGGAACAATAGAAGCAGGTTTTTTTTTTCTTTTTTGTTTTTTTCAACAACAGCTTCGACTTTCGAAAACCAGAAAAACAGAATGAAAAAAAAACTTAACACAAAAAGAGAGAAAAAGTTTTTCCAACACCCTCCTATAGAGGAATTTCTGCTTTATTACATCAATGCTTCAGTGGGCTCCACTAATCCCATAATCCTCTCTATTGTAACATTGACAAAACAAAGCGAATTATGTGGATTTCTCCAACGGCCGTCTTTTGTAATTTTCCTCTATTTAATGATTTAGGAAAAGTCGTTATCACAGGAAATGCTCTCAAATTGAACATAATTAAATAACGGAAAAGCAGAAATTAAGGAATTTTCGGGTGAGTTAAGAAGAAAATTATAATGAGCTAAGTGGGTTTTAGGGCTTTAGTGCCCTCTTCCATAATTATACGAAATCACTAGAAAGGAAATTATTTAATAATAACTCTAAACACACACACACACACACACACATATGTATATATTTTTTTTTAATAGAAAAGATTTGTCCTGGCCGAGATTCGAACCCGGGTCGTTTGCATCTCTAGTGCTCTCTATGGTCTAGACTGCTCTACCAGTGGTCGTATCCAAGCCACACAAATCTTTTCTCTTCAAAATAAAATATTTAAAAATAATCACCAGCAAAAGAACAATAAATAAAAATAAATGATATATATTGAGGGAAGGATGTTATAGTTATATTGAAGGATAAATGAATGGAGCTGTTATTTTTGAGTGGTATAAGTCCACTTTTTTTTAAAAAATATAAAAGCACAATAATCTTAATGAGAAGGAGACACCCCAGAGAACGATTTTTTCATTAAGTAAACCAACAAATTCTGGCTATAAAATGATATCGCAAAAATATTTTCTTTTTTTTAAAGTTGAATAAGCCAATTCCTAATTATTATCATCTTAAAAAAAATCTTATTGCAATGATTATTGTTTATTATGACTTTAGTATCCTGATTTATGAATTGAAAAGAGAATGTTTTTTATCACACAAATTTCTAGAAGTGGCAATCTCATATAGGAAAAAAATACGAAAGGAGAAATTATAATCTGGTTGAAATATGCTTGAAGTTGTTTAAAAGAGATTAACATCAATTTTTTTTTACAAAACTAGTGTAGCAGATATGTCCCATTCAAAATAATTTTTTTATTTGTTAAAAAATAAAGAAAAAGAAAAATATATAAAAGTTCAAGACCATAGACAAAACTGCCTTACAGTCCTAGTACATATTTAGCATGATTATTTCACTATGCCTAAGTGCAAAGGAGAAATAAGTTAAAATATAACTTAATTTTTTTTTAAATGTTTGTAATCTTAAAGAAGTAGTTTACTTTTACACTTGTTTATTTGTATTGCCTTTATAATAAATATAAAACTAATTCTTAAGAAAATTGATATTCGTGCATTTAAATTAACATTTTTTTTATATTAAAGATCCATTTGGGTAAAACTAATGTCGAAACAAATATGGATTTGAATTTACTCATATTTTTGTTTCTAATAATATGGTATTTTTGAAAGTGGTTTCAGTTCATTTGAAGCTAAAAAATATTATTTCACAATGATACAGGTGGTATCGAGTGTATTTTCAAAACGTACGTTTTTTATAACAACTGTGCATATGAAACTATAGGGTATAAGAGTGAAAAAAATACCCTGGTTCAGACAGCTTTGGGAAAGAAATATAGATCCTTGTGCTCTTTATGACCCCGAGCGGCCATAATCCCTGGATCTATGTCACTTTCATCAAGCCCGTTTCTTAATTGGAGAGAAGGACACTAGTTAATTGCTTCAAATTGACAATTATATAACTACAAGTCTGGCTCCCTTACGAAGCCTTTGTTTATAGCGTCAACCGGTATATACTTATAGACTTTTATTTAGCAGCCGGAGATGGATCATATAGGATCTAGGATCCTCCTGGGGCTCACCCAGCCTCTATATAGTGAGTATCCAAAATAAAGGGGAAAATCTGGCAGCTGAGCGTGATCCAGGGCAACTCATCTCCCTATACAACCATTGTCCATGAAACAGTACAGTCTCTACCATGTACTGAACCCAGACCCTTCACGGATTGTAGTGCTACAGGTTTTTTTTATATACTCTTTATAAGATTTTGGCTCGTGATGTTACACTATTAAAACTTATATTCCTAGTATTTTTTAAAATTTATTTTATGAAGTTACGATGCGGCTAGTTATATTGCGGTTGCCAATCATGAAAATAGATGAAATGAGCAGGAAAGGATAACACGGCAGAAGAGGATGTAGAAGTCCATTACGACCAGCTCATTTGAGATATTACCAATCAATATATCTGGACTATCTCTGTTGCTCCGATAATCTGTTGATCCGCCACTGGGCAGATTGAATCGTAAAATATGTACCGCCAATTTTATTTCTACCTCTCAGCAGCCTCGTCAAATTTATGCCTTCTGAATTGGTTATTTATATCAATTTATAATAAATTCAAGCAGCAAAAAAAATTCAAACTTCTTTATTCCACACTCAGATGCTCGTGTTTAAAAAAATAAGTAACAGAATTTCGTTCCTAAGAAGGAAAAAATCATTATTATACGTTTCCATGAATTCTCTTTATTCATTTTTAAGTAATAGAGGGAAATATATTGTTCAATGCTTTTTATATTGTATCATAAATAATAAATGAAATTATTAACAATATAAATGGGAATATTTTTATTCCCAAAGAGAAAATACAGGCCGGAATCCCGGCCGGGACCTATCTTTTCTCTTTAAAATAAAAATATTTAAAAATCAAAACAGTTGAACATTAATTATAAAAAAATATAAATGGGAATAATACGTAATGTATTATATTAAATTATTAATGATTCTATATGTTATATGTATCCGTTTATAACATTTTATATATTAATCCATTTACTAATTTATCTTTAAACCTTAAATTAAATAAATTTACTATATATACAAACAATCAAAAATTTACATAACAGAATACATTTAAAAGATTAATTTTTTTTTTATCGGCTTTAAAAATTGTGGATAAACAAAAATCTTACTAAAATATTATTCTCTTATGTTATTTTTTAAATATTGAACTCATCTGTATATATTCGTATAAATTGTATTATAGTGGTGACCTGTGGTCTAGTGGTTAGCATAACAAACTACTAAGCCCAAGATCGCGGGTTCGTAGCCCAGCGGCCACCTGCCCTAGGCTTATTTAAAGGGATCAAAAAATTCTTGGTTATACCGTCCTTCGGAAGGGACGTTGAACGGGGATCCCGATCCTGTACGATGTAAGGTACTCGTTAGAAATCTCGATCCTAATTAAACCTGCATAGGCAAAATATAGAGCTCCCATTAGCCACAGTAGCATAAAAATGGCGTTAAATAAACAATAGCTATGAGATTTATTAACAGTTATTCACAAATCTTAACCAAAAATCATTGGTTAACTAAAATATCACTGAAACGTTATGTTATAGCGATATGATAGTGTTACTAAAAAAAAGGCAATGAGAATAGAATTAGTTCCCAATAGTGTTAATTTACTAAAAAATACAGCTGGTAAGAGAAAAAAAACAAAAAAAAACTGTACCATTACAACCCATGAGAGGAGTTCAGTGCATGGTAGAGACTGTCATGTTTTTTGGACAACGATAGAGCAAGGAGTTCATTTGTCCTAGGAATCGACTAGGAATCTAACACCAGATTTCCCCCTCTTATTTTGGGTACCCAGTTTACAGAGGCTATTCCTAGGAGGGTTCTGGACCCAATAGGAACCATTAAGATTAAATAAATGTCAGCCAGCGAGCGGGTTTTGAACTGAGGACGCTCTATCACTGATCCACTTCACTATCTTGCCGCAAATTTAAAATGAGGTTCAATTATCATAAACTTTATCAATTCCGTATTAAATTAAAAAAAAGGATTAAATCATATCCCAGCTAATGAATATGACTGAAACGTGATCGGAAATCTGAATGTTATGACAAAAGTTTATCCTTAATGAAAATGGGTAAGAAAGTAAAACATTTAGCGGTAACGTGAGTTCCAAACCCGGGGGGAGTTAAGCGATACTTAAACTTTCATTAGAGCTAATCAGCTTCGAGTTTCTTACAACTTTACAAAAAGTTCAACCGACAACAAAACTCTGGATTGCCTAGCTCGCTCGCAAAGGTTTTCCTCGAAGAACACACACATAAAGAACCTGATTGTTCTTTCTTGTACTGTTCACTTCCAAAAATAAACTTCGGTAATTAAGTGGTAATGGAAAAAAAACATTTACCTAAAAAAATTCTAATAATAAAAAAACAATTATTAATATAATATAGCATAAATAGAGAAATCATCATTGATCTCTGATGTATGTAGATCACAATGTACAGGGTGTCATATTGAAGAAGAAATGTGCAAGAAAAAACTCAAAGTTCCTCGAACTTGGATAAGTCAAATTTACTAAGTTGATTTTCATTTAAACAATAAATCATTAAAATCAATTGATTGGGCAATTATAAAAATAAATTTTGATTGCCAAGATTATTGAAATGTTAATACATCCATTCAAATCTGTGACATCATAAAAACCATAATATATTTAAATCATGATAAAATTTATATATATAGTATAATGCATTCAAATACACTAAGTCTAAGTCTAATTAAGTCACTGTCTTTATTTGAAACTTATATTAGCAAGTAAAAGGTTTTTTGAAACTTGATCCAGATATAAGAGTTCAGTTCGATTGAAAGCCGAATACAATTTCATTTATTTTATTTTTTTTTTAAATAAATCAAGATATAATACAAAATTCCCGTGAAACTTACGCGCAAGTTAATCCGAAGCAAAATCCGAAAATTTTCAGTATAACAATCCTTTTACAAATCAAATTTTGCCCTAAATAAAAGGATACTTGTTGAACCAAGAATCTTCTATGTGTATATATTGCAGAGTAATCCAATGGCATAGTTATCAATACTACTAACTTAAAAATGCAATTGTCAATCATTGTTTATATTTTAAATAATGTGGGTATATTAATAAATAATCCTAATAAAAGTAATTAATATTGAAAATGTTTAGAATAATTGAAATATACGGTTAAATCATGATCATACATAAATATCTAAGGTTTTTAAAGAAAACTATTTTCTGTTTATAACAGCTGCCTTCATTCCATAGAGAATTTGCTACCGTAGAGTAAGTAATTATTAAATTGTTCTGCAGCCCCATTAGCCAATTTCTAAATCCCTCAATTATCTGACGCAAATCAATAAAGCGTTACATTTCAATATGAAACGAATCAATTAAAACCGTTCTCGAATTTTTAGAAAATTTGTGTGCCTAAGCACCTTGATCGATTTTTAATAACGAATTATTATAATTGGAAAAACAAACAATTTATTTCAAAACAATCCCATCGTACTAGTCTGCGTAATAAATTTCGTAGTGTTCCGCATTTCAAAACTAACAAGGGCTAAAAACAATTCGAAAGCTCAATCCCAAATTTCGGACTCAAATACTAATTAGTGAGTAGGGGGAAATCCGCAAGGACCAAATGATTTAAACAAACAGTAAAATGTTGGGATGGCGGACAGAAGGCAGGTATAAGTTAGCGAAGCGTTGAGGTTTGTTTGCAACTAATCACGACTAATGGGATTAGGAGTTGAGCAAGTTGGACCGCAGCCACTGTTACCTATAGCTAACTGATCGGCAAGCCAGGACCCGCCCCTGGTATCATCTAGGCAACGTTTTTTTAGAAATAATTTGAAAAGGATAACTTTAAACAGCCAAAAATGGACAGTGTTGGATCTGTGGACTCTCATGGGGCTCACCCAACTTATATATACCTCTATATATATATATATATAAAGCTTATCGTCTGAGTGTAATTTCGACCAAATAACCTTCCTGCATAACCAGTAAGTAGGAACAGTACGGTCTCTATCATATATTGAACACAAAATCCTTCATGAGTTGTACCGTTAGTTTATTTTTATTATTCTTTAATGTTTTAGTAGAATGATATGTTTTTTCGTCCGATTCCATTTAAAAAGATTCACACCGATAAAATAAAAAATAAAAACACATGCTCCCCGTTGATACCCCTAAATTCATTCTTCTTTACTTCCAACTCGATTAACAATTTATCAACTCAAGAGGCTGTGAAGGTTTTCAACAAAAAATTAATACAAAAACTGAGACCTAACAAATATAAAATTTTAAATTTTCTAACAATAATTGAAGTTTTCACTGAAATTTACTCCCAAATTAGTAGACTAATCTAGAAAATAACTATACGAAAAATATCCTCAACATTAGATGTATAATCCTATTGTTTTGGGAGAAAACGCGATTAAATGTATTCATAATTAATTGGTCAGATAATTGATAAATAAATTACTTCTAAAAAAAAATACTTCTATCGACTAAATAAATACATACATACATACATACATACATACATACATACATATATATATATATATATATATATATATATATATATATATATATATATATATAAAGTGCATTGTAAATCAAGGAAATATAATCTCTAATTTATAAAAATATATATCAAGCAAATCAATATCTAATCTTTAAAACTTACGCTCAATTTAGCGGTAGACTTAAGTGATTAGCTTCTGCTTATTAAATTCCTCCCAGAATAAAAAAATCTGTGTATGCCCCTTTCTTTTTACATTAAAAAGAATGCCTTACAATGCCTGTATTGTTATTCTATAGGGACTTGTCCCAGAATAAATAAAGGCATTATTATTATAATTAAAAACTTTGATTATTATAATTTTTTTACTCTATCAAACGATTCAATTTTTGAGTTAGCGGTCTCCAATACACAATAAGTCTGATAATTATATTGAAAAATGTCATGCCAAGACGATGTAATATGGATGGAATGTATTGCGTTGTCACGACAGACCTTTCACCGGGATAGGTCACCTACAAGCCATCACAATTATGTCTTGAAGGTCTTACCGAGTCATAACTCTCGTGTATGGAACATACGTTCTTCTAGTGTAAGTATGAATATATTGCATAAATATGTATTAATATATTTTTATCAAAGTAAATTACTTATATTATATATAATAATATATATACCGCGTCAGGTCAGAGTCTGGACTATTATTATAATAATACAAAAGCCTTCGTAAATTCCTCCATCCTTACCTTTATTACGAATAAAGTGATCCATAATGACCTTAATTTCATTATTGGTTGTCCCATTTGGTAAATGTTAATAAATAAACTAAGTCCGAATCCGATATCAATCTTTTCATGTCAAACTTTATTCTCACTCAAACCCATTAGTTTCAAACCTAGCAACTTCTTCAATATCTGATAATCCTCCGAGGCGTCTGAAAAGAAGATGGCCTCGTGACCTTGTAAGTTGAATAATTTACTTGAGAAATACCATAGGATAGTTTCATTACATGACTTTATCCCAGGAAATTATATGTCTTTCATTATATTTACTCAAAGTATTGCTATTATACAGTTTTAAAATTCATTAACTAAATCTAAAAAAATATTTAGGTATCATACAAATTCAATTAGATTTAAATAAAGTAATTAACAATTGGATTTACAATATAGAATAGCTTAAATTGTTCATGAAATTAAATGAAACAATTTTCGTGAAAACGTTCTAAATATTTTAATTGTTTAAACAACTTATATTAATATATTTGACGAAATGATGCATGACTATATTTTTTTAATTTTTGGATGGGGGATTAAATTTTAAAAAAATTTAAATCCGGAAGGATTTTGAATAATAATAATTAAGAAAAGTTGGGAATTTCGGTCAACTGATAAACTCACAATTTTTTATGAATAAATCAATGAACAGTATGGAAATAAAAAAAAACTATTAACTGTTTTATAAGAGCGACTTGGCCATGTTCCGAGATGACGTTTGGCCGAGGGATGCTGAAAGCAAATCGGCTTTCAATTTCCTGAGTGAAGAGCAATATAGATTCCTTCAATGACATTCGATAATTTTCTCTCGGAATTATTTCCTTTTGGAAGCTACAAGGGTCATTACTGTTTTCCCTGTCAAAGAGTGTTATTTTCAATCAAGTACGGAAGTGACACCTAATTTTTATCACAGGCAGTCAAGAAAAAAATAAAATATTAATTAATAACTAATTGATTCAATATATAGCAAAAAATCTAATAAATTTTAAAAATAAAAATTTAGTATCTGAAAGTTCCATGTGAGTTCATTCCTGTTACAATGATGGTATTGAAATATTGTACCAAAAATAAAAATAAAAAATTGTACCATTACAACCCATGAAGGGTCTGGAGTTCAGTACACGGTAGAGACTGTACTATACCTTGGACAACGGTTGAGCAGGGAGGTGATTTGTCCTAGATCACACTAAACAGCCATATTTTCCTCCCTTATCTTCGGTACCAACTTTATAAAGGCTGAGTGAGCTACAGGAGAGTCTTAGATCCTCCAGCCGCCATCCATATCCAAGCCGCTAAAAGATAAAATAACGATTGCTTACGAGCAGAATTTAAACCCAGGACCTTTAGCATGGCAACTCAGCGCTCTACCACTGAGCCACTCTCTGGCTTTATTTTATTAACCATAAGACGATTTTTTTGAGTTTTAATTTATGTCATTATTTCCATAAAACTTTAAGTTCAAACATGATACAACTGTTGGAAATGAAATATCAGAAACATCAAACAGTGCAATTGCTACAGAAGGCTTAGTTCAAAAACGACAATTTTCGATTATGTCACTCTTTAGAAGGAGCGGTATGTGATAATCACCACGATAGTACCATGATTCCAGGTGTTGGAATCAGATGTTATCATTACTATGATCCACCATGAAAAAACGAATACTAGGCAGGGGAAAAATGTATACTACATCAGTCTAGCCCACAAACACACTTATAAATATTACACATTGCCTAAAATATTTTAACAATACCGAAAAATGTGGATATAATAATAATGCAAATAGTGGAACGAGAAACTATCCTACAACATTCTTGGGAAACTATGGCCATCCCTAAGTTCCAAATGCCTGATTTATACCCAGGCCAATGCTCTTCCATATTTAAGGGAAGCATGAATCTAGGAAGATCTGACAAACTTTGATAACCAACTTGACAAAGCACTTCATTTATTTCTGAAGGTATATAACCGTAAATATATATTACTTACCACAGCGCTATTACGTAGTACTTTTCACTGAGGTAATCTAACTAGAAAAATCTTGTGGTTATCCATCCAAAAAAAAATGGATCTAGGACAAATCACCTCCCTGCACAACCGTTGCCCATGAAACCGCACAGTATCTACCATGTACTGAACCCCAAACCCGTTCACGGGTTGTAGTGGTAAAGGTTGTTTTTTAATAAGAATAAATTCAAAGTCTTCTGATAGAAGAAAAGCAAAAGGGACAAGACGAGAGAAAAAAATAGGAGGTGTAAAGGTAAAATTTCTGGAGAAATATCTCCTTGTCAGTGGATTTTTGGATAATAAGCTTTTCTCGCTTTCGACTGTACCCGAAGCCTTTTACTTGTGTCAGGTGCTTCTAAGAAGAAATTTGCCGGTTTCTTGCTTGAATGTGTACTATTTATTACAAACTATTAGACTTAAATAAAAATTCGGATTAAATATAATTTAGAGTTAAATAAAAATAATTCAAAAAAAAAGGTAGAGAACTTAGAAATTTTCATTTTCAAGAAAATAATTCATAGCGTAGTTCTGTCTCTTTAATTGGAGAAAGAGCGAAATTTATCGATATTTTTTTAAGTAATATTATTTTACATAATATATTAAACAATATTATTGCCACGTCAGATTTTTTTCGAAGCCGAGTGTAGTGAAGTTAATGTCGAAACATATCTCCTGCAGATCGACCTTGTTTTCCTTTATGTGAAAATGATAATTGAAACTCTTAACTTTTTTTTTAATTTTCGCTACATAGTAGGGAAACTACAGGAATTGTACTAAAGAACATCCAGTGAAATTAATTTTTCAGGCTAATTTTAATTTAATACTTCCTTTTTGTATTAACAAAGCTTACAAAATAAAATAATAAAAATTGTAAAAATTAAATTTTTTCGAAATTTGGAAGTCTAACATTATGTTAGGATCGACTTTTTTATATTTATTGTACACGTATTTTCGCTAATGTACGCAAAACCTAAAGTTAATGATTGTATATTACAATTATAACATACTTAAGCATTAAACTTAGCTACTTGAAGTGAATGAATACGGTAAGTAACCACCACTCAGGCGCTGGCCAGTTCATCCAAGTTAGTGTTGTTAACCAAGTTAGTAAAGTCATTCCTGAAGTTTGCGCGATACAATCGTACTTTAAGTTACGGTAGTGGGACTAAGGTTAGATTTCTACTCTACTGATTACGGTAATAACATTCTAGATATAAATAATAAATGTTCTAGAATATAATATTAGTAGTAGTACCTGTGATATAGTAAATAAATATATAGTTGTGAATAGTAATTACAACAGATAAAACGCTTTAGTAATGTATATTCCAAATATGTTATTAATTTAAAAATAAATAATAGACATTACAGGACTTAATAAAGATTAATCCTAAATAAATTTTAAGTTTAACTACCTACTGATTTAAAACAAACATAAATAAAACAAGGAGTTTATAAATTGTACGTAAAAAAGGACTTGAAAAACTGATTACAAACAAATAAAAAATATAAAAATAATTAATAAAGAAACTATAAGAGATCATCAGTCTATTGCTAATTTTTGTATTACTTAATAATTATTAAGTACTACTACTAATGTTTGAAGTAGGAAAATATTCAACATACCCTAGCTGCAATCGGCACTGATACACTGCAACAGCTAACACTAAAAAAAAAAATTAAAATTAATTAATTTATAAGATATTTGTTGTTCTAAAATATATTAAATAAAAATCTAAAAAATAATTATAAAAGGAATATACTTATATGGAGTAGTAATTGTTAATACTATTACGTTATCAATATGTTTATAACAAAAAAATAAAAATTAATTAATATTTTATATTATAAGATATTTTCTGTCCTAAATATCTTAATAGTAATAATCACAAAAATAATTATAAACATGTTTATAACCTAAAAAAATACGTATTAAATTTTTTAATATTTTAACGATACATTTGTCCTTAAATATGTTAGCAATAAAAACTACAAAAATAATTCATAAAAGGAAAATATATGTTGTAATTGTTAATATTACTACTTTGTCAATATGTTAATAACAACAAATAAAAATACAAAATTAATTAATACATTATGAGATATAATTTGTTCTAAAATAAGTTAAAAATAAAAATTCATTATAAAAAATGAAAATATATGGAGTTAATAATATGTTATGTTAATATTATATTATCAATGTGTTTATAACAAAAAATAAAAATTAATTTAATTAAAGTCTACTGACTGTCAATTCTGTTAATTCACAGGCGTGGATACATATCTAAAGAGAAAACAAATTTAATTAATTAATTTTAATTTAAGACTAAAATGAAGATATCGTTTGTCCTGAAATATGATAATACAAATTTTAAAAACAATTATAAAAAAAGAAAGTATGTGGAGTAATCGTTAATATTATTATCCTATCAGCTTTTTTTTAATCATAAAAATAATTATAAAAGGAAAATGTTTGAAGTAATTAAATATTACTACGAGTATGGAGTAATTTTAATAGTAAAACGTTTTTAATACATTAAAAAAGTAAGAATACATTATGTTAGGATAACTGAATAATTTGTTGAAAAATAAAAAGGCACAGGCGGTGCTGTGTTTAGGGTTAGTGACTAAATATAATTACAATTTATTATCTGTTCAGAATCGAGCCTGAGATGAGGAGGCCCTCCTTGGACACACCCAAACCTTATAAAGCATTGGACCTTGGAATGGGATTGGGGAGTGAGGGCTGAACCAGCCCTTTCTGTTAATATTGCATTCCTCGAATAACTTGCCCTCCGTACTTTACCTGTAACACGTTGTGGAACAAAAATATCCAGGGGTTATATAGTTAATAAATAATAAATAAATTAACTATTACTGTACTTTATTTAAATTACATCTCTTAAGTAAATACTTTTTCGGTTCATTTATCGTCTCTTGGGGAAAAATCCTAGTCAAATTCTTTGTTATGTCACCACTTATAAGCCAAGGTATGTATCTTTTTTTTCTGATCCCTAACTTAAACCCTTTACTGATATGCCATATTATTCAGCTCAAGAGCTTACCGGACCTCCTCTCACTCGGTATGTAGCAATATTAAATAACAAATTTATGTCAATAATATGAATAACTGTATTAAGGCCGCCGGAAGCCCAGGTACGAAATATTTTGTTCCCTCGCCCACTAACAGTAAATACATGTAAGGAAGAAATAGTTGGGGATGCAGTAAAAAAAAAAAACACATTAATAAGTGTAACTTATTTATTGTGTGCCGACGTTTCGGGCAAATATACCAAGCGGCCGTGAAGACGATCAACTGCCCCATAACAGTAAAAATAATTCTAAGTGATTTTCATGATTAATCATTGAGGAAGGAATGAGATATGCGACTTAAAGTAAACGTGTGAGATTAGAAAAATGTATTTATTTGTAGAAATAGCATAGAAAATTAGGTCCAATAAAGTATTCACTGGAGAATTTATGGGGTTATGTATCGTTTAATTGGGAAGCATATTTCCCGTTAGCATAAATAAATTGATAGCAACTAAAACTGATGAAATTATGTCTATAACTCTATCTTTAAACAGTTGCTGAGTTTAGAAACGGACAAATCCCCAAAAAGGTAATAAGCGCTGAAAAGACTAATAAACGTCCTAGGAGAAGAGCAAGGGATAGTTGAGAGGATTGCGTAAAAGTTTATCTTGGGTATTTTCACTGGTAATGCGTGAACAGCTATTTGTTGTATCGACATCAAACCTTCTGATTCGTTAACACTATTATTATTTTTACTGATAACAATAAATACGAAAATAAAATATATAATAGATCTAGCATACAAAAAACTATACCCAAGATTGACTGGGCTTAGTTATAACATTAATAATACACAAAACCAAATAAAATCCCATGGGTACAATTAACAATTTAATTATTCTATCAAAAACATTCCAAAGTTAAAAGATCTTCATAGAAACTCAATTTTTTTCGCACATATGGTGATTTAGTTTTTCTTGAATAATGAGCAACATTAGTTTTATAAGAATTAATTGTACATAACCACGCTTAGGTAATGGATCTGTCTTTGAGAAAATCAAATATCTAATGATTCAGGTAATGATCCTCACCCAGTCAAATGAAAAATCAGTTCATATAAAAAGTATATACGTTTTCCATATTATAGTTAGTAAGAATCGTTCCCAGAAGGTCTTCGAAGGGAATATTGAATAGAGACGACAATGGCCTAAGACCTTTTCTGAAATTTGTGCCAGCCTGGAGCAGACACAACACAGGATACATAACAATACAATACATAATACATAATACATCCGATACTACTCCTTCTCCCATCCACTTCACTTATAGGCCTTCAGTTTCCATGGAAAATGCTCGGATTGTTCGGGATGGAAATTGATTTATCCTTCATGGATTGAAAGAGCTATTTGATTTCTTTACCGCTTTTATGTGAGAATGGGAATTTAAGGATATAAATAAATAATATTTTATTTAACTTAAGTCAGAAAAAAATTTGACAAGCTTTGACCATATGTTGCAAGCTATTAACTAGTTGCTGATATCAATAGGTTATAAAATTTAATTAAAAAAAAGTAGAACCAAACATATCCAGAAATACGTATTTGATGACTGGAATAAATACTAACCAAAATAGTCTATTTTAAATTAACTATTTGTTAACTTAATTTGGCTTTTTAATAGAAATATAACTTTTAGACATATTCATTAGGACAAGATTCAGATGTGGAGAGTAAAGCCTTATATCCTTATTTAATTAATTGAATATGCATGGCATTGTAATTTATAATTACTCCTATTGATAATTAATAGGAATTCTCTTATTATCCAGCAAAATAAAAATTTCTAAAATAACGAACATAAAAACGATTTTTAAAATAGGTATTTTAGGTTTATGATTCAAAAGCATTATTTTTATCTCTCAACTTTATCAAGGAAATTAATAAGAGAATAATACATTTTATTAAGTGGTTACTTCACAACCAAAAAAATAAAATAAACGAAAACTGTAGGCCAATATAACCAACAAAGGTTCTTGGTTTAGGACAGGATAGAGACTGTACTGTTTCTAACGATTGTGCAGGGAGGTGATTTTCATCCTTATTCATCAAAAATAATTTTCAATATAGAATAAACTTTAACTTTCTGCTAAAAACTCGGTTTATTATATCGACTACTATATCATAATTTATATTTCTAAAAGTAATATGAAGTTTAATTATTTTAAAATTATAATCAGTTTTATAAAATAAATAATCAAATAAAAGTTTATTTACTGACTATTGATTAATTTTTTTGAGGGAGAATTAATTCCCACAGTTGTTTTTAGTCAATTTTTATTTTTTATAAAAGTAAAATAGATTTCATTAACTGGCCAATTGACAGCCCTAAAGAAACAAAAATAATAGATAATAATTCCACCACAATAGCCAACAAACCTTCTTGGTTTAGTACAAGGTAGAGTCAGTACTGTTTCTAACAGTTGTGCAGGGAGGTGATTTTCATCCTTATTCATCAAAAAGCATTTCGAACACAGAACAAACTTCAATTTCCTGCTGGAAACTCGATAAATAGAGACGAGAAGATTACACCGGATATAAAAGCAGATGTAAACATAAGAATCAATTTGTAGGAAAACTAATCGATTTAGAGAGCCCTTTCACTATTGGATTCTGCAAACACCACCCAGAGGTAATCAAGTTGGTGGCCTGATTGCCTGTAAATGAGTTGTCACCACAGGCACAGCCCTCACACCTGTTAATTCCCCATGTCGTGTTCCCAGCCACCATAAGCCTTAGAGTTCACGACTCCTGCATTCATCAGTAGGTTCCAAGCACCGTTCCTCAATGCACGAATTGTCTTAAGCGAATCTCAGGGTATAGGGTGAAGAAATGTAATTAAGGAATCTATCAATAGATGTCAGTAGTTGGAAACGACGGATTGTGCAAACGGGGTCAATGACCTAAGGTCATTGTAGGGCGGGGGGGTGATTAGTGAGGGCGGGAGGGGGTGACCTTGGGCTAGTGGCTGGTGTTTGTGTGCACAATGTGGCAACAGTGTAAGGAATTTATTAGATCTGGCAACGTCGCATTTGTTTACATTGCGTTTCATTCATGTAGTGGTTTGACCTTTGATGACGTCTGGTCTTATATTTGTTTACTTCCGCGTCGACGCGGCCGGTTTCGTCTGTGAGATCACCTTCAGGGCTGCTTTAAGTGGTTTATAATTTATCATCGGTAGTTAACCTGTTGCATTTGTTTGCAATGGTGGGGGTGATTGAACTTTGTACCGGTCTTGTGAGATGGGTGTGACGTAATTTCATTAAAACATCGTCGCTTTGTTTACATTTGAGTTGTAGTAGGAGTGTAAATAACCTTGTGACGTAACGGGGCATTGACCGTGTGACGTCAGAGCATGAACCTGGTGCATTTGTTTGCAATGGTGGGGGTGATTGAACTTTGTACCGGTCTTGTGAGATGGGTGTGACGTAATTTCATTAAAAGAAAAACATCGTCGCTTTGTTTACATTTGAGTTGTAGTAGGAGTGTAAATAACCTTGTTAAATTACTCATCCTTAGATATTGATGGCATTGACCGTGTGACGTCAGAGCATGAGTCACAGCTGTGCCACCTCCCCGCTTCCCAGTATGCGTTTCTCAGCAGTTCATACTTTATCTCACGGATGATAAGGCGCTGTAGTAGTGCGTAAAAATGACCTTGTGACGTCAGTTCCGTCAGAGCAGACACCACTATCGTACTTTGAATTATATTCAAAGTGATCAAGGGAAAGAATTTTACAACTCAAAGTTTAATTCTCTGATGAAAAAATACTCTATTAATCATTATTCTACTTTTACCTCAATGAAGGCTTCCATTGTAGAAAGGTTTAATAGAACATTGAAAGCGAAAATGTGGAAAGCATTCAGCTTACTAGGAAATTACAAATTTTTAGATATTTTACCCCCAGATTCTACATGAGTATAATTCATCCTTTCATTCAACTATAGGTATGAAACCGATTGATGCTCGTAATAAAAAAACGGAAAAGTACTTGCAAAGCAATGTATATTCTTTGGTGCCTAAATGGAAAGGACGAATACAAAAATTTATTGAAGACGATTTTGTGAGAATATCTAAACAAAAATCGGTATTTTCGAAAGGATATTTTTCAAATTGGTCAAGTGAAATTTTTAAAATAGTCAAGGTTCAGAAGACATATCCATACACATATTTGTTAGAAGACCTGAAAGGACAGCCAATCAGTGGTTCATTTTATGAACAGGAGTTACAAAAGGTTAAATATCCAGATGTATATCTTGTAGAAAAGGTTTTGAAGAGAAAAGGAAACAAGTTGTACGTGAAGTGGTTGGGATTGGAAGAACGCAGCTGGATTGACAGAAAGGATATTGCATAATGTTGTGAAAGAAGAAAAAAACACTCTGATATTAGACATTTATTTATTTTTTAATCCTGTTACAACAAAACGTTTATTAAAAACATTCCTAAAATATAAAATAGGATTTTTTTATTGACTTGTTGCTGCTATAACATGTAAAATAAAATCTAGTGATTGATAATTAATGTTCTTGTTTTTTTTTTTTTTAACCTACACTTCTATGATTTAAGTAATCATTTATTTATTCATTTATTAATGTTTTAGAATTAATTAATTACAACTATTATATACTTATAACTACAATTACATATAACAATTAACAATTATATAACTAATGCAATGAATAATGGCCGTAAGGTAGCGTATCTGTATTGTTAATTGCTGTATGGCGTTTATCATCATATGGGGAAAGAGACTTTTTATTTATTAATACTGTTTGCACTTGATGTCTTTTTGATTGTATAATTTGAAATTGACTGTACATCGACTCGTAATTTCTTATAGTATTTAAATAATCTTGAAATGTGAATTCACGAACTGCACATTTTTTAATCCCTTTGGATCGTTTTATAAGTAAACCATGTTTAGTTATAAATGAATACATTTTTGGTCTTAAGCCAACGTATTCAACAATTGGATCTCCAGCTGTTTCATCTTTGAGCATTCCTACAATTTTTTTGTTTTTGTCCGAATAAGAACGATGCTCTGTCGGATAATTACTTGTATCGAAATAGTCTTTTAAATTGTTACTTATGTCGTCGTATATATCTTCTGTATTAATAAGGTATAGAAGTGAATCGGTGTCTATATAGCACAGGTTTATATTTTGCGGACCATAAGCTTTTAAGAATACGTCATAATGTAATTTGTACATTAAAACCTTTGAAAGTTCCAGTATGCTAAAACCGACATAAAGGGGCTTATCAAATACGATTTTTTCCTTCTCTAACTGGACGGATACTACATTTTCAGTGAAAATTATTCTCTCTTTGAAATTTGGCTTTTTAACTAGTTTGTTTAACGATCTTTTATTTGTTACAATTTTTAGGTCTATTCGTTTTCTAACGTTTTCCATAAATTTCCCAAAACAGGAGTTGTTCATGAGTTTGAAAAAATCTGACTCAAAAGGATTGGTAGACTTAGCTCTATGTTTGCTATTTAAATTAATGTATGGAGCCAACCAATTCTTTTGGTTAAATTTTAAAACTCTATGTATTTTTTTCAATTTAATCCCGAGATTTATAGCTTGTTTCAAGTTAACATAATGCACGATATAACGGGTTTTTGGTGTGAGTGTCGTTAGTAACTTTTCTGTAGTTTTATTGCAAGGGGGTTTTAATCTTTCGGGTAATAAAGGTAGTTGACAGTGCAAATCGTGTATGTCTTTAGGGTAATCAATGTCTACATCAAGTATGTACCCAACTTCAGAGTCATCGGGAACGTTTAACACGTCTAAATCTTCATTATGCCATTTAAAATCACTATATGGAAGGAAACAGTTCATTGCATAACCATACAAATTATTTACATCAGCATACATTAGGTAGCTAATGGGCAGATTTGGATCATAATCATCTACGTAACAATTATTTGCTTTGGCATAACGCTTGACAACTTGTGTAATACCTCCTCGAATTCCTTTTTCGATAAATAATACCATATCTAGGTCTTTTATAATGTCTAGCTCAATGTTTGTAGTTTTTAACATTGCTTCATAGCTAAGGCCCGGAAGAGACATAAAATAGGCTGGATCTAAGCGATATATATCTATACAGAGTTTACGAAATTTTTCAAAGACTTCGCATAATAAAATTACATCTGTTTTTATATACATTTCGGTATACTCTTTTAAGTTCTTTATATTGAAGGTTTTCCAAATGGTTTGAGCATGTTGATAATCAGAATTAGAAATATTTTCTAAAGTTAAATTGTTGTAAAATTTCTCTATTGCAGGTAACTTAGTTTCCTCCAACCGCGCGAAAGAATTTATGTAAGAATACGGGTAAATTCCTTTTTTTGTCAGCAATTCAACTTTGGTTTCTTCAGAAAATAACTGGTACAAATGAGGGAATGTGATTGAATGATTCACAGAACCTTTCTTCATGTTTTGTACTAGGGTGTCTAGGCTAGCTGCTAAAAATTTATAACTGTCTACGAACCTTATTTTAGTTTTACAATTTTTAAATGTTTTAGTGAAACTTATGTATTTTTCTGTGTTACTTGGAATTACAGTAACATCTCCTTCATGGTCGGCTAAAAAAGGAACAATAAAGTGCGAGTCATAACCCTGAAAGTTATGCATAAATACCGGAATAAAATTGGGAGTTTTTGCTTGTAAATTGCAATTGGAATGAGCCGCTCCAATAAACTTAGATGTTACATGATCGTGATGACGTACTTTCTCATCGTTATTTAAAGTTTTCTGGCATATAACGCATAAATCAGTAGATTGATAAATTAACTTTTCTTGCTCGGTCATTTCAGCCATAGGTTCGACATTTCCATATATTTTATCAGCTCTTTTAGCCAATTCATGTAATGCTTCCATAAACATTGACATACAGTTTTCACCGGTGAAAATTGATGGTTGTTGTTGATTAAATAATGGTATATCCGCTTTGACCATAAGTGATGCACAAAAGATTTTATGATTTTGAACTGATTTTGTCCAAGAAATTGATGGATTTTGTGAAGGACCCTCAATTGGTTCCAGATAGGATTCAAAGTCTGCATATGCTACAATTTTAATTTTTTGTGTGCATTCGAATTTTTTAAATTTGATTTTATCAGCAACTGGAAAATCCGATCTCACTGGTTTATGCGTACCGCAAAATAATAAATGCTCCTTTAATCTTTCTTCCGCGTTTTTTCCGCTTTTTGTTTTATATCCCCAGGAAATAGATGTTAAACATCTGTGACAAATTTCTTTGGCAGATTTGTCATCGGATATTTGTCTACTAACAAGCCGGCTTAAATTTGTGATGTAACAATAGTGCGAATTTCTTTCATTTTGAAGAAACAAAAGGTCAAATCTCTCCTTGTAGGTTTCTCTTTTGCTTATTCTTAAAGGAAATATATCATTTTTTTCATCTAAACCGTAAACATTAATTAAAACATTGTTTACATTTTCAAATTTTTTAATGTCTTTCATGGAAGTGGGATATGTAATACAATCGAAATTATAATTATTATCAAAATGTTCATACGACTTAGGATTGCTCGAACCAATAGTTTTGCTTAATATTGCTAATCGAAAACAATCATTGTTTACGTTTTTTACATTAATTACGGCATGCTTGTTTTCTATAACTTTTGGCAATTTAATAAATTGTTTCCCGCTGAGAGGTTTATATTTAGTTAAATGCAAGTATAGAAAGTTACATGATACAAATGTCCAACCAGAACCTTTAGCTTCAAAAGAATCTAATTCCAAGACTATTTTTTCGAATGATTCTCTAATATATTCGTCCAAATCGGTTGAAGAATCTATAACTTGCTGACTAGTCTTAAAATTCATATCGGACTTTTCCTCATTATTTTGACTTATTTTTTTATATGTACAGTCTAACTGTAGATTAACTTTAAATATATTCCATTGAGCCAAATATGATTTTAAAATCTTAATCAATTTTTCTTTGTTTACTTCTAAAAATGTTTTCGGAATTATGTTTTTATCCCGATTTTCAATATAAAAATCTAAAACTGTATTATCAAATGCAGCCTTTTTAATGCCTTGTTCATACGTGATTAAGCTACTGAGTTGTTCCTTATGATAAAGTTTATATTTCTTAGGAGAACTAATTCCTTTTTCTGCACTATTAACACTGGAGAAAGATGGTATGTTTGAATGTGTCCGTTTTTTAAATGGTAAATGAAGTTGAGATTGTTTCAAAGATGACCCAGCAGGAGTTTGGAAATTTTCCATTGCTAACGATTGGCTACTGTGGCCCACGAACGCTTGAAGGGAACTGATGCGCTTTTTTTTTTTCTCACATACAATTTTATGTCGTGAACAGCTAAAATTTGATTTAAATTCGCGACTGCAATTTGTGCACGAATGAAATTCCCATTTACATATATGAGAACTTAAATTTTGTAATAAGAGCCCACATTTTGTACATAAAACATCCATACCTTATGACACAGATACTTCCCCTAGGCCGATATTCACGCTTTTCTTATTTACTAAAACTTATGATGTATGTATTTTTGCACTTCCCTCCGTATTTCATCTTCAATAATCCTAAAAATAAAAAAAAATCTTACTTTTTTATTCTGAAAATTAAGTATTAATAATTTTAAAATTTTAAATTAAGTATTAATTTAATTGATCGCAATAACAATTAATGATATGAAAACTCACCGTCATACTGCTCTATCTCTTCATCGGTGAAACATTCGCGGTACCTCTTTGGAAGAAAGGTTCGGATGAGTTCTCCTTCCTCTCCCTCTATGATGGCCTGCAGTGATTGTCCGTATTCAGTATTTTTTAAATTGAGTTTAAGTATTTTATATGCCGCTCCCTCTTCTAATTCTCCTATTGTCTTATAGGCTGTAAGACCGTTTAATTTATTCAAAAGAGTCATCTGCAATGTTTATAACAATCATTGTTAAAATGATTCAATATTGTCAAGATTTTTATCATAATGTTAAGATTAGTTAAAACAAGTAGCTTAACAACTTACGTTTAAGCAGTGACTAGCGACAGCGGAGAGCATAACACGGAGGCAAAACAGAGTGACGTAGGCCAGTGGCTGAAGAGGGAACGCTTATAAAGACTTGGAATAGGTGGTATCATGACCATATATGGACACAAATATAACCGCTGAGCAAAGAATAATGGAAAACGGGTAGGTTGCATCGCGATGACTCATGCTCTGACGAATCTGTCATCACATGGTATGACCATATATGGGAATGGAAATATAGAGAACCGAGAATGCAACTATGCGAATGTAACTCACAGACAAGGTTGATTATTATTACCGTTTATCTGTAATATTTATAACCATTAGATTGCTATCACTATGCTAGGATTAGTTTTTGTATCATCGGATGAAATGTTTGTAGCTCTTTTGTAATAAGATGTTTTTGGCACTAATGCTGATTTTCTGTAAATATTAACAGACTCTATCTCACTTTTATCAGGGGATTCGCCCCAAACATCACTCTCTCTTCTTTTTATTCTTTTGGGCGTCGATGCAAGTTCCGGTTTGGCCTGGTACAATTGTACTGATTGTTTAATGTCTTCTAGAGGTTGAAGCACGGGTGTAAAGAATTCTTGTCGACCTTTTTCAATATCTTGGAGACTACGCTTCAAAGACTGATATTTGTTTTTCAAAATCTCGCTAGTTTTTATAATCTCACGAGTGACTCTTGGGTCCATGACTGCCGTTACACCCCCCCCCCCCCCCCATGAATGCTCTTTATATATCCACAATGAATGTATCGATTCCTTTTCTAAAACGCCCATTGTTCAGGTCTCTACTTTTGTCAATGACGAGATAACTAAAAGAATCTTTCCAACATAACGAACACATATCTTTAAAAAGTGAAAAACTTAAATCTGGAGTGCTTACATGTTCTTCGTAAATATGTTTCAAATTTAACTCATCTTGAGGAAATACTATTAAAAAATTAAAGTTACATCTGATAAGGTGTCTCGGGATACAAACATAACTTTGTGTTAAATAAAAGCAATCAAGGTTCATGTGACGACCATAACTAAAATATCGTTTAATTATATCCTGATCTTCCATAGTCACATCATCGAATATACAGACCGAATTGGATTCAACTTCTTGAGGCAATTCTTTTGCATCTTCAAATTCGAATAATCCTATTTCAGGAACTAGATTTATGATACTTTTTAAATATTGATATTTCGGTTGATGTAAAGTTTTTCCGAAAAGATACACATTTTTAAATTTTAAGCCATTCGGATTTAATAAAAGTCCAATCATGATATTAGTCTTTCCGCATCCGCTTGGTCCACAAATCGATGCCCTAATGGTGCTTGGTAATAATGAACTGTGCCTCCTCTCTGAATCCCACTTAACAGGGGAGAAGTCAGTAGTAGAGAAACGTTGTCCTTGTCTAACTAATTTCATTCTGAATGCAAACAACATCATCTTTCCTCTGTATATATATATATATATATCTCAGTTCTTTATTTTCCAAGTACAGTATGGTTCGTAGGACTCGCAAAGGAAGAGGCTTGCTGAACAGTGTTATTAACAAGTTACCAATTGAATTACACCTTCCGGGATATCAGTATTGCGGGCCGGGTACGAAATTAGAAAAACGTTTAATTGCGGGTGATAGTGGAATAAACAAACTTGATAGAGCTTGTAAAGAACACGATATAGCTTATCGCAAACATACGAATATGGATAGTCGCAAACAAGCGGACAAGATCCTAGCTGATAATGCTTGGAAACGAGTTAAAGCTTCAGATTCGTCATGGGGAGAAAAAGTTGCAGCTTGGCTAGTTACAAATGTCATGAAGGCGAAAGGGAAAACTGGTTCAGGTTTAAAAAATAAGAAAAAGAAAGGGAAGATAAATTTTATGGATTTGGTTAAATCGTCAAAGGTTGATGATGTATCATCAATTCTGAACGCATCGAAAGTGGCGTATAAGAAGGCTAAAAAACATTTACGCGGTAAGGTGAATCCTTTACCGCCTAGAATTCTACCGCTACCAAAGGAGGGAGGCTTTCTCCAATTTCTTGTACCGTTGATGGCAGGACTTTCCGCTGTAGGATCTTTGGCAGGAGGAGCTGCGAGTGTGGCAAAAGCGATCAATGAGACGAAAGAGGCCAAACTTAAATTAGATGAGCAAAAGAGACATAACATGGCAATGGAAGGTCAGAAAGTTGGTGATGGACTTTATTTGAAGCCCCACAGGGATGGTTACGGTCTGTTTATAAGCCGACAAAAAAGACCTAGAAAAATATGACTACCAAATAAACCGTTGACCGATCTTGAATTAAATTATATGGCTAAAGATTTAAATATTCAAAATTTTCGTGGAGTATTTATGATCGATAATCTCCCTAAATATCCGAATAAATATGAGACAGCTATTATAAACTTGCAAACAAGTTCAGAACCTGGTTCTCATTGGGTGTGTTATGTGAAAAAAGATAATCTTGTGAAATACTTTGATTCGTTTGGAAATTTGAAACCACCACCACAGCTACTTGACTATTTCAAGGGTTCAAAAATAACTTACAACAGACGTCGTTATCAGAAGTGGAATACTCAGATTTGCGGACATCTCTGCTTAAAGTATTTAGCTGATGTTTCTCATAAATTTTGATCATTCATAATCATGAGCTATACAGTATCGTTTACGGGAAATTCTAGTGTTCTTCATGCAAACTTTTTACCTCCGCTGGAATTAGGCTCAAGTTATACAGTTGGTTTATTATCTTTTGACACATACAATACTATTCCGAATATAAGAAAGGATGTTAGCGATAAGTTTTATTTTGGAAATTCGACGATCCAGATACCTGAAGGATCGTATGATATCGATGCACTAAATTCTTTTCTTCGCGAAGAAATTGCTCACCAGGAACCTGGTGCGGGGTTTATGCTGCGAGGAAATCAGAATACTTTAAAGGCTGAACTTAGAACAACGAAGCCGGTCTACTTCAACTTCCCCGACAAGCCCCATTCTATTGGTCCACTGTTGGGTTTTCATCGTCCAAATCATGTCATCAACCCAGTGCATCGGTACAGCGAATCGGATGGTATTGTGAAAATTCTTTCTGTAAACACTATTTCGATTCATTGTAACATCGCAGTAGGGTCTTATGTCAATGGAGATCCGGATCATAGCATACACCAATTCTTTCCGGCTGTAGAACCAGGATATAAAATAATAGAAACCCCGAATCCTGTCATTTACTTTCCTACTAACGTGAGGACTGTTGACAATATTACCGTTCGGTTAGTGGATCAAGACGGAGAACTTATTGACTTTAGGGGAGAAACTGTTACATTGAGAATACATTTGAAGAAAAATGGGGATTGATTTTACGATGGATGGTGTCCAGAATAATAGTGTAGCTCGTTATAAAAGGAGAGAGCAAGCCATGTTAAGAATTAGTAATCCTAAATTGACGAGACAGTTAACAAATGCAAACGCTAACTTTTTGAAACAGTGCGGTTTTCGGTTACAAAATAAGAAAAAATGAATAACATACTCAACATTACATCAGATATAAAATTTGATGATTCCCTTACGCAATTCCAGTATCATTCACATCAGCCGTATGCGGGGAACACCTTTAACAGGTCCGACGAAATCAGAATACCTATACATCAACAAGATGTCTACACGTTTCCTTCATTAAGTTATGTTTATCTTGAAGGACGAATTTTAAAAAAAGATGGTACTCCTGGAGCTACTTCAAAATTGACTAATAACGCATTTGCGTTTTTGTTTGACGAGATTAGATATGAATTGAATGGCATTGAAGTTGATAGAGTGAGAAATCCTGGAATAACTACAACGCTTAAAGGTCATGCATCATTTTCACCTACTCATGTCAAAGGGCTAGAAAATGCGGGATGGACGATGCCCGGTGTTAACAATACTCTTTCCTTAGACAAAAACGGATTTTTCAGCGCATGCCTGCCCCTGGATATTCTTTTAGGAATATGTGAGGACTATAGAAAAATTTTAATAAATCTTAAGCAGGAACTCGTTTTGATTCGATCTAGTACGGACTTGAACTGTGTGAAGGGTAACGATGATAACGTCCAAATAAAATTGGACAAAGTGGTTTGGAGGATGCCTCATATTCGTGTTTCTGATCAAGAACGTCTTAGATTGCTGAAGATGGTTGACAAAAACAAGGTCATATCAATTCCGTTTCGATCATGGGATCTTTACGAATACCCTAGTTTGCCTGCAACACAGCAGGAAAATTGGACTGTCAAAACATCGACAAATTTAGAAAAGCCGCGGTATGTTATTATCGCATTCCAGACTGATCGAACGAGAAACGCTACCAAAGACAGCAGTCAGTTTGATAGTTGCAAATTGAAAAATTTGAAACTCTATCTGAATAGCGAACAATATCCTTATGACGATTTGAATTTAGATTTTGCACAAGGAAAAGTGGCTCTCCTCTACGAAATGTATGTAGAGTTTCAAGAGAGTTATTATAATAGGAGACATTCTCAGCCTCTACTGTCACGATCTGATTTTGAGACATTCGCACCTATAGCCATCATAGATTGTTCTAAACAATCTGAAGCAATAAAAAGTACGACTATTGATATTCGTGTATTACTAGAGGCGAGTGAGAACTTTCCGCCAAATACTAAGGCATACTGTCTTATTCTTCACGATAAAATTGTAGAATATGAGGTGGGAACCGGTTTGGTCCGTAAAATGTACTGAAACAACATGTATATATAGAGCTTAGATCGACTGCAAAAAATATCACTTCACCGTAGGACATTGACTGAAGCATATAATGCGTTCGGCGGTCATTGATTTTCAGGGCTATCGCTCGGCTTCTAATTCATTGATCGTTAAAGAACTATCTGTAATCTCCATCAGCCATGGTTCATCGTGGCATTGGTTTTTCAAACCACCTCGAGATGTCGGAGAAGTGGGTGAGTCGAAAACAAATCTTTGGGTAAAGAAACATATTCACGGACTGGAATGGAACTATGGTGATGTACCATATGAGGATATGAGATATTTCTTACTATCCATCACGGAAGACTATGACACATTATGGGGAAAAGGAATGGAAAAATGCAATTTCATAGAAGAACTTATCGATAAACCAGTCTACGATCTTCATGATTTCGGCTGTCCAAACTTGAAAATTTTAGAAAATGATAAGATTGCATGTAGTTTTCATTTGAACACTTCCTTTGTCTGCTCATTAAATCAAGCCCATCGATTGGCTGCATGGGTCAGAAAAAATTCTGAGGCTTTAAATTTCAATAAAGAAGAGGTACGTAAGCAATCATTTAGAAACATTGACTCGCCTCATCATCTGCTGTCGTTTGCAGGATTTATACGCGGAGTCAAGGATAGTGTTAAATGTGTATACTGCGGACTGGTCTATGATTCCAAATCACTAATCAATCCTCTCAAGTACCATAAGGCGAGTCGTCCTCAGTGTTTGTGGTTTGAAAAGGAGTATTTATAAAAATGACAGGAAGGACCTTGTATCACTTTGATAATGGACAGAATGGAGGCTGTAATACGTCGCTTGGGAGAAGAAGGCATAGAAACTCTAACTACTGAAGAATTGAGAATTTTACCCCGCTCGTTGCTTTTGTACGTTTTGGACTGTACATTGGATTATATCTGGGACAACTTACCTGAGGAATGGCAACATGACGAGGAATTTATCCAGAAACGAAGACTTTCCTACATTGATGAAGACTCTACTTATTATTAATTGTACTATATGTATTTTTGAAATTTTGTTTTATTTGTTTACATTATTTTATTGTTATGAATAAACAATGCACATTTTATAAGTTGGTTTATTATTTTATTATACCTTATTTTTTTTTTTAATTTATAGGAAGGGTGTTGGGTAAAAATAAATGCAACGAAATATAGAAAACAATTATATATTTTTTCATATCGATACAATTACACTTTTTATTCCATTAATTATTATTACATATATCGTTAAGTTCGTTTAAATTATAAAAAAGGGTATTGGTATTAATACTAAAATCAATCGGCACACATTCCGCAGGTTCGGTGAGTTGACATTTTTCATTTTTCTGGTATAGATCGACCATCTTGGTTATCAAGACCAGCGAGTCATTGATTTTCTTAATGTTCGTACATAGCTTAGTCGTTTCTATCCTGTTAAAACATGCTGAAACAGACTCAAGAGTCGATGGACTTTGGTTAAACATTGATAAACAATGAAAAACCTGTTCTATTTTCATTACTCTGTTTCTACCCCTCGTAGAATATAAACAAAGTACATTTTTACATCTTACTCGCTCATCGGCATCCACCTTCTTGTTACGTCTGTTTTGTAATAGAGACAGCATCCTAGGAATCTGCGCTTCAACGAATTTCCACTCTTCTGCATCCATATAAACAACTGTTTTCTTATCCATAACGGCGATTGTAGGCACATAATCGCACACACCGACTCGAACTAGTTTGCTCCTAGTTATGGGATAATCAGTTACTAATTCCAATCGACGTGAAACAACCATCTCGCAAGGCTACAACGTCGACACTGAGAGATTTTAAACGTTGGAGGTGGGAAGATGAAGTTTTTCTAAATTTTTTATTAAATGATTTATCTCTAATTTTTTTTCATACAATGATATCCAGTTTTTCAAGTCGTTGAGTTGACGTAGAAAAATACATAGTCTCCTGCGAGTATCAGCAACATCCATATCTTTTTTCTTCTTCACCATCAATTACATCACCTATTTTTAACGGCAAGCTTTCCAGTTGATCCAAATACTTGATAAATGCACAATTTTCAGACCATTTCTTATGATCTAATAAAGGATCGTCAAACTCTTCCCATTCGTGCACTATTACTCCGCAAAATGGACACCTTGTTCGGTCAGAGACTTTTAAATAATAAAATCCCGCAGACGCTAACCTCAAAGGACTCACTGGTGACGTCCAGCCGACAAATGTCGACAGACGGTCTTTCTCATACCTCAAGTTCCTACTTGTCAAACGTCCCATGATAAACTAACAAGTAAGGGCAATTGACGAATACCCCCACATCAATGTAAACAAAATACCCTAAGACACGGGAATACTTGTCAATGCGGCAGTAAATATACAAGGATAAGTGTTTTTTCTTTTAATGAAATTACGTCACACCCATCTCACAAGACCGGTACAAAGTTCAATCACCCCCACCATTGCAAACAAATGCACCAGGTTCATGCTCTGACGTCACACGGTCAATGCCCCGTTACGTCACAAGGTTATTTACACTCCTACTACAACTCAAATGTAAACAAAGCGACGATGTTTTAATGAAATTACGTCACACCCATCTCACAAGACCGGTACAAAGTTCAATCACCCCCACCATTGAAAACAAATGCAACAGGTTAACTACCGATGATAAATTATAAAAACCACTTAAAGCAGCCCTGAAGGTGATCTCACAGACGAAACCGGCCGCGTCGACGCGGAAGTAAACAAATATAAGACCAGTAAAAGACAACGTCATCCAAGGTCAAACCACTCCATGAATGAAACGACCTCCTGATGAACCGCTATAGTTCAATCACCCCCACCAATGTAAACAAATGCGACGTTGCCAGATCTAATAAATTCCTTACACTGTTGCCACATTGTGCACACAAACACCAGCCACTAGCCCAAGGTCACCCCCTCCCGCCCTCACTAATCACCCCCCCGCCCTACAATGACCTTAGGTCATTGACCCCGTTTGCACAATCCGTCGTTTCCAACTACTGATGTCGAATACTCTTTATGTTCTCAAAGTCTAAAAAAAAAAATATAGAGAAATCAAAATGTACTAAAAGTTGAGTTTTGTCATAGTTAAAAATTAGGAATCTAAATAGAACTTACTCAAAAATTGTATTTTTTATAAGTAATCAACTTAGGATTGGGATAGCTCTGTGTGTATAGCGCTGAGTTGCTGAGGTGAAGTGTCAGTAGGATCTGCAGACCCTATCTTCTTATCAACACTCTAAAAGGTGGATACGATTAGTTGGGAAACATCCTGGCAGTTTAGCATGATTTACCTCTCTCCTCGAAGAAGCAACATAAAATCTGTTATCTATTGAGCCCAACTGCACCTCTACAACACATAATGGGTTGAAGTGACACAGGCTATTTTTTTAAAAGTAATCATCAACCAGAAGGATGTTATAAATATGTCGAGTATTGTGAAACATGTGTCAAGGGTTTCCTACGAATCCTATGAAAGGAATTTAAAAAAATTTAGTTTGGTGTAGATAAATGATAGATGGCGAAATAAATGAACGAATAAAAACTGCCAGGAGGTGTTTTAATTCCCTCAAGAAAGGATTCATCGGGAAAAAAGAAGTGTCAAAAAACACAAAAAAAGTAGTTAATAAAAACACTTTTTACTGATAATCACCTATTCAAGTGAACTTGGACTCTAACCAAAAAGCACAAGAGCCAACTTCAAGCCATGGAGATCCGATATCTGAGAAGAATGGAAGGGAAGAACAGAAGAGACCTAGTGCGAAACATATCAGTACGGTCAAATATCGTACTTCGGCCAGCTGGGGATGTTATCGAAGAGCATCAGCTGAGTTGGTTCGGCCATGTTTCCAAGATGGCGGAAACCAGAGTGGCGAAGGCCGTATATGAGACGAAGGTGGAGGGTGTGAGACCGAAAGGAAGACCAAGGAAGACTTGGTAGGACGCAATCCAGGAGGCTATTGAAAGAAGGGGTTTGGAATGGAGAAGGAGAAGACGATTAGTACAGGAGAGGGATTTATGGATCAGGCTCTATAGAAAGGATACTCACACCGTTGGCAGTAGAAGAGAAGATAAAATAAATAAATACTTTGGTGTATAATTCAAGTTCGATTGTGAAGTAATAATAAATTGAATACTGTGTAATAATTAATATTATCAAAACCCAAGTTGCCGTAAGGCAAGGAAGTGTGTTTAAATAAATATAAAAAAGTAATAATAAATTCAACGTTATTTTTCAGCTACCTCTGAATCAGTCTTTACAACCATCTATCTTTAGATAAAAATCAAATTCCGAAATATAAAATTCAATAAAGTATTATAAGAAAAAAGAAGCCCCTCATCGATTTCAAAAGTAATTAGTGTAGTTATTCCGCAAGTTGTCACTTTTTGAGATTTTTTTGTGAGTTGAATCACAAGTTTTAACTTTTGACCCTTTTTTCCAAAATACAAGTTATCATGAGCTTTAGTATGGAAAATAGAATGTAATTATGGTGAATGTAAATACTTTGGTAATCATTCCATCAAGAAATACTAGATTCAACTAACATTTCGAAGTATAAAGTCTCTACCATTTACTGAACCAAAAATCCTTCATGGATCCTGTAAATGCACTGGCTGAGAGAAAACGTTGAGAACCCTAAAACGTCCTTCTTTAACTGAAACTTAATAAACAAACTAATTTTCAACCCTTGTACTCAATTTTAAGAGGTTATCAGGTTTTCGATGCTTCACGGATCAATGGAAAATACTGAGGCTCACCAAATAGAGAATTTTCAATATTCTAACATAAGTTGAGGGGCTGTTGAGATACACCGATCCAGAAATCATGAGTTGTAATGTTATTGCTTTTATTAAGTTATCAACAAATCTAAACAAAGTTATAAATATTTCGAGTATTGTGTAATGAGTTTGCAAGGAAGGGTTTTAAACGAATTTTTAGTCTAGTTTGTTGTATAATTCAGATTCAGTTGAGAAGTAATAATAAATTGAAAATGAGTTTTTAGCTCCAACTGTCCATCACCAACTTCAGATATCTATCAAATTCATAAATATTAAATTCCTATAATTGATAAAGCGTTGAAAAATATATAATTCCACTGATAAACAAAAAGATAAAACAAAAATCTCTACATCCATTTCAAAATTATATAGATCATCTCACAATAAGAAACCTTCATACATAACCAGATTTTTTTTTAATTAAGCATAAACTGTTTCCTGTCCACTCTGATAAGTAGATTAGGCCCGAAGGCTCAAAGCCGGTTCTATTATTTGGAGCTCACTAACTTCCATACACGGTCTACTCCACAGACGTTTACCGGTCGGTTCAGTAATAAATATCATTATAAAAGTCGTTCTTTACTATGCCAAACAACTTTAAAAACTAATCTTTCAATTTTCAACCGGGTGCATGATCGGCAAGGCCGGGTTGTGTAAATAATTTTGACTAAATTGACTTTGCCTAAATCATCCATCCTGATGAATACCTGAAATATAACAATACCCGTGGTCATTATCCCACTGCTGGCCAATTTCCCCTTCAAAGGATGGGAAAATGCGGAAGTGACCATACATCCTCTTTATTAAAATACGGGAAACCTCCTTCCACCAGAATCAGGATGACGCAGGTGGAATCATCAACTGGACTTTATTCTTCCCTTTCCAGAAGAGTCTATTGTTCATCTAAATTGAAATTTCAACATAAACGTTCCCTCCACTTCCATTTATATATTTTATTTAAATCGGAATATATCTCACTTTTTTTCTGACCTACCCATTCGTTGGCAATCTTTTTATTAACCAACCCAGCGCAAAACAATGTGGCCGCTGGAAAAAAGGATGGGACCCAGAGTTATTCAAAGATAGGAAATTAAATTTAGTAGCAGAAAGGACAATATGATATTAATGATATTATATCTTCTATCTCCAATTCAAAAGTAACTACGTTTTACAGTTTGTAATTGAAAAAAGGCTGTGAAGTAAAAAAATAAATAAACAATAATTAAAATACAGGGAATCAAATCCAAATGAAATGCGTTATTACCTAAATTACTGCTTTTTATAAAGCAAAAACCATTACTGCAATAAATATATACGAATACATGTGAAAGTGATGAATGAATTGGAGTTGATTGAAATTGTCAAATGAATACATAGAATTATAGAATTGTTCTCATTGCGAACAATGTAAAAGCAGATTTCACATTTATACTGTTCATGTATTGTGTATTGTATGATTCGAAACAAACGGAGAATTTTCAATTTTGAAGTGAAAACTACTTTAGCCGCGTTTAGCGACTTTTGGTAAAGGACAAACTTGTGGGTTCGCGTCAGCAACATGCTCGAGACAGGCGAACCTAGCGGCCTGGTCATGAGTTCTACAAATTCTTTTAATTAGCTTTAGTTTAAAGTTTAGAATTCCATTCATATAAACATAATTAATCAAAAAAGTCGTTTATCGTTCCCATGATTGTGCAATTGATATTAATATCTTAAATAATCAATAACTGGTTAAACTTTTCATTCCCTTCATATATATATATATATATATATATATATATATATATATATATATATATATATATATATATACCAGGTCTGCAAGTTTAAAATGTCGTTTATTTCTTAAAATATAATTTAATTTACAAAAAAAAGTATAATATATTTTATTCAAAGTACTGGCCCTCGCTTTCTACACATTTTGTCCATCTCTCGGGCAATTTATGGATACCATTCCAAAAGAATGCTTCATCTTTATTTGAAATCCATTCATCGAGCCATTTTCTTACATCCTCCAAATTGTTAAAGTGTTGCTCAGCCAATGAGTGTCCCATCGATGAGAATAGGAGATAATCAGAAGGCGCCAGGTCAGGTGAATACGGCGGGTGGGGTAGGAGTTCCCAACCAAGCGAAGAAAAGCGAAGAAATCGTTTCCTTAGTCAATCTGGCTGAATGTGCAGGAGCGTTATCATGCTGAAGAATGACTTTGGCGTGCCTGTGAGCCCATTCTGGGCGTTTTTCGATCAATGCGTGACTCAAATTGATCATTTGTTGTCGGTAGCGGTCGGTATTGACTGTTTCGCCGGGTTTGAGAAGCTCGTAGTAGACTACTCCCTTCTGATCCCACCACACACACAGCATTGTCTTCTTCCCAAAACGATCCGGTCTTGCACTCGATGTGGATGGTTGTCCTGGCGTTACCCATGATTTTATTCGTTTGGGATTCTGAAAATAAATCCATTTTTCATCGCCAGTTACAACTCGATGCAAAAAACCCTTTCTTTCGTGGCGTAAAAGCAGCATTTCGCACACAATTTTTCGTTTTTCCATCTGTCGTTCGTCCAATTCATGTGGAACCCATTTTCCAACCTTTTGAATTTTTCCCATAGCTCTCAGGCGATCGGAAATGGCTTGTCTAGTGACATTCAACTGTTCTGCCATCATTTGTTGGGTTTGGGTATTGTCTTCGTCTAATAAAGATTGCAATTCGACGTCCTCAAACTTTTTTGGTCGATTTTCTCTTTTTTATCAGTAACATCAAAATCACCACGTTTGAAACTTTGAAACCAACGTTCACATGTCTTGACGGTTGGAGCAAGATCGCCATAAGTCTCAACAAGAATTCGATGACATTCAGATGCCTTTTTCTTTTGATTGAATAAGAAAATCATGACATGCCGCAAATGCTCTTTATTTGGCTTAAAATTGGACATTTTTAACACCAAAGAAAGGTATGATACGTCCACGTAAACGACTTAAAACCAACTGACTTTTGTAAACAAATGACTAACAAACAAAATAGCGTTTAGAGATAAGCAAATCCTTCAATAGGCTAAGAGCGCATTCTATTGGAATTAAAACGACATTTTAAACTTGCAGACCTGGTATATATAAATATATATAAACTAATTACTATTTCGATTAAATTATTGATATTTTGTATTGAGCTTGTGCAGCCTATCTTATGTTTTGATTAATAAATGAACTGCTTGAAAATGTAAATAATCATTATTCACAGGGCCAATATTTGTGAAAACCAGACTACTGTTAATAATTTAAATTTATTAATTTGAAATTTAAATAATTCATATAATTGATTTAGAAATTCGAAAAAGAACACAGTTAGTCCAAAGCCTTCAATTTTACATCTGTTGGAAGTACTCATTACTGCCTATTTAATTTTTTTTTTTTTAATGATTTTGTATTGCCTTGTTTGTAACGTATTTTCCTGTGCCCCAAAGTCCTGTTAGGTAATAAGTAATTTAAACGAAATGGTAACCTAGAAGAGTATATGTATCATTTTCTTTAATGCACTTAGCATTAGCATTTCTATTTTTATTGTTCTTCATTATAATATAAATTTGTCTGTTTACAGTTGGAGAGCTGCCTAGCGCGAGGGAATCGCCCGTACCCCTGCACATCTACGAGGACGACGATGCCCTGATCACTTGCGTGGTTCGATCAATCGGCCAGAACACGGTCGTCTGGAAGAGAAAGGAAGGAGACAGGTGGAAGGTCCTCACCGCCGGACAGGAGAGGGTTACCATAGACCAGAGGTTCCAGGTCATCCATGATCAAGGTAAGTCCCTTCTTACGTAGATAAGTTGGAATCAAGTAACTGTATATGTCATTCTTGCATATACCACGTCGTTACTTATCCGCCTATTTTATATACCAGTGGTTCCCAACCTTTTTTGCTCCACGCCCCCTTACATAAAATTTGTATTGGGATATGAGAAAACAAAACAATTATCACAAAACAAAACATTTAGTTTTACTATCACAAGATACAACATCATAAGTTTCAATTTAAGATAAAGAAGCGCTGGTAAAAGAAAAATAACGCCAAATAAGTGAGATTTTTTTATTATTTTCGACTGGCTCGCGCCCTCCACATTGTATTATTCAGTTTTTATAAAACAAAGAAAATACACCCAGTCAATGCTTCCCCAAAAATATATTTGAAATCCAAGGAACATTTATTTTTTTTATTTTAATATGAAAAATTGGTTTTACAGACTTAACAAAATAACATGAGAAGAAATATAAAAAATAAAATTATTTTGCCATAATCATGTTTTATCATATTTCTTCTCATTTTTTGGGAGTTCAATTTATTATTGGTACATTTTATTAATAATACAATCTGCTAATTAGTTTTTTAAATAATTTTCAAATTAACAATAAATATATTAAATTACATAAAAGGTCTAAAATCCATTGCTCCTATGCTTACCAAACAAATAAAATCTGTAGATCAATTCATTGCTTCTCAAAACATCTTTCTTTTTTTTAAATTTTTTGAAAAACACAATTTTTTTTTCTTTTAATATGAACAATTATTGGCTTTACAAAATAAAATGATAAGAAATATTAAATACATAATTATTGGACTAATAATTAAATAAACTACATGCTCATTATTTTACTGCTTTTCTAAAAACATCTTCAATAAATATATTATAACTAGCGACCCACCCCAGCTTTCCTCGGGTAATAAGGCATATTATGCCTACATAATTTATCTGTGTAATGTATTTTATTTTTATCACGTACTAGCCACTAAGGGCCACGTGAATATCATTCTTTAGCTTCTTTGGGAGTCTTGATTTTCTTTCTTCCCATCTCAGCTAATGTACTTTATTATATAGAAATTACAAAAATAAAAACAAAACCAAATATTTCTTTATATACGAATTTATTATCTTGCACGTAAGATAATTGTACGGGATTAGCCAAGCAGCGTCTTCGGTGAAACCCATCGATATTCCTACCCATTTACACAAAACCTCGACAAATTATGTACCTAAACCTTCCTATCACTCTATCTATTGGTGAAAACCGCATGGAAATGCGTGCAGTAGTTATTGAGTTTATCACGAACAAACGCGGCTGAGGACTTCGCTTGATAATATTTATAAATGTAAATCACTTAAAAAGCCTAAGATTCATTGTTCTATGATCCCATACGAGTTTTATATTCTTTCTATTTTTGTTATATATATATATATAATTTTTTTTTAATAAAAACAAAAGGTACAATCAAAGTCGATTTTTATTACCCAATTAGTATTCAAACTCGTTTCATGTATAATAAATCATTTTTTACATTTTATCTTAAAATTTTGTTTTAAATTTTTCGTAATCATTATTTAAAAATTACAATTTTGAAAAAAAAAATTAATCCGATTTTTGTTTCGTTATACATTTACTGATCAGTGATACAGTAATTTTTTATTGTCCGCTGATCTGACTTAGACATTTTTAATTACAAACAACATTGTAATGTGAGATAATCTCAACTGTCTCCTGAAACATCAATGGACCGAATAATGTTTTAAAAAAATGATCAACTCCATCCCTTAAATTTACAATCTATCTTGGAGGAGTTCTAACTACAAGTCCTGTTTAAATTAAGGGATATGTATTAGATAAAAATCGACCAATTCCAAAAAAATTGTAATAGTTATTATCACAACTACTGCTGCCTGAATATTATTTTTTCCCGATTGACCTTGGTATTATTTCATTTTTTTTATGTTTACGGCTTAGACAGTTTCCGTACACGTGTTTTACAACGGTTTCGTAGAATGCACGGCTTAAGTATTTCAGGTTATTATAAACTTCAATAAATAGTTCTACGAGTATTTTATTTATTTTTGGTCGACATTTTTCGTATTAGGTCGATTTACATATTAATGTTATACATCCAAACTTTATTTGATATCAAGGTATTGTAAATATGGATAATGAGAAGATTTCGGTAATCATTTGATCAAGAAACAGGAGTTTCATCTAGCATTTCGAAGATGATATATATTTTTCGAAACGTTCATTTCTATGTGAAATGATTGAAAAAAGTACATAGGTATATTTCCCATAATTAAATTATATTTTCCATACTAAAGTTTTTATTGTTTTTTTGAAAAACATTAAAAGAGAAACGAATGAAAAGTTAAAACTTTTTGTGACTCAACTCGAAGCGAGAACTTGCGGAATAATTACCAATATTAATTGTCCTTGATTAAATGGGTCCTGGACAATCACTTATATTTTTAAGTCCTATATATTTTTTTTTGTTTCATTATTCAGTAACGGTACAGTTCCGATTATTTATTTGGACTATTCAGTATAAAATGTAATCTTTTGGGTTTATACGCTATCATTTTATTTTCTTCGTATTTTTTTTTCTTTTTCAAGAAAGTTTGACAACATTTTTTTGGTTTTTATAAAAATGTTTGCAAATATTCTTACGCCAGTCTAAAGAAAAACGACAAGTCTGTACAATGATGCCAAGAAAAGTTAGGAAAATAATTACTCTTATCTTAGTAATTTTACAACCGTTAGAAAATTTTATATTTGTGTTAACATAATAAAAAGGATTATTACAAACCATTAAGCTAGCCACAGTTCAAAATTTCTCAGACTAGGACAATACTACGATTTCTGGAGTAATATTGTTTGAGTTATAGCCCAATATTTGAGGGGATATTAATGATGCAGGGCAAGGAATGCGAATATTAGACCCTTTCCCGGGAATTCCCATCAATTGAAGTCTAAGGGCTGCAATATCAACTCCTGTCTTAGCGCATCCCTATAGGGTCGTCTGCGGAAATTATCTCGTATTATAACATGTCTATAAACACCAAAGTAAACAACCCAAATCAATAATATACTTCCATAATAATGTTTGCCACTTAATAGTGAACCATCACTAAATCCCAGTTCTGTATAGGATGATCCTCAGATTATGAAGTTTTTAAGAATAACCAGCTTGAATATAATACTTTGATTTTAAGATTTAAAAAAAATAATTAAAAAAAATTCTGTACCACTACAACCTGTGAAGGATCTGGGGTTCACTACATGGTAGGGACTTTACTGTTTCTTGGACGACGGTTGTGCAGGAATTTGTCCTATATCACGCTCAACTGCCAAACTCCCCACTTATTATGGGTACCGACTTTGTACAGGCTGGGTGTGCCCCAGGAGGGTCCTAGATCCTATTGGATACATCTTCGGCTGTTAACATATTGCTGTTGTACTTTAAATATAGGAATGCTAATTTAGCAATAAATTTTCATAATAATTGTTATTCCTATTTTAAATCAGTCAAACAAAGACTCAATCCATATTCAAAACAGAAACCATTGAAAGTAGGAACAGTGGAAATCAATATATTGACAAAAGTTTGAACTTACTAAGGTAATTTTCAAATATTTGAATTGGTCAAAATTCATGTAACTAACATAAAAAAATATTGTTTTTTCCAACTGTCTGAAATGAAATAATTTTAAATTGGAGCAAAGTTTTGACTTTAAAATTAAAATGATATTATTAATAATAATAATTGCATAGCAGTTAGGATCTCCAGCTGAAGGTACAGTTTTTGCTGGCCCATCTGGACTTGTGGAGTAGAGCTTTGGGGCTCCACGAAGCCATAGAATTCCTCTTGTATCCAATACTATCAATCCAAAATCCTTAAAGCTCTTTACTTTGTTACGAATAAAGTCGTCTATAATAATCTCAATGTCCCATTTGTTGCTTATTTGGTCCGAACCCAATACCAGTCTTTTTATGACAAAATTATTCCCACTAAAACCATCTAGAAAGTTTCTAACCTTGTCACTTCTTCAATTCCCGATAATCCTCAGAGGTGTCTGAGAAGAACATTGCCTCTTGACCATCTCAATTGAATTTGTTATTTGAGTACCACCATTGATTAGTTTCTCTACTTCCCTTCTTCCATGATATCATGTATTATTCCTGCCATTATACATACTTGTATTATTATTCAGTTGTAAATTTCAATAAATAAATTTAAAAAAAAAAAGAAGTGATAAAATAATGGACATGAAACTTATTTACAATACCTTGTTTCTAGAGATAATTAGAAGATAGGAATCCCATCCCCAATGTATTATTTGGTATAATAATTATGTATTTCATAATTTTTCTCTTATTTTGAAAAGCCAATTTTTCAAATTAAAATTAAAAAGACAAAGATGTTTCAAGGGAAGCAATATGTTTTTTTTTTTATATTGTAAACACTATTAAATTGTACCTATTAAGTATTAGCTAGAATAAAAATGTTAATTTACTAATCATCATAAGTTATTGTTATGAATGTAAACTAGAATTCCCTTGTTACCTGCTAAGAGATTTAATAAAATTATAACCAAAGATGCAGCAAAAAAAAAACCTGAACTTGTTTCAGAAAATATTTTAACTGAATCAAATATGCAACCATTATAGGTAATGTTATTGTATTACAAAGAAAAAACCCCAGAGAAGTTCATTGAAAAAAAAAAATTATAATTATAACATTTCAATTATTACTAGTTTAATAATGGAAGAACAGGCGCTAAAACTATATTACGCTTTATAATAAAACAAGATTTTATAAACATATTTTTATATAAAAGTAAGGACTCCATAATTTAGTAAAAAAAAAAATTTTTTAAGAATATAATTGAAATAACAGATTTTTAAAATAAAAAAATATTTACTGTAATTTGGTAATTTAAACTGGTAGCCCATATGTGCCATAAATGACTTAAGGAAATAAGTTTGAAAATTGTGTAAATGAAAAAAAGGTCTTCCTGAGTGATACATATTTTAATCATTTCCTGAGTCTTCCTCTTATTATAAAGGTGTTAATATATATTTCTAAATTTTAGTAAGTTGTATCGAAGATCTGTATGGGTCTGAGCACTTAGTTCTTTGTTAATGAATTTAGACCTATTCATAAATGCATTTATTTATACAACTTAGGCCTTTATTCATAAATGCGTTCATTTATAAAAATTGTTAAATCATTTATACTTTTTCAGGTGGTGATGTATGGGTTTTGGCTGTTAAAGAGGTGAACAGAAATGACTCTGGTCTTTACTCCTGCGAAGTAAACAGTGTACCAGAAGTAAGAAGCTATCACCAGCTGAATGGTAAATAAATAAATTATTTTTCGTTATTATCATATTTCATTATTAGAATAAAATTATTTTTCTATTTCTATTTCTATAATTTTACAAAAATTGTTTTTAGCCAAAAGTAATAAACTACAACAAGTACAAAGAAAAACTGAAGCAAGAATGTAATTTAGCCAAGACAGCCTGATTTTCCCTTGTTTAATAATAACCCCTTTAAATAAGGCTTAGTGAGCCTCAGGAGGGTGGGTATCCATTACTCAAAACAGAATATATATAATGCTGTAATAAACAGAACCATTGAGCAAGAAACCCTATCACTGAGCAACAACACTCCCATTTTTAGCCTAACTTTGTAGAATGCATGGAATTTTATAAAAACTATTGCACTGAACTATATTTTTTTCTATTCCAAGCTCTATATTAAAATTCTTTATACTTAATGAATGATTAATTTGGAAACATATTTATTATGAAAAAAATTAAACCTAGAAACTCACCTACAACAAGAAGTTCTGACACCTGATGGTTTATCACATTACGCACAGGTTAAAATCTTATAACGCACGAATTTAACTACTTTTAAAAAATTATAATGCACAAGTTAAAATCACATATCTCACGAATTTTAATATTTGTCAAAATAATAACGCACATACTCCGACCGACCCGCACTCTGAAAAAAATAAATAAAAATAAGTACTATAAACTTTTTTTATAAAATTATTAAATTTCATAGTAAGATGTTATCAATAAATCTTATAATCCATAATTACACGCTGCCTAATGACAAAATTTATAAATAATAAAACCACAATCCAGCATAATAATATCACTTTAAATTGATTTACTGATTATTCAGAAATGAGAATTCATAATAAAATAAAAAATTCTTTATACACAAAATTAATACTCTTGTATCACAATATAAGCATTTTGAAATTTTATTTTTCAGTACCATCCATGGCAAAACAAAGCATTTATAATTTGGTTAGAAGAAAACTAAATTTATCATTTCTGAGTAACTGGAAGTAATATGGCAAAAAGAAATTCCACTAGAATTTTTGTTTTTGATGTTTATGGATGAAATATTAACACATTTAAAGAACATGTAATTATTTAAATATGCGTTTAAAGCAGCTCATTATAATGAAGAAAAATATGTTTTTTCTTATTCCAAGCTCTATATTAAAATTCTTTATACTTAATGAGTGATTAATTTGGAAACATATATATTATGAAAAATATTAAACCTAGAAACTCACCTATAACAAGAAGTTCTGACACCTGATGGACATCTTTTCAGCAATCAATCGGCACAATCACATTACGCACAGCTTAAAATCTTATAACGCACGAATTAAAATACTTTTAAAAAATTATAACGCACAAGTTAAAATCATAAATCTCACGAATTTTAATATTTGTCAAAATAATAACGCACATACTCTGACCGACCCGCACTCTGAAAAAAATAAATAAAAATAAGTACTATAAACTTTTTTTATAAAATTATTAAATTTCATAGTAAGATGTTATCAATAAATCTTATAATCCATAATTACACGCTGCCTAATGACAAAATTTATAAATAATAAAACAACAATCAAGCACAATAATATCACTTTAAATTGATTTACTGATTATTCAGAAATGAGAATTCATAATAAAATAAAAAATTCTTTTTACACAAAATTAATACTCTTGTATCTTAATATAAGCATTTTCAAATTCTCTTTTTCAGTACCTTCCATAGAAAAACAAAGCATTTATTATTTGGTTGGAAGAAAACTAAATTTATCATTTCTGAGTAACTGGAAGTAATATGGCAAAAAGAAATTCTACTAGAATTTTTGTTTGTGATGTTCATGGATGAAATAGTAACATATTTAAAGAACATGTAATAATTTAAATATGCTTTTAAAGCAGCTCATGGAAAATATGTTGTTTTTTATATTACAATTCTTTATACTTAATGAGTGATTAATTTGGAAACATGTATATTATGAAAAATATTAATCCTAGAAACTCACCTATAACAAGAAGTTCTGACACCTGATGGACATCTTTTCAGCAATCAATCGGCACAATCACATTACACACAGGTTAAAATCTTATAACGCACGAATTTAAATACTTTTAAAAAATTATAACGCACAAGTTAAAATCATATATCTCACGAATTTTAATATTTGTCAAAATAATAAAGCACATACTCCGACCGACCCGCACTCTGAAAAAAATAAATAAAAATAAGTACTATACATTTTTTTTATAAAATTATTAAATTTCATAGGAACATATTTTCACCTTTATCAATCAATTTTGAGTAATTTAATTGATAGTTATAAATAACATAGAGGGGAGTAGGGTATTATGGAATACCATTTACATTTTTGTATGTAATTTACTGTTTTTTTTTGTAAAAACTCCAAAAATCAGTTTGAATACATACTGTAACTAACAGTACTATAAACTATAAATAACTAAGTAACGTGTTTAAAAAACAATTATTAATTTTCTTGTTTATAAAAGATGTCTTAAAATAAAGAAATTACAAATGGAGTGTAATATGGAATAGTCGGGTAATATTTAAAAATATTAAACCTAGAAACTCACCTATAACAAGAAGTTCTGACACCTGATGGACATCTTTTCAGCAATCAATCAGCACAACACATTACGCACAGGTTAAAATCTTATAACGCACGAATTTAAATACTTTTAAAAAATTATAACACACAAGGTAAAATCATATATCTCATGAATTTTAATATTGGTCAAAAAAAATAACGCACATACTCCGACCAACCCGCACTCTGAAAAAATAAAATAAAAATTAAACTACTAACAATTTAGCTTATATATTTTATTTATTATTGTAATATAAAAAAAACAGGACAGTTAAAAATGAAATTGAGGAAATTTACTTATAATGGAGTCATTACTAATATTAAATAAATATGATATAAGAGAATAACAGATCTAGAATCACCAGCAAAGGGTTTTTTGATGCACAAAAGCTTGGAGTAATATGAACATTAAATGAAAAGAGCCAAGTGTTTCATGTAAGTTACTCTGTTCGACCAGAGATTCTCTTCTCTTGCAGAACAAAAGATTTGTCAAAGGTTTTTCATTCCTCGTAATTAAAAAATAACTCTTGTTTTATTAACTTGTTTTTATAACATCCTATAAATAATCCTTGTTTCATCACTGTGTGACATATAAGTAGTGAGTTGTTCTAATGTAAGTTAAACTCTATTTTGAAGCTTTAGATAAATCCTGATTTTGAAATATTATTAGTCCTTTATCCCTACTTCACTACCCACTGGATCGCTCACGACCCGGTGCTGCTTTATCAGCGCCCATGCTTTCCTGAGCGATGTTTCTATATTTACAAGTTTTGTACTTTTTATTTTAAACGCTAAATGATTCATTTATTAATGGCAAGGTGAATTTCAAGGGCATGGGTCGTAGACGACCCGAGAGTAGCAAATTGGTCATAGGATAAATGGGGTAGTGGAGGAGTGTTATACAAAAATACATAAAACCATTCTGAGATTTTAAAAAATAAAAGAGAATTTATAGAACTTATTTGGATGTTAAGAGAAAAACAATACAGTACTGCTTATATGACTTAAACATGCCAAAACTCTACTAAACCAAGAAAAGAATAATAATAAAACAAGTCAAGCTAAGGATATATTTCAATATACTAAAATTGACATTTAACAATGGATTGTATTTTTAATTACTACATTTCCTATTTTCACTTTCCTTTCAATTATACACTTAATATTATATGTTGGTCATTATCTGAAGATGCACAGATTTCACTTCCGAAAATCTCAAAAAAGTCATAATTTCGAGCTGAAAAAATTCATATCTAGACTACAGGTGTTGCACCTTCGCACTTTACATGCTTGTCACACAAGACTACCATTATTTATGGTTTAAAAAAAATCATTTAAGAAATGTTAAAATAAAGAAGTAAAGCGTGAGTTAGGAAGTGAAAAATATGCTAATGAGCAAGTTATACCATTTTGGGAAGGTGAAAACAATTATTTTAAAGAATAAATGTCGTTCATTGCACAAATCAACTAATTCCACTTTTTGAAAAATCTTAAATTTAAGTGTAAAAGCACTTGGCATAGTCATAACTTTTTTATTAATAAAAACTTTCCCAAACAATAAAGATTAACACCATTAAACGACAAACATTTTTTGGCCATAATAATGAGTAATTTATTTTAGAGATCATTTTTATTAACTCCATACTCTAATGCCAATTGTTGCAATAATACAATTTAAATGCACTACCAAGCGCTAAACGATAATGGTGAATTTTTTAAGGCATCTAATCAGAATAAAAGTAAAATAAGTTGAGTATCTCGCAGTCTAATCGCCGTAAATTCAAGCACTCTTGAAGTCAAATTAATTATTCTTAGGAATGAAGCTCATTTCAGTATATTTAACTTCTACTGTGTACTTTACCAGTCTTACAGGAACTATATATTTTTTTAGGATTTTTATCTTCACTCCCATATTGTATTTGGATTGGAATTATTGTAGTTACATATTTCAATTTGTCAGTGGTTTTAAAAAAATAAAATTATATCCTTATAATCAAGATGAGTGAGACTAATAACAATTTGTATGTGGAGAAAAGTGAATCATCTGATAGTTCTTCAATAAAATTTATCTACAGAAAATCTGGCTCAAGAAAACGTTTATGTGTTTCTTCGGATTCTTCTGATTGCAGCAGTAAAAATATTGGAACAAACACATCGATTGGGAGGAAAAGAAGTCGTAATTGGGCTGGGAATATACAAAAGCAAAAAAGAACAAAAGGTTTGGCATACAGGAATAGAAGAGGAAATTTAACCTGATAGAAACATTTGTCGATATAATATGCAGATACCGTCAGAAGCGCAATCAAAAAATTTTGGAAGGAAAAATGAAAAATTTGCATGTGAAAATTTTTAAGAATACTTTCTTTTTAAGTTTTCATCGTCTGCATGAAGATTTGATAACTGAAATGAATTCTTAACAATCTTGATTACTTGTATACTTGAATGTCTTCATTTTAATTTTTTTACATTAAGAATCCATTTGAGTAAAGCCAATATCTATAAAAATATGGACTTAAATTTACTCTTGCTTTTGTATCTTATAATATGTTATTTATTAAAGTAGTCTAAGTCCATCTGGACCTAAAAAAAATATATATTCTTTTAGATAATTTTAATAATTATTATTTCATAAAAAAACTCCAAAGGTGTTTTGTGTTAAAAACATCACTCTAATGGATTAACTCCAATGCAAACCATTAAATTTCTCAATACATGAAAAAATGGACTTTACAACTATCAAAAATAACAGCTCATATAATATAATACCTAAGCCAATAGTTTACAGGGAGGTGTTTCACTTCACGCTCAACCACCAGGTTTTTCCCTCAAATAAGAGTAACTAAGGTTATAACAACTGAGATTAACTATAAAGTACTAAGTGCCCTTGAGTCATGAGCAAATGCAAAAAAAAAAATCCCAATTATTAAACTAAAACACCCCTAAAGTAAAAACATTACTTTCTTAAACTTTTTAAAGAACTAAATTTCTTTTCAATTACTTCTGTTATAATATGTCAAGCAAAACTCATTTGGATAGCATTCAAATAAAAATTTACATGTATTATTTCTGTTACCATACTTAAAAAAATTGGTTCAATTAATCATGTTTTTCAATTTCAGATATACATTTAACAACAATTACTAAAAATATAAATATTTTCTGTTTTTTCAGTATTGTCTCGTGATTTGGTTCCTCCAACGCAGGACTCGGCAACTGATCGAGCTGGAAACCACAACTACACAGAATGCTGCATAGCCTTGAACGTTAGTCAATCCTGCCTTGGTTTCTGTAACATCAACAGCATTCTTGAAGGAACCACGGGTCAAGATCCAGAACATTGTGAAACTGATTTTCAATCGATAGTCAGATGCATGGCTGGTGAGAATAAATATTTTTATTATTTCACTCACCTTAAAAAATCAAAACAATATATGTTGTTTTGAGCTAACACTGTAATATAATTATTTAAGGGATGTGGAAGGAAAAATAAAGAAACAAATTTATATTTTTTAAAATAAAATCAAAAACAATGAAATAAAAATAGTATTAAAGTTCAAAATAATAAATAAATAAATGTATAAAGCTGGTCTTTAGCTCCCATCACAAGGTATGGGAGGTATAGGAACACCTGTTGAATTATTTTAGTTTGTAATTCTACTTATTAATGTTATCAGTTCCACAGGTAGTCGCCTCGAGTTGGGTCACAAGTTCTATTTTTATTAAGTTATCATTTGTTGCCTTTTTAATTTTCAGGTTGTCTCTATGAGTTGAGTTACAACAAGTTTTAGTTGTTTATTAAAATCATCTTTAATATTTTCCAAAAATACAAGTTATCATGAGGTTTAGTATGACAAAGAGAATGTAATTATGGGTAATAAGTAGATTTCGGTAATCATTTCATCAAGAAATAAAAGTTTCAACTTTTATTATTGTTCCTTCACCATTTTGTTCAATTTTTCTGTTACTCTACATTATTATATTATCATTTTCTTGGTACTGTAATGTAATTTTATAGTTATTTTGTTTTGTCTGTTTTCTCTTACACCCCTGAAGATGACCTACAATGTAGGTCGAAACATCGGCACACAATAAATAATAATGCATTTATTATGGTGTTTTAATTGACTGCACCCCCAACTATCTCTATCCTTACATTTTGAAGTATAGATGATATGTGTTTGTTGAAACATAGTTTCTAGATGAAATGATTACTAAAGTATTCACATTTCCTATAATTTCTTTCTATTTACAATACTAATGCTCATAACTTGTATGTTTGGAAAATATTAAAAGGGAAACAAATGAAAAGTTAAAACTTGCTGTGACTCAACTCAAAATGATAACATGAAGAATAATTACCAATTATATTTTTGGAAAAGGTAAAGTAAAAAACCATTGATCTATTTAAATGTTATTATTTTAATTTTAAAAAATACTAAAGTTTTAGACCAAAAAAAAATTAATTCAGAAAGTGCTTCCTCTTCTGTATAATTAAAATAAAAATTAGTAACTTCGTCATAAAACAATTTTTAAAAAGATATCTGCCCACTAGAGGGTAAAGCATGCAGAACATCTCAAAAGAAATCTGGAAGAGTGAGCCAAGCAAATCTGTGGCAAAATCTAGGTTCCCAAAATTGAAATAATCTCAAGTGGATAATACTTTCAATAATATTACATTATACTTACCTTTAGTACTATTAATTTAAGCTATATTGGTATGCTACCATTAGTTAATGAAGCAGTCCTCCAACTATGCAGTGTAGTATAGTTACAGTATACTAATTATTCCATATACTGTTGGTTAAACTATCAAACCTGATAGCTTCAAGAATTGTTACAATGAAATGTGGTTTAGTCAATTTGAGAATACAAATTGGAGTACTTAAAGATACATCATGAAACTTACATTTCCATCTGAAGCCATTAAGCATCTCTTGGTAATACAGCATCTAGACAAAAATGAATCAAAGATTGAATAGAAACAAGTAGGTATACTAAGAAATTTGGATTAGTCTTTAATAAAATTATAAAAAATAGAGACAATTATTAGGATTATTAATACCTGAACACTAATATTAATATAATTAGAACACTTTTCACTATAACTGAACACTTAATCCAGACAAGAATTAAAGATGGAGACTAATGCAGAAGAGAATTACAGTTGGCGGGTGAAATCATTCCATATCTAATGTATTTTTTCCCCTTTTTCTTTTTTCGTTAAGTATTTCATAAAATCTTTGTTTCTTTATTTTATTATTTATTTCTTTTAATTTTATACGATTTTTAATGGAAAATTACTAGTTTTTTTCATAAATGATGTTTGATATCAGTCTATGCCTGTGGGTTGGTAACACTGGCTGCCCTTTTACATCAGGTGCTATCACACTAATCCAATTATCCATTTCCTGTTCGCTGAAAGCGATTATTTCAAGATTATTCCTTTAGTTTAGAATGCTTGAGCCGTTGATCAGTTGGAATTGGATTTCCATTGTTAATATTAAAATTTTAATAGTCTCATAGTTACAAAAATGTTTGATGTCCAACGTATATTTTTAATTTTAATCGTTAATTATTTACTTGAAAATATATATGACTGCCGTTGCTCAATTTTTATTTTATAGTTCATATTTACTATACTTATTTACGTTTCTTAGCTGAAAAACTTATATTTCTAACTGTAGAGCCGTTAATGTTGAGGCTAGAGTACATAATTTGGGATTCTACCCTGAGAAAATTTTGATTCACTTTTTTATTATCAAATCTCAAAGTAATTTAAGGAATGGTAATCAAGCCCGTTTAGATTAATTTTGTTATAGTGTTGAAATGTTAACCTTTCACAATATCTGTCATACTCTTCATTGTTGTTTATTTGTATAAGCCACTATTCAAGGTATATTAAGATGAAATATTTATTTATAGATGGTAGAAACCATGTTCCCTGTTGCATGGAAGAGAAGGTGCCAGATATTTGCCAAGATGTTTGCCGAGGTGAATATACTGTGATAACTGACAACATCAAAACCCACTTTTCATGTGCAGCTTATACTGAACAGACCCTTGCCTGTATCGTTGAGGGGATAGGTAAGAGCGTTTATCTAAGTTTTATCATGATTTAATATGATGATTTATTGTGTTGGTATCAGAGACCAATTAATTTATTTACTGTATCAGAACTCTTGCCGAGCCAGCCCCTAGATGTGCAAGTCATTCCGCTTACTGATTCATCTTTCGGAGTGGAGTGGAAGTCACCATATAATATTCCTCACAATCTGACTGAATACACAGTGAATGTAACGATGCTGAAGAGCTTTGATTCAGCTTATGTGACCGACATTGCTTCTGAAGAACAAAACAGCAGTCAAGCCATTGTCACTCCTCATAGTGTCCAAGTAAATGTGAAAGTAAGTACAATGTTTTTTTTTAATTTAAAAAATCATTTAATAACTTAAGGTTTTGACTTTCCTCAATTCTACATAATAGTTTTAATGTTGTTACTATCACTCCATTAACAATGTACATATTCTTAATTTTGATCAGGATTATGTTTGATTAATTTTAATCTGTCTGGTGCTTTATTTTTTAATTTGTTTGTAATAATGAATTCATTATTTATGTTTGTCATCATCTTTGCCATCTATTTGAATAGAGTGTGATTTAAAAACATAAAATGCAGTCGTTATGTTAGTGAAACTTAAATTTCTTACTATTAGAGCAGGACAAATTTATTTTTATTAAACAAACAATACAATAACAAAAATATGACAACTTTCGTTCTATTGGTTAAACTTTCTTTGTGGCCAATTCTGGAAGATTTTAAGAAAATCTATTTAATATTGTAATTTATGTAATAAATGTGAATGGTATTTTCCTCATCTAATAAATTTGTTTGTTGTTTATTCAGAATATATATGTAGTAATAAATCATAACAAAAACAACTTTTTTATTTTCATGTACGGTTATTATTTATAATTGTTAACAGGTGACTGACAACCAAAGCAACTACGTTGTGATAAAAGAACTAGTCCCTTTTACCATGTATGAAGTAACTCTTGTCGCCAAAAATAAGCACGGATCTAGTCTTCCTTCAAATCCGGTGCGCTCACTTACACTAACTCCTGGAAGTATGCGAAGTGCTATACCAAAGAAAGTTCCCATGCTGCCTGACATTCCTAAATGTTGTGCTGATAATGGCATTCAGGAAAAAGGGTAAGAGCTATTTTTTATTTGTACTAATATGAAAAAAAGACTCATGTTTTTACTATAGACCTTTTCTTAAACTTACGAATGGATAACTCCTATTCTTTGGTAACTATTTGCCTTAAGAGATATAATGTTAAACTTGAAGTATTTTTATCATTGAACTATTTATATATATTAAAAGATTACTTAACAGAAACAAGTTAACCCATTATATCCCGAAATAGTTTTTTTTTAATTTTTTCTTCAAACTTCGTATAATTGGAGTATATTACTTACTTTCCACGGCAAATTTAACGTTTCACGATTTTTTTGCTTTTTTAGGCGTTTTTTGAAGCGTATGATTTTTCATACGCTGGGCACTTAAGGGGTGAAATGAATGGCTTAGGAAATAAATAGAGTTATACTTGAAAATGATATTTTATTTATTGAGAAATGGTTAAGTACAGAAGTTAAGATTTAAACAAAAAGTATTTATTTATAAAACATAAGAAAATTAGCCTATTTTATGTGGTAAGCAGAAAAACATATTTTTGGATGCAGAGCAACATTACATTTCACGCAACGAAATTTGGCACATTTTCCATGTTTGCCGCATCTTCTTTGTGAATCAATGGCATCTACTAGGTGATCTATTCGATCATATCTCGTCTCGTTTGTCACTTGTGTTAATCGCTCAGGTTTTACTCCTCTTGGTCTCTCAACACTGGGTGAGTGAAGTATTGCCAGGACTATTCTTCGCTGAAATTCTAAAAGTGGGATTAAACTTTTTGTACGAAATCCATAAATTTACAATTCCACCGTTTAGGCAGAAACGTATAAGAGGCCAGTACCACTTTTTAGATCTTATTCTTATTCTATATAGGGCCCGAAGTTTATCGAAAAGGTCGACACCACCCATATACTTATCGTATTCATGAATAAGACAAGGCTGAGAAACTGTAATTTTTTTGCCGCAGAGTCCGCTCCATCTAGTGCATGTCCCAAGATCTCTTACACCTTTATTTTGAAGATTCATAGCCATTATAACTTCATTGTTGTCACTCCATCCGACGAGAGTTAGCTCACTGTTAGTATCTTTTAACGCCACACTGGTTCCTTTCGGAAGCTTTTTCAAATGCATCATCAATTCATCATTTAAAATCAGTTTCACAGCTGCTTCCAAGTCTTTCTCATCCAATAAGTTGTAACTAAAATCAATGAAAAAAATAATGTGTAATATACCCCACAAATGCCCAGCGTATGATATTTCATACGTAAAATTCAAATTAGGATTTGAAGATAAAAAAATAAAAATATTATTTAAATAAGTATATCAATAAAACCTCTATTTTATCTAGTTTAACAAAAAAGTGATATATTTGAAAAAAGTAAAAGTCTAAGTAAATGAGGAAAAAAAAATACCTCTTGTGACCAGCCATCGCAGCAGAAAGAATAGTACTGAAGTATAAAAGGTCTTTTCTCCAAGATAAGTTGTGTGAATCTCAGAGATGATGCGGTTATGTGAAGTACAGACATCGAACTGTCAATCCCAGTTAAAAAAATAAATGAGATTCACTGTCCCTTGCTATAAAACGCATATTAAAAAAAAATTACTCGCGTATGATATTTCATACGGTGGGATATAACGGGTTAAGTAATCTCAACTTCTTTCTGTTAAGCATCTAAACTGTGCAAAAATTCATAGAGATATGACTAATTTTGTTGTATTTACTTTGCCTAGCATTTCAATACTATTTTTATCATAAAAAAAACATTAATATTAATTAGATATTATAATAAATTAAATATTAATGTAGTAATGAATAGTTATTATTCATTATATTATGTAGTATTATGTAGATTGTTGGAATTTTACATAACATCATTCCGCATGCTGAATACCAATCTGAGTGATAATTCTATGAGCCAATGCAAATGAAACAATTATAACTCTAAAATTATAATTAAAGATCTTTTTTTTACAATTATGAATCCATAGGCTTAAATTTAATGCATATATTTACCTGGATGTGTTGATAATATCTGTGGTTTGTCATTTAATTTGTTTAATTTAAGGCAAGATAATTTTATGGAAAAATTGTGAATGCAAACAATGATTTTAATCCTACGTTTGATAATTATTCCGCAGGTTGTCACTTCGAGTTAAGTCACAAGTTTTAATTTTTCATTTGTTTCCCTTTTAATATTTTCCAAAAATTAAGTTATCATGAGCTTTAGTATGGAAAAGAGAATGAAATTGTGGGAAATGTGTATATATTTGGTAATCACATCATCTAGAAATGAACATTTCAACAAACATATATCATCTATGCTTTGAAATGTTAGTTGAAACTTTTGTTTTGTGTTGAAAAGATTACCGAAATCTACTCATTACCTATGAGTACTGTCTATTTTCCATGCTAAAGCTCACAATAAGTTAAGCTACAATAACAAAGTTGTTGTAACTCAACTCAAAGCAGAACAGATACCGTATGTTAATAACTCAGTCAAAATTCATATTCTTTACTTAATTAACTTGCAGATATGTTCTGTAACTACTTAATAATTTTTAACTGTCAGAATCGGACTTATGTAATAGTTATAATATGATAATTCATAAAAAAAAACTTGATGAATCAAAAATATATTTAAAAATTTTTATTCTACAATTTCAGTTGTGTTGACAAATTATGTGGCCTCGTTGAAAACAAAGGAGCACAATTAGAAGTAGCAAATTTGATGATTTGCGCGCCTTGGGCGACAACTGCTTTCAAGTGCCTGGCCAATGGAATGGACCACACTCCCTGTTGTCGAGCAAGAGGTCTTCCGAGGATTTGTCAAGATTTGTGCTCCGGAAACTTGACCCAATTTGACTTTTCATACTTCAAGTAAATAAAAATTCCTATTACATTTTATTTGCTAATAAGTATATTTATATGTAATGCCAATTTTTTTATTTTTCAGGTGCATTAAATATATGCCGAGTTATTTAAGCTGCCTCATGGAAGGTTATGGAGTTCTACCGGGCCATCCTGTGGGTGTCAAAATTTCAAATGTTGACCTCGATTTTGCAATTGTGCACTGGAGCCCACCAAAAAGTCTCGGAGACACTGTTGTCAATTACAATGTATACTATCGACCTCTTCATGATAACCAAGAATACTCTGTTATAACTGATGTAAGTTAAATCAGACTAAATAATATTATTATGCAATTTTGTTAAGTGAAAGAAATATATTTGTTCCTAAAATTTGTTTATAATTGCTCAATTATAATATAGATGCTAAAATACATCTATAATTGATGAACTAAATGTAATATCAACATTAGGAGAAGATTATTTTTTATAATGATTGTTCTAAAATGAAAACCTTAATAAAATTAATTAATAATTAATAATTTCCCAATTTATTTATATTTGAATTAAATTCTTTTTCATTTGGTTGTCTTCATTTATTTGTCATAAAAATTTATGAATTGGTTTTTTAAAGAGATTGTTTAAATAATGTTACTTAATATTCAATTTTAGGTAAACTCTCCATTGATTTTAGAACATTTGCAAAGTAATACAATGTATGAAGTATATGTTGCCGCTGCCAATGTTCATGGTATTGGTGATCCTTCTCAAAGAGTTATGTTCTCTACGCTAAGCCAGGTAAATCTTTAAATATTTATTATGTAATAATAATGTTCCTATTATAATCTTACGACTCGCCATTACAGCTTGTATTGTAATCAGCTAGTCGGCTGTTTTCATTTTTCCTTATGCTCGCAAAAGCAGTAGAGAGTACTTTATAGTACATGGTAGTATGTTGTTGCTAACTATCTTTTCATAAATTTGCAGTCAGTAAAATTGCAGTAAAGATAACTTTAATGCAGTGATAGAAAAATTAAAATGTTTTACATGAATAATAAAAAGAATGAAAATTTTAAGTGTTTTGATGCCTCTGACAAGTTTGTTCATTTGTCTAAGAAAAACTAGACCAACAAGATTTAGTAAGATACAGGTTAGTAGGAAGTAATCTGAGAATAGATTAATAATAAACAAATCAATATATTATAATTATGAGACAATTTTTACAACAAACATCCAGAAGATAATCAAAAAGTGTTCCAAAATGTTAAATAGCTTAAAAATAAGAATAAAGTATAAATAAGATTTTTGTTTTATAAATTTTCAAAAACTAATAAAGAGTGTAAGTTCATAGATTCAACAATAAACAAAATTAAATTTAGTCAATTCAAAAAAGTTTAAATAAAACAAAAAACCTTTTCCTTCTACTAAGCTGCCAAAAATTGAAAATTTTTTCATTGCTCACATTTAAGTCGGTGTATCAAACGTCAATTTGATTTCATTTAACTTTTTTTCTTCTTCTATGAATTACACTGATTACATTTATGTAACGTTAAAATATTTTCATTATTGTAATAATTTTTATTACCATCTACATTACAAATTACCATCATTCAGATTTAATGTTGTAAATGGAATCCATAAGAACTTACATGAACTTTTCATGGTTAATTGAGTACTACATTGATTTTTTTTCCTGATTATATTTATCTTTCGCATTAATTAATTTTCAGAAATATGAAGCTGAATTAGAAATGAATGAAAATGACTATAATGTTACTGCATGCTGTGTCAATGCTGGTCTGAGTACATCATGTATGCCATTATGTTCATACGATGCAAGTATGTCTCAACTGAAAATGTTGGCTGGAGTATGTGGTGCCGAATTCTTCAAACTGATCCGTTGCGGTGCCGGAGGCAGAAATCATACACCTTGCTGTACCAGACGTGGTGTTTCTGCTCCTTGCTTACCAGTTTGCTCTGGTTCTTTGATACAATCCTTAATAACAACAACTCATACCTGCATCCCGTACATAGGAAATATCGTACAATGTTTTGAAGAAGGTAAAGTAACAAGATTTCTTAATTTTTACTTATTTTATTTTTTTATAACTATTGAATATAGTGAATTAAAATTAATTACAAATGAACAGTATTATGAAAAAAGTCATTACACATGTTATGACTTAATTTGAAGTGCTTAACTTCTTCTAAGCCTTCAAAATCTGGAGGCTCTCAATTAAATTAATTCCCTTTTTTTCAAATCTAATGTTATTATATACATTATGTTATACACATATTAATTTGTTGCACAAAAAATATTTAGTAATTTAGTTCTTTTTCTTGAAAAAAAAACATTCTATTCTATTACAAATTTATTTCAACTTCGATTTTTAATCGGAGATATCTGAATCAAGAAACAGTCCTCTTGTATTGAATTAGTAAGCACTAATTCTATACAATAACACAACTTAATAATTTTTGCGAATTTTGTAATGTGCGCTCTTTATGTGAAATTTGTAGTATGCGATGTTGTTTTTTTGTAACAATAAAATTTCAGCATATTTTTCAATAAATTATCCACTAAGATGCAACTAATACAATTTGTAAATGCTGATAGTTTTTTTTCTTTACTATTGTTATGCAGCAATCTGTTAAGATCAAATTTCATTATTTTTTATGAGCACTATTTTTTTTGTTTTGTTTTTTTTCTCAGAAACATTTAATGGATTAACCACCTGTTAGCTTATTTTTTTATGCGAAATACTTCCCAAATGTTAGAAGGTAATGATTATGTAAATGTTTTCTATATTATTTTATCTTATTATAGGCACAGGAAGGCTTCCTGGACCGATTTCAGAATTGCACGCCCTTGAAGTAACTGATATAGATATTACACTAACATGGAAACCACCTACCGAAGGCGCTAATGTAACAGATTACCTTATCAATTATAAGAAGGTTGATAACACATCAATTCATGAAACTGTATTGAAGCTGGACAATGTAAGCCTATATGTTATTTTAAAGAAATATAACGATAGTCAATATAATCAATAAACCAAATTTAAAACTTTTGACATCATTGTCAATACAGTTTTGACTTATGCCTCTAGTCTTTAATCTAATTTTAAAGGATATATAACATGTAAAATAATAGGAATGTTCAAAAGTAGTTTAACATTATGTGGTATTTTATTTTATTCTGAAACTCAAAGATATTGTTTTTCAATAATACGTATATATTGGTATCTACTTTTCTTGATTGGTAATAAAATAAGTTTTACTTTCAGTTCTTGAGATTCAGTCTTTTAGCAATGTTTTGAGACTATTGTTTACATAATCATGCCCTAAAAGTCAAAAATAGGCTTTTAGTGAATTATATTAAATAACAGACTAGTCTAAATATAAAGTTGGCACTTGTACGATGTTAACATATAAATGGTACTTACAAATTGATGAGGAAATGCTTACTACCACATAACTCAATCAAAATGCCTGTTCAATATTTCCACGTATTCTGTTAATATTGTTCAAGACTAATGATTGCTGAAATTTGCTATGTTGAATTTATACTATACTAGCTTTTACTCGCGGCTTCGCACGCTTGGAATTTGGTCAGCCAAATAAAGTTTCCTGACAAATCATTTTAAATAAATAATTTTTTTTTAAACTATAAATTACTCGTACATCTAAAATTTCAGATGTCTAACTTCAAAACTGACTGATTCCATACAATCTTTGAACCCCTATTATATTAAGGGGGAAACCTTTGGAGGTGGAATTATTCAAATTTCTTTCTTAACACGTTCCGTGCGTTGCGGGGTCAATTGACTCCGTGTGGAACTTTCCACTAGTGCTGAGCCTGTAAGAGGTAAACTTTCAAAAATGCTCGAACCTGTTTAAGCTTTTAATTTTTTCAAAGGGTTGAAACTAATATGGCTATATGTTATAAACTTCAATAATCTCTCAAAATTCGATAAAAAATAGAACGGAGTTAAATGACCCCGGGCCGCACTGAGGTTTAAAATTAGACCTCTAGTGCGGCACGGGGCCAAAAGACCCCGTGCTACTTTTTTCGAAAAATGACGAGTCTCTCAATTCCCTCTACTTTTGAGACGGCCCTTTTTTGTGCTTTCCCCCCGTGCTACTTTTCTCGGAAATGACGAGTCATTCGCTCCCTTCCCCTTTTTGTTGCGACGGCCTTTGTTTGTTTGCTTATCCACCCTCCTTTTTTCTCTTTAGTCTTCAGTATAGTTTCTCATTCACATGATTTTTCACGATGACCTTACGTGGTCGGAATTTGGTTGACTTGGCTTTATCGCTCAAAAATCCATCCTCCAGTGAAAGTGAATCAAGCCTTGATAACAGTAGTGAAGATGAATTTGAATTCCAGTCTGATGAGTCGTCAAGTTCAGACGACGAAGATGATTTAGCTTATGTTCATCAGAAGATTTCCAGCCATTCTTCGAAAGACCAAACTTTGTCAAATAAAAATTGACGATCCCAATGCTACATCGCTTCAATTATCGTATTTTTTTTTTATTCAATTTGTATTTTTTTGCTTTCCTCAACTACTAATTTTTTTTAAAGCAATGTTATAGGTATATTAAATGTAAACATATCAAAATAAAAATAAAAGTTATTGTAAGTTTTATTAAAAGTTGTTGTGAGTTTTATTTTCCTATAATATGTAAAAGGATATGTTTTTTTTTTGGGGGGGGGGGTGGTACCGAACCTCACAAAAAAATTAAATTCATTTCCTGTGTATAAAATCTCATAAAATTTAATTTCAAGAAGGGAAAAGGTGTCTTTATTTGAAAACAAAAATAATTTATTTACGAGTACAATTTCAATTAGGTTAATGAACTTTTGAATAAATCAATTAATAGTCCCATTCGTTATTTATAACTAACTCCCAAATATAATCGGTTTTCAAAACCGAATCTAAATAAAAAACACAATATAACCGTAAGTTATAAATAAAGAATGGGGCTAATGTCCTGCTGCTGTGGTATACTGACCTAAACCTATGAAGTGGGAAAACAATTGATTTTTCCTAAATTAATCAATTTTCAGCAAGCTGAATACGTTTAAACTAAGGAAAGGACACGGGGCAGATTGACCCCGCGACGCACTTGTGGATAGTTACTGCACGGGGTTAATTGACCCCGTGTCGCACTTGTGGATAGTTACGGATTTTTCTATTAGCACTGAACGTGTTAAATTATACAAGGAACCTATCTGAAAATTTCTTAGCATCTTGAAATTCCTGATTTGCCTTTAATTATGTACTATAATGGATTCCCCATAGAACACAAAAAACTGTCAGGGGGGGCACGTGCTCCCTGCCTCCCCCCCTGAATCCGCCCTTGCTATAGCCTATGTGTTATTCTGATGCATAACCTATATTATTGTAAAGGTTCATCCAAATCCGTTCAGTAGTTTTTGTGTGAAAGAGAGACAAACATACAAACTTTCACATTTATAATATTAGTAGGATTAACTATCGACTGTGTTACAAAGAAGTTTTTAAAGAACGAGGAGGGAGTTTATAAAGCCTTCTCAATTACATTTTTCTTGTGGATTGGAACTTTGAGGAACCATAAGGAAATATTTTTATTTTAATTATTTAATGTTACTAAATAAATAAATATAAAGTTACATTGTTATATTTTTTCTTATTTTAGCAAATGAATACTACCTCAACAACTGAAAAAGTAACTGGATTAGAAACTGGAAAGGTTTATAAAATATTTGTTGTCGCCAGAAATGAGCATGGTACATCTCTTCCATCTTCTATTCTTCATGTTAATATCTCAAAGACAGGTAGGAACAGACATGATTTAATATATTATGTTAATTTATTTTCTATATTTACGTGTTTATTCCTCATAAAATAACTTATGTTTATATGTTATTATATTATATCAATATAATAGGTAGTGTATAGTTTTTTGAACTCATTACTACAAATCATAGACTCTTTGGGTGCATTAAATCCTATTATCGTTAAGACAATGCGTAGGTAACCAGACGGCAAGTGAAATTGTCATACCTAGGCTATTCTCGTATTAATGTTACTTCTGTAACTTGTTGGCATACTAATTGCCAGAACCCATTGATGATAACTGAATGCTTATTTTTTGGTTCTAATAAACACTTAAAAGATGTGATTCAAGTATTTCAATCCATTAAAGTCATCCTTATGATAAATGTCAGAGTATTACAAGAATAAATTGAATTAAAAATGCTTTGCTATATTTATATTATTGTTGAAGAGAAGTGTCAATCTTATGGTTATCAAATTAAAAACCTTCAATAAAGATCCAGTGGAAAGTGTTTAGAGGTTAGAACGTGAATAAATTTGATAATTAAGGAAGGCATTAAGGACTAAAAATAGCTTTTTATCTTTCTATACACCGGGCCATGCTAATTTAAACCGCTTTGCCCTTTCTTATTCCTGTACTTCAATATGATTTCTCAAGGTTATTGAAAATACAATTGTGATTGAAATTTTCTCAAATATTTCCTATAATATAATCGAAAAATATATTCAACATTTTTTTTTCACCTATACGAGGTTCAAATTAGGATCTTCTGCTTATCTTATATGATAAAGATATTTGCAGAGGTTATCATAACCATTTAGCATTCTGAAGCTAGCCACAAACTAGCTTTGTTAGGTGTTAATTGAATTCCCTCACGTTTTTCATGCTGATTTTTTTAAGTTGAAGACTGAGCAGTTAAGGAGATCAATTGTTTCTTCTTTAGCAAGTTGGTCAGCTTCCTCAATTCTGTAAATCCCACAGTTAATCAAAATCTATTGAAACAAAGCATCCCTTGCTTTATTTATTATTTGATGAACCTGTTGAGCCAGTTATTTGGTAAACTAGGAACTCTCAACAGTCATCGATTATCAAATATAAAAAGAGGGTTAGAAAAACTTAAAACCTGAATGATGTGTTGCAGACCAGAAAACTGAAAGATCCATTAAATAATTAAACTGAGTTTATCAAAGGGTCAGAGCACTAGTAAAGGAGAGAACATAAGTTGGCACTATTAATACAATTAAAATTAAGCAATACAAATTTAATGTAAAGTGTACCAAAAGTCAACTAATGTAACAGAGGCACAGATACTAGATACTACAATTAAAGATCCCTAGTGCGAGTAATATTCTTTATCTGATAAAATGTTTTGAACGATCTGTTTCTCAGAAATACATTCATACACACACTGATATTTCTTCTAAAAATATATTTTTTATTGATACTTTTGATACAGAGTTGCTAAGTATTTCTAAACTATACCATTCTTGTAGTGGTTGGTGATAAGGGCCTAGCTGCGGTAACCACACCACCTCATTCTCTGGCCGTTTCCAGTCATAGCGCAACTTATGTAACGATTTCCTGGCAGCCTCCAGAATTCAGTCAACCAGCTGAGCAGCTAATTTACAGGTGTCTTGCAGTTTTTTTTTATCATTTAATGGAATAATTTATGGTTGTTTGATAATAATAATAATGTTTTGTTTTTAGGGTGTTTTACAAAGCCAGTTCGGAAACGAGCTTTCATTCCTCTGATACTACTGTTACATCCCACACTCTGGAAAATCTTAATCCAAACACACAATATATTTTCTACATTACTGCTATTTTACCAAAGAAAGGTCAGAGTTTGCCATCAGAAACACTTATAGCTTGGACTGATCCTGCATACCCAGCATTTGTTGAGGTAAAGTATTTCCTATGTCACTCTATTGTAACATCTCTAATTTTAATTCTGTAAAATATTCACACAAGATTAATTAATTATAAACACTAATTATTTCTATTTATTTATTAATTTTATATACAAACTATACTTTCAGCAATTCCCATTATACTCTCCAATATATTCTTGTCATCCCACCAATTTGAAAATTTAGATATACCTTCTCATTAAATGTTTGAGGACATGATTTAAGCTAATTATGCTATCCTTGACTTATTCACTTTCTTTAAATCATTCCTCTAAGCAATTTGTCAAGAAGTAGAACAAAACACATATGAATTATAGGGAGGTTATTTTAAGTTTCCCAGGTCATTTCTTCAAAACTACCCTTGATCAAGAACACCGAGTATAGCCTGTTGTTATTATAAATAAGGTTACCATCTGTAATGGGAGTGACTTGTAATTTCTTTTGGTAGCTGGTTTTGCTTCCTTTCACTAATGCTTACTTACCATTTTTTAGTTGGAAGTGTAATAGTTTGAACAGCTTTTAAAAAAATCTTAAAATTTTATTATTAAGAGTCGTATATCAGACGATATATCCCTGCTTTTTCATTGTTGTAATTAAGTAGAAGATTGCAGTCAGTTTCCCATTCTTTACAAATAAACATCATCCCCTCATTCCATCATCTTGATGAGATTTGCATGCCTAGTAAAATATCAGTTTATTTTCTATAAAACCCTCTTACTTAATGTCTTTTAATGCATATATTTATTGTAAATTTATTTTTAAGTGACAAGTATTTTAATCATAAGATTCATTCAAACCTTTTTAAAGTTTTTCTACTGTTGTATTATTTTTTTTTTTTTTTTTTTTTTTTTTTTTTATTCAGACATTACAATCTGCCACTTGTGGGCAACAAGCAATGGTGCTATGAAGCTACAATCATTCCATAAAAAATCAATGATATAAACGAATAAATGCATAAATAAATACATACAAGCGAAAAAGTATATACAAAAATAAAGTAAAAAAAAAAATATATATATAATAAAAAAAAAATATAATAATAATAAATAAAACATACATAAAAGAAATATACTGTACACATTCATACTCTATTTACTATTTGCCTGGGGTCCCCGAACTGAGCTTCATCCTCATGAATGAGGGCAAAGCAGGAGTCCGGGAGGCCTCAGCTCCCTTTCCCAGCCGCGTCACTGGCATTAAACACCAATGGAAGCTGGTTAAGGGCGCTTCACACACACACACAGGTCGTGAGTGGAGAATCTGGCCAGTGCCAGTACTCCAAATAGCATTATTATAACAAGTCTCGGGGCCATTGCCGGTTTAGGCGGCGGGGTGGATTGTATGGATGTGTGAAACTGGATAATGACTGAGCCAGGGGATTGGGATGACAGACAAGGTTTTGGTGAAAGTTTGAGAATTTAGTAGGGATGAGGTCGAGGACAAAAGGAATGTTGAGATCATTATGGAGGGTTTTGTTGGAGACATAATAAGGAGCGTTGACAATAGTTCTCAGCACTTTGGATTGAAAGGATTGAATGCGTCTGATATTCGATTTTTTTGCGGTCCCCCACAGTTCCAGTCCATAGGTCCAGATAGGTTTGATGATCGTCTTGTATATTAGTAGTTTATTGTCTATTGAAAGATGGGAGGCCCTACATAGTAATCTGTATAGTTGGCTGAAACGTCTGTTAAGTTCTTGTCTTTTGAGTCTGGTATGAGGATTCCATGTAAGTCTTTTGTCTAGGAAGAAGCCAAGGTATCGTACTGTGTCGGAAATAGGCAGGATGGTTTCGTTGAATTGGACAGAAGGACATGTTCTCCGGCGAAGTGTAAAAGTCACGTGTTTGCATTTTTCCTCGTTGACTTTGATCCGCCACTGGTTACACCAAATTTCAATGAGTGAAAGGTTCCTTTGGAGGTTCGAGGAAGCCATTTCAGGATCTGGATGAGATGATAGGATGGCTGTGTCGTCTGCGAACGTTGCAAGGAAGGTTTCAGGAGTAGTTGGGATATCAGCGGCGTACAATATGTATAGGATAGGACCCAGGACGCTGCCCTGGGGGACTCCAGCTTGAATTGGGTAAAGATTGGAGTATTCGTTACCACAGCGCACTTGGAAGTAGCGATCAGAGAGGTAGGATCGAAGGACTAGGAATAAGGATTGAGGTAACTGAGTTTTGAGCTTGAACAGCAAACCGGCGTGCCATACCCGGTCGAAAGCTTGTGCTATGTCCAGAAATGCGCCTGTGCAGTACTGTTTGCTTTCAAGAGCAGAGGATATGTGATCGACAACTCGGAGACCCTGCTGGACCGTCGAGTGCCTGGGACGGAATCCAAACTGATGTAAAGGAATATTGGATTCGATAATGGGTAGGATTCGTTTCAGGAGGATCTTTTCAAAAATTTTGGAAAGAATAGGAAGCAGGCTGATGGGTCGGTATGATGACGTGTCATTTGGTGGTTTACCAGGTTTAGGGAATAGAGTGATGATGGAGTGTTTCCACAACAAAGGGAAGTGAGTTGTGCGAAGGATACAGTTGTATAGATAGGTAAGGAAAATAATCGCTTTTTGGGGAAGATGTTGTAGGATCTGGGTGGTTAGAAGGTCATGTCCAGGAGATTTGCGGACTTTTAATTTTTGTAAGAGGAATTTGACCTCAGAGGGGTTTACAGCGTTAGGAGGTAAGGATAGTGGAATGGGTGAAGAGAGGAATTCATTAATATTGGAAACGTGCGTAGGATTGGTTTCAGGATGTGGAATAAATGTATTTGAAAGGTGTTTGGCAAATTCTTCTGCTTTGTCCTCATCTGATGCAGCCCAAGAACCATCTTCACGGCGGAGGGGATGGGAAATAGGGTGGTATTTAAGGATCTTTTTGGTAGCATTCCAAAGAGAATTATCAGAAGCGGATAGTGTGGAAAGATAGGCATTGTAGGTTTCGGATCTATAGGTTGTCAGGTTCTGTTTAACTAGTTTGGTGAGGTAGTTATATAGTCTCCGATCGTGAGGATGCCTAGTCCTTTGCCAAAGGGATCGGTAACGGCGTTTGGTAAGGATAAGATCCCTAAGATCTTGTGGTAATGGATTTTTCTTGCGAGGTTTGAAGGAAGGACGAGGTAAAGATGCAGTCCAAACTGCTTGCTGGATCAAATTGGTAAAGGAATCGACTGCATCATCTAACTCTTGGGGTGTTTTTAGGGAAACTCTGAGGTCAATGGTGTTGGATACAAGCTGGTGAAAAAGGTTCCAGTCAACTGGTCCCCTAATAAATGATGGCGGTGGAAGTTTGGGTATTGGGAATACAGAAAGGGTAAGGATCAAAGGACTGTGATCTGAGGAAAGTTCATCAAGGCGTTCTATGGAATAGTTTAGGGGACCTAAGCCAGCATGGATAAAAAAGTCGAGGAGATCAGGATTTCTGTTTGGATCAGTGGGCCAATATGTAGGAGTGCCGGGAGAAATAAAACTGGAGTTGTGGGAATTAAGTGCAGACAGTAGCATGCGGCCTCGGGAATTAGTAGTTCTTGATCCCCACTGTTGATGTTTCGCATTAAAGTCTGCACCTAAAAGGAAATGGATCCCTAGGGAATCGAGGAGAGAGCTGAATTGGGAATGTTGTATTATTAAATAACGTACTTATTTAGGGTAAAAGTCATAAACAAATTTTTTTTATTATTATTTAGTTAAGTGATATATAATATATATTTTAAAAATAAATATGAACTTTTTCAGCCCCCAACAGTTCACCCTATCAACCTAGTGGTTGAAGGCAGCAGTATGACTATTCTGTGCATTGCAATGGGTACACCGATGCCGACTATTTCTCTCTACATATCAGGAAGATTGGTACGGCAAGAGATCACTAGGCACATGGTCACTGTAGTTCATAATGTGACTAGAGATATGAACCATATCTCATGCTATGCTGACAATGGATATGGAACACCGATGGAAGCAAGGAGGAGAATCATCATCAGTTGTATGTTGATTTATTTTTATGATTTTTAGCGATATTTAAATGTTTAAACATCATACAATTTAAACTATTATTATGGTATTAATTACAGATCAACCACATCTGACAGCAAATGGAATCAAAATGGCCACGCATGGTGATACCGTAACTCTTGAATGCTTAGTAGAAGCACACCCTGATCCAAAAATGGTATTTTGGAAAGATTTTGCCAACAGAATTCCAGTGATTCAAGATCCCAAACACGAGATTATTATCATTAAAAATAGTGATGTATGGATTAATATCAAAACTTTTTTTTTGGTTGCTATTGATTTTTAAGTCTTGTGCTGAACCATATTTTTGACTCATTACATTTTCAGGATGAGGACAAGTGGACAATGCATCTGGTAATTAAAAATATTGATGACTCGGATGGTGGGGAATACTATTGTCATGCAGAAAATGGTTTTGGTAATGCTACCCAAGCTGTTTCTGTTCGACTCCGTAATGTTGTAAGTATTTTTTTATTAATAAGAGTGTGGTTTTGCGGTGCACTGTTGTATACTTTGCTCTTAGTGTTTTAAAGTATGGGTTTTTATAAAATAGGATCTACATTAACGTATTTTGAGTGCCCAACAATAATTTAAAGCCATGTATGAAAATCCTACATGGTCACAACTTCTTTTATTGGAGCTAGGATGGCATACATATCCAGCATACATAAAGAAAAATGTTTTTAAAACGTGTCCATAGTCTTTGTTAATTTAAGAACCTCTTCCTGAAAGATTAGTGTCAATTGACCTGATTATGATCTAGACAGTTCACAATATAAATTCTTTGATGGCTTACTTATTTTATGAATTAGCTTAGTTCTTATTATTGATTTTACTCGGTATCTACTTATTACCACAGTGATATACTTATGGCTTCAAATTATTAGTTACTCATTACATTATTAAATAAACTTTAAACTAACATTTTTTTAATCCATTCATCCCGTATTTCTTCTGGTTTTGACGGTGTCATTAAATTCTTTGCATATTAAAGGCAATTTGCCTTGGTAATGACACAGTCGAAACCAGAAGACATACATGATGACTGGATTAAAAATATTGGCTATGGCAATTGAAGAGAGTATTTAACATTTTTTTAGTATTTCCAATCTGAGCTCTAAGCCTATTATTATTAAGTTTTATTTATATGTTACTGAATCATTCAATTTACTTTTTTTTTGTTTTTACAGCCTGCTGTAAGCAACGTTACACAATGTTGCATTGAACAAAATGTTACTTCACCTTGTATGGACGCTTGTTCCTTCTATTTGGATATTGATGCTGTCATTGACAGACCAGAATGTATTGGTGAATTTGACAAACTAATGAAATGCGCATCAGGTGAGGCAACAATGAGAATAATGGTGTCTTTTTGGTTGATTGTATACATTTCCATTCTATCCCAATGTCTTATTCTATTACAATAAGATTTATAATAATATATTACAATTACAATAAGATAGCTTTATTGATCATTGTAATTTTCTAAGGTTGAGTTTTAACATAGAGAGTAAAAAGGTGATAAAGTGCAGGGAAAGCAACAGTACAAGTTATAACGATACGAGCACAGATTTATTGGATATATACACTATATAAACATATGTATATATATATATATATATATATATATATATATATATACATATATATATATATATATATATATATATATGTGTATATATATATATATAGACACAGACAGACACTTCACACACCAGCAATAAACTGACACCAACTGACTCCAATGGCCGAGCACAAACATGGATGCCATGGTGCACAGCCAACATAATCTCGACTGTCACTTTATAGTGTTGTCTGTCTATAATACAATACTTTATAAACAATGTCGATAATATACAAAAGAGGAATTACTTCAACACACCCTCTTAATTCCGCATTACAAAATACAAATAAAATAAATACAAGGAATTACTTTATAATATACATAATCATTACAAAATACAAATAAAATAAATATAAGGAATTACTGAAACAGAATTATGTTAAGATCCTAATTACAAAATACAAATAAAACAAATACAAGGAATTACTGAAACAGAATTACTTTAACATCCTAATTACAAAGAACCTGTTAACATATTTACAACTTCTTGATATATACAAGTTCACTTCCAGATTGATATTCAAAGTCCAATAATTCCAGTTCTTTATTAAAACAATATATTCCAGCCGGCAGTGAACACCTCAATATTTTTTCTTCACTCTCAGAACCCGCAGATAGTTTCGGACATCTACTGACCTTTTCCAAAGTAGAATCCAAACATCATCCTCATTGTCAGGACCTATAATTACACCACAATCACTAGAACAGTTTATTTGCTTAGCATTTTTCAAACTCAGACGATTGAACTTTTTTTCATTCTCATTAATGATGTAAGGTAAACTTATAATTACTTTATTAGACACTCTTGACATGTCTACTGTTTCACGCTCCATCAAAGATTATTTAAACAAGCACATTCCCTTACCTCCTGTCGACTTTAAGATTGACCAATTTAACACAAGTAAATTATCTGGAACAGTGTCTTTCGTCTTGTTAAATTCATCCAAATTTTCTTTGTCTTCTTTATTTACTTCTTCCAGATTTAACAGTTTAAACGAGGACATTCCCTTACCTCCTGTCGACTTTAAACATGACCATTTAAACACAAGTAAATTATCTGGAACAGTATTTAAATTCATCGAAATTTACCTTTTCTTTCTGATTTCTTAAATCTGACCTCTTCACTATTTCTTCAACATTTAACTCTCTTATCTTGTTTAATACATCTGTTTGGCTTGCTTTATTGATCATTGTAATGTTCCTCTAAGGTTGAGATGGTAATGATCCTTAATGGACATGTAAATACAACAGTGTGGGGCTTCTAATATAAATAAATAAGCCTACAGGAACTCTGAAACCTCTAGCTCACAGACTAATTCCATTAGTAAAAATTCACCCAAAATTAACTATACAGAAATAATATATGAATAAATTATGTAAAAATGAAAAGGGATACCACTGATTTTGTTGTATTTACTTTGTCTAGCATTTTAATATTATTTTTTATTGTAAATATGATATAAATAGCAGTAATATTTATTAGAAATTATATTACATTAAATATTAATGTAGTTATTAAATATATAATAATATATATGCTAGGTAAAGTGTATAATACAAAATTAGCAATATAATATCCCTATTCATTTTTGTACAGTATGCATAGAAAAATTAAATAAATAAAAGATCTATATCTTCAATAAGACCCTGCTTCTCTGGCTCACAGGATTAATTATGTCATAAATCATAACTAATGTAAAAAAGTTATACAAAATACAATAAAATTTTCAACTGGTCTGTTTTAACGGTGAAAAAAAAATATAAAATGTATTAATAAAAATTAAAGTAAATGTTTCAGAGAGTTGATTAATTTCATCATTTATTGTAATAACTATTTAATCACCATAATTACAATTAAATCATCAAATATGATATGGTATGATGAAAATTGAATTATTTAAACTAGGTCACTTACATACTATTAAGTGAAGAGACTTTAATGCGCTGATCCTGATTACTTCTGGGAAAAAAAGTAACTAAAGAAATTGTTACTTAAACATATCGCTGCTCCGGAAGTATAATGACACAACTGCAAAAATGAAATTTTACAGGACAAGCAAAAGAAAAATATGTAATTCCAATTTGTCTTAATAGAATGGCCTAAAGATAGGTTTAATTAATTCTTCTATTAGAGTAGTTTATAAACATATATGGATTATATCAATTTAGAAACATCTAGTAAATGCATTTATGTGGTCGCCAAGACAATAAAGTCAATTTAGCAAAATTTTACAGTTGCTTCATTATACTTCTGGAGGAGCGATATGTTGATAATTCAATGTTTCTTAACACCTTAAATATGTTCTTCACATATTAGTATAAGTATATTCTGATTGATAATATTATATAATAATTTTGTAATGTATTTTAATTTTTTGTATTAAAAACACAGCCCTATATTAGTGTTTATTAGATGATTTTTTTTTAACATGTCTTGGTTAATTGATAAAACATGAGATTTCAAAAGATTAAAATTTTTAGAGTTGCTACTTAAACATAGTCAAGACAATGATTAAAATTCAGCTAAATATTTTAATAATTTCCAAAATATTTCATATTTAGATGGTTCTGATCACCGGGCTTGCTGTGCTCAAAATAATGTTGAAAGGAGCTGCCTTGATTGGTGTCGGGGAGAGCCATTGGTTGCAGAAGATAATAAATTATGTTTACTACAATACACCAAACGCATCATGTCCTGTTTCAGAGAAGGGCGAGGTAAATTATAATTTTATTAATTGTAAAAATATTTATGCTTGAAGTTTTTAGTAGGGATTTTTGTAAATGCCACTATCGAAAATTTGTATAACAACATTTTTGTTGTAGATCGCTTGCCTGGGCCTCCTCAGAATGTCCGAGTTGAAAGAATAGATGACCATTCTGTTTTAGTTAGATGGGATCCTCCTTTGAAAAATCCACACACAGTGGAAATGTATAGGTGATTAAAAAATTATATCATTCTTATTTGCCCATAATATTTTATACATGTTCTAACTTAAATGCTAAATTCTAGAGTTTTCTGGAGATCAGCTAATTCAAAGAGTCCGGCATACAAGAATGACAGTAAAACGACAAGTTTAAAAATTTCAAGTCTCAAGTCTGGTGTCATTTATGAGTGTGTAGTTAAAGCTGGTAACATCAGAGGGACCAGTACCCTGACAGAGCCATTACGATTTTCGACAGATGAAAAATACATCACATCGGCAGCGAGTGTTGGTAAGGGTTTTAGAATAAAAAAATAATTTTATTCTGGGACCAGTTCCCTTAAGAATTACAGATGTGCAAGTATTTAAAAATTTATTTCAGGTCAAAAAAAAAATCTCAAATAACAAGAATTAAGCTGAAAAATATTAATAAACTCACATTAAATATATTAAAAAACTATATTATTTCAGCTATGTATTGTTACATACCACATGTAAAAATTTAAAATCAATGTCATCTATATGAGTAGTTTTGTCTATTGTTGTCCTCTGAAATTGATGGTAAATTGCTGAGAGTACTCTCTCAATTAATTGACCAAATTTTTATCTACTATTTATATTTATTTGTTAAGTTTAGAAAAATGAAATTCATTATTATATAATTATATTTTGGTGGATGAAGATACTCCTAATAGTGGTAACATTGCTTGAAAAGTATTTTTAATAATTCCGTTTCTTTATTCTATTTTTAATTTATTCCGTTTCATAAAAAAAAAATTTGTCGTGTACAATCTAATATTTTTTTATTAGGTGAAGAGCATTCCCAATTCGGAATGGCTGCTGGATTAGTATTCATGATCGTATTCCTCGTTGGAGTAGTTGCTGGAGCCGTATGGTTTGTAAGGACGAAAAGCTTGCTCGGCCATAAATCAACTGGTGGTGTTGCATTTGAAAATCCAAGTTACTTAAGAGAAGTCAATATGGATCATATCCAGGTATCATATTTACTTATAAACCAAACTTTTATGTAGGTTTTATAAAATTTATTTATATTTAAAATAAAAAATAAAAATGGTACATTATATAAAAAAAAAGGTTGATAATTATAATATTTGAGGATTGATGAAACAGCTTAAGTTTTAATTGCTGCTAATTACTTCTGAAACAAATTCACTTATTTCAAGTTTTAAAATGCATGGACCAAACTATCAATAAACATAATGTATCTCCATAATAATCCCTTTAAGTACTTGTGTATTAGCTGGTCTACAGGGACTTTTATCTGTCATTGTTTATAACCTGATGAAGTGATAATTCTGATACTGACAACAACAACCTTCTTATTCATGCTAATAGAAATTGAAATATACAAAATGTAATAATAAAATACTAATTCTAGACCACTTGAGCTAGGTTCCTCTTCTTATATAAAATGTTTTCTCTACACTTTCGACAAAACATCTCCATTTCTATCTTTGTCAATATCCATTTGATGATTTTTTCCCATAATTGAAAAATTGGAATGATTCCAAACTTCTGGAAATATTTCTCAGCTTCTTCTTTTAACCGGTTAATGATTTTGAATGAGCAGCGCTCGCGTGCGGTCGGCCTACTCTAATGCACCAACCCGAGCACTGCTCGCAGGTTTTGACATGTTCCTATTACATACGACAAATCGTGCTTGTCAGTCACTACTTGTCATTTGTACCGACTTCTGCATATAGTTTTTTTTTTTTTTTTTTTTTTTTTGCAGTGGGCATTAAGTGCACCGCGACCATGACTGATCTATTGTGCGCCCCATCTATATGCGATTTATTAAAATCTTAGATTAGTCGAACCCACAAATTTCAGTATGCTTGCTGGGTTGATAGTTTCGTGCTGCCTGGGATCGGTGACTCTATCCAGACCAAAGGTTTCAAATCTTAGGTCAGCAAACCTATCACATAGGCAGACAATGTGGTAGGGTGATTCGTCCGCTGCGTGACAAAAGCGGCAAGAGGGGACACCCGCCAGTCTCAGCCTAAACATGTGGGCGTTGAGCCTGCTATGCCCTGTAATCACCGCTATGATTGTCTTTAATGCTTCCCTGCCCAGCTCCAGAGCAGCTTTGCTCAACTTCTCATTGAAGCTGTCAAGGAATAATTTAGAGTGCCTTAAGCCACCTAGTCCGCACCAATGCTGGTTCATTCTTCGAAGGTAGATGTCCTTTATTCTGCGCTTTGCATAGCTGAGTCCGATGCCGCAAACCGGTTCAGGACTGCACGGTACTCTATCCGATCCTAGTCTAGCCAGCCTATCAGCCTCTTCATTGCCAGGGATACCATGGTGTCCAGGAACCCACTCAATGCTAACCCTGTTACTCTCAGCCAGTTTGTTAAGAGCTGCATAGCAGTCCCACACAATCCGTGAGTTGGTACTGTGTCCACTTATCGCACCTATGGCAGCTTGGCTGTCAGTGAAGAAAGTAATCCTTCTACCTGACATCCGCTCATCCAGCAGTGTCTGTGCACAGTAATTAATGGCCAGTACTTCAGATTGAAATACTGAGGAGTACCTCCCCAGGGAGATCCAAGTTCCTTCCCTGGGTTTGTCCCTCCTCCAGAACCCTGCTCCCGCACCAGAAGCCGTAAGAGAACCATCCGTATAGCAATTGATGCCGTTGCAGGGCCTGTGCCTTTTCGTTGTGTCAATATTGACCATATACTTAGGCGACATCACGGTGCCAACCTGAAGATCAGACCGCATTGCTAAGATGCAATCTGCCTCAATTTTAGTGAACAGTTCCCTCGAGCCATACAAATCAGATACCCCAGGGATTATGTTCTGTTTGAGCAGCCTGTACATGGAGATCAAGGCCTGGTACTCAAGCTCCAGCACCAATGGCCTGAGCCCAAGCACCACCTCCATTGTAGCAGTAGGAGTCGTCCTCATCGCACCCGTCATCATTAGACAGGCCAATCTCAGTAGCTTCTCCATCTTAAGTCTGGATCCACTTTTACCTGCGCCTTGCCACCACACCAGGGCTGCATAAGTCACAATGGGTCTAATGGCCGTGACATACAGCCAATAGATCATTTTCGGCTTCAAGCCCCATGACTTTCCCACTGCCCCTTTGCAAGCCCACAGGCATCTAATGGCTTTGTTTGTCGTGTTATCCACGTGTTGTCTCCATCTCAGTTTATCGTCCAGCGTCAGCCCAAGATATTTAACCGCGCTGTTCCAACATAACTGAATCCCATTGAGCATTGGCAGTCTTATGACCACCTTGCGCTTTCTTGTAAAGGCCAGAACGTTTATCTTACGCGGGTTGATGCTCAGACCATTATCCAAGCACCAGCGCGCCAGAATATTCGTCACTGTCTTAAGCAGGTCAGAGATAACACAGTGATGTCTGCCTCCCACAAGGATGGCTACATCATCCGCGTACCCCTGTGCATAGAAGCCTGCTCCATTGATTGCTGACAGAAGTGAGTCCGCCACCAAACACCAGAGCAGTGGTGAAAGTACACCTCCCTGCGGGCAGCCTCCTCTGGGCTTGATCCACAGTTTGGTGGTACCTAGTTCAGATGTAAGAGCTCTCTGCTCCAGCATGGAATTAATCCACCTGCAGACAACATGCTCGATCTCTTTGCTCCTCAGCGCCCTACTTATGGTGCTGTAAGGTGTTCTGTCAAAGGCACCTTCTATATCTACAAAGATGCCTACTGTAGTTTCGCCCTGTTTCATGGATCTCTCCAATCTTGTAACCAGGTTAAAAAGAGCAACCTCACAGGATTTCCCTGCTTGGTATGCGAATTGAAGCGGGTGTATTGGATTTGCTACCAACGCACTGTTCCTGATGTATCTATCTAAGATCTTTTCTAGCGTCTTCATCAAGAATGATGACAGACTAATTGGTCTGAATGCTTTGGGGTCATCATATGACTCCTTGCCAGGTTTTGAGAGGTAACATAGTCTGGACGTTCTCCACTTCTGAGGAATATATCCAAATGCTAGGCTTCCTCTCAAAAGTTCGAGCAGGTAAGTCCTGATTGCCGTAAATCCCTGTTTCAACAGGACCGGCAAGACACCATCAGGGCCCCCCAATTTATAGGGCTCGAATGAGTCAATAGCCCATTTGAGGGAGCTCATGTTTATGATCTCCCTAGCCTTTGCCAGATGTACACCATCCGTTCCTAAGATGTGTTCATCCGGCGCTACCTCACTCGCCAAATGGGATTCGCACCCCGGAAAGTGACAATCAGCCAGCTCCCTCAGGGTTTCCTCCTCATTCCGCGTGTATCCACTCCTTGTCCTGAGCGTTCCCAAGACTGTATGTCCCACATCCCTGGACATTATCTTTTTGATGCGACAGGCAGCAGGAATATTGTCCACATCGCTGCAGTACTTCCTCTATGCCTGTCTTTTGGCCTTCCTTACCTGTTTGTGGTACTCAGTGAGAGACGCTCTATAGGTCTCCCACTTACCCGTTCTTTTAGCAGCATTGAATAGCTTCCTGGTGCCATTCCTTAGCTTATTCAAGTTGTCATTCCACCAGGAGGTTTTCCTGTTGGAACTGACACAGCACACACGATTACTGCTGGCATAGGCATCCATAATGGCTTTTGTCAAAGCATCATTAAGGGATTCCAGCTGCCATGTGTTCTTGATGCCCTTAGGGCAGCTTTTAAGGTTCTCCTCCAGACTGCTGCTGAAGAACCCCCAGTCCGTGCGCCTGGGGTTTCTGTACAGTAAGGTCTGGGGATCACTAACGCAGAGGTCAAATAGGATATATTTATGATCTGAGCATGTCTCCTCACCAGAGACATGCCAGTGTTTGATGTAGGTACTTACCTCGTTAGATGCTATTGTTATGTCTATCACCTCTGACCTCAACCTATTACAGAAGGTTGACCTATTCCCCCTGTTTAATATATCAAGACCAGACCTTATGATAGACTCAAATATGTACTCACCTCTTTGGTTGTTCTTGGAGCTTCCCCAGGCTTCATGATGCGCGTTGGCGTCCAGGGCCGCCAATAAGTTGGTAACCCCTTCTTCCTCTCTACATGCTGCAAGGGGTTAGCTTCCTCGTAGGGCAGATATGCAGCTACCATAGTGATGTCTGCCCTCATCACCTCCCCAGAGGGGGAAAGCACTGCTGCTGCAAGATCTCTGGAACAAAATTGCCAGAGGGGCAGCATTTTAAATTTGTTCTTGTGTAGGATGCAGGCCCTTGGCCGGTCCGACCCCGCAATCAAGCTGTAGCCAGGCCAACCAAGCCCCGCAATCCTACCATTTAGGAGATAAGGCTCTTGTATTAAAATAATATCAATATCCTTACCTCTAACATACTGCTGTAGCACAAGCCGCTACGCAGTGATGCAGATTTATCTGCAGCAGCTTCATGCCTATTCTTGCTCCGAGCCCGATGAACCCGCCAACAATGCGAGCTCATCGACCTCATCAGGAGTGACTTCAGCTTCCGGAACCTGCACAAGGGGTTCCCTGGCTGAGCCACTAACACTGCCCGACTGCGGCTGGTCCTCCTCAACTCCACCTAGAGGAATCTCAAAGTACCTCGCAGTCTTGTCATCCCTCCTCTTCACATCTTTGGGCTCGGCCGGCTTATTCTTCAGCACCCTCAGTGTTACTCGATGCAGACTGAAATGAACCTGCATTCCGCACCTCCTGAGGCTGCCGAGACTTGTCTCAGGGATCCTGAATATGGCATAAAAGCCATTATCCAGGGCCCTAACATGATGCACCTGCCAGCCGAGCACACCATCGATGTCTCCATTCTGTACCTTCAACCTCCTGAGGATGACCTCATTAGAGACCGCCCGATCAGAAGGGAAGAAGGCCCCCACCTTCACCTGCTGGGTCAGTATACTGATGCTTCCCACGCGAAGGGATAAACCCCTCTCCAGAAAAACATCAGACATGACCCCCGCAAGCCACTCCTGCGTAGGTTGATTGGCGCAGGCAACGACGCAGCCACCCATTCTATAGCTAACGCCACCGAACTGCGGCCGCACCGTACTGCCCACCTCAATCTCGTCCAACCGGTCCAGAATCCTGGTTTTAACAACATCACAGTCAGCCGGGGTCAGCCTATCCTCCGGATAGCTACTGGGCACCACTGCCACCAGCATATCCTTGGCTGCTCCCGAGTATGACTTGATGTTGGTCCCAGTATCCTTTGGCTTCTTGGCTGCTGGAGCCGTGCTGCCAGTCGATGTTCTGGGCCTCTTCTCAGCAGTGGCGGTCCTCTCCCCAGCCCGCACATACGGTGCTCCTGTACTGGTGGTCGGCTTCGATGAGAAACCCGACCCACCAGCAGTGCTCCTTGGAACAGGCGCAGACCCAGAGCCCGTCACAGTATGCCTCTGCGACCCACCAGCACGTGCACCTGACCTGTCAGCCGGTTTCCTAGGAAACCCTGCCTCCCTGCCAGGTGCCGCCCTCCGGTGTACCTCAGCCACGACAGGCCCACCCGACTTTGGAACCCCTTTCCGAGCCGCCGACTTGGCTGCCGGTTCCTCAGGGAACCTCATCGGCAATCTCATGAAACGGCTCCGCAGTCGAGGCGCCAGCCGCGCCCCTGTCCAAGAGGTCCTTAGCCCTTTTAGCGCGTCTACGCCTGTTCCTCCTCTGCGTGACACTAAGGAAAGGACCTGATGCACCTTCCTCACCCTCGGGACTTCCAGGTGCCTGTAGGTTAGTTAAACCTATATTATGGAGGTCCACCCCCGGGAACGCGGAGGGGGCCGCCGCAACTCCAGTATGTGCTGCGACAGCCTCCCCCGCCCCCGTGATGACCCTCAATCCTTGAGACTCCATAGTCAGTGCCTGCAACTGGGCTCCGACAGAGGAGTCGTCTATCGAATCCATTGCTGAATTCGATAGCAGTGAAGTGTCTAAAGAAGATTGCTCTTCCTCAGATAAAGGTGTTGTGTTGAGTTCAATAATTTGTCGGTTCATTTTTGTTCCCACGAGTAAGGGGGATCTAGATACACTGCAGGTACTGCCCCCTCTCCCTGCAGCGGGCTAAATACAACGGGGTGCGCCAGGTGCCCCAAGTGGGTCGATTTAAGACAGTGTATGTTTATACACCCCCTGCCATCCAGCCACAGCTCGAGCTCCCTACACTTGGCTTGGGTGTCTAAAGAGGTCCTCCAAAGGACCCCGCCTCTGTCGTTCGCGAGTCCACACGAACAGTTTAGTCGTGTGGTCTCCCCAGGGGGCACCACTAGGAGGTGACAGTAGGCGTTGATAGGGATAAGGAGGACTGGGGTGTGCAAGCAGTGAGTAGGGCACTATAGCTTGAACATTCCACAAGGAGTGAGGGAGGCTCCCGCACCAGCCTCCCGCTCCAGTCCCCCCGTTGCCCTACCCATTAACCCCCCTCTGCATATAGTTTCTTTTCTTATAGTTTATAAAACTTTTTACAATTTTCTGTAGGTGTTTTTTAAAATAATAAATTAATTATTATAATTATGCATATTATAATAAAATAAAATGAAATTGTTTTTTCCAATTTATAATAAAATGAAAAATGATTTTTTCAATGTATGATAAAATGAAAAAGTCATTTTTCAATGTTGTTTTTTTAATATAATTTCAAATGTTTTTTGAAATAATAAATGAATGATTATAATTATATATATTATAATAAAATGAAAATGAAAATGATTTTTTCTATTTATAATAAAATGAAAAATGATTTTTTCTTTGTATAAAAAAATGATTTTTTCATTGTATAAAAAAATGAAAAATTCAATTTTACTCAATTTCGTATGATATGTTAATTTCTATTTATTTTGATTAGAAATAATTGAACTATATTGAATATTATATTGAATAATATTAAAATAATAAAACTATTTTTTGTTCTATTTTTACTTTATTTTTTTAACAATATAAACTTTTTAAATACAAAATAAAAAACCCTAATGTTTTTGGTTACATTTTTGGGGGAAAAAACCCAAGCGTCAAGGGGTTAAAGACAGATATTCCCAAAATGTTATTCTATCTATTTTAAATAGGCAATAACATAAGGAATAAGACAAAAACAGAAATTTTAGTTTAATAAACAATAGAGAAATTTAAATAGGCAATACAGAAACACTAAAAAAAACAATTCAGAAAACAAATTAATAACGCACACACAATTAACTCAAATGAGACAAGTGATGAAAAGGGGTTGGTTACATGAGATAATGGCTTGTGTCAGTTTCATGCAGACCGGCTAATACACTAGTACCTTTAGATAATTTTATAATTTTATTGTATTTTTCTAGTCTGGAGATGCAAATACAAGTAGTGGTATGAACCATTCCGGTTGGAAACACGAACAGCTCCACGTACCATCATCAACTGAAGTCGCCCCATCGATCTACGAGGAACTGAAGCTCGGCCAGGACGGTGTGGGATTCAAGAGATTAAAACCATAGTGCCAGGTTTCTTTCATTCAGTCTAATGTGTGATATGTATAAAAAGTACTTTGTTCTTATTCACACGTATGCTCACAGCAAACATCTATTTTCAAAACCACTCAGAGAAGAATTTATAACCCCTTTAGAGCTAAATGTAAATCACATAATGTTTGATAAAATCCTGAAATACTCTTTAAAAAAATGAAAAAAAAAATGTGTGTAACTGTTAAGAATAGTGTTTAGTGTGAACTTTTACTGACGTAAGTCAAAGACTTTTATAACTGCAGATCTTGATGTTATTTTTTTATCATAAAATTTTTATTTTATTATCTTTGTATTTTAGTTTAAATAGCTCTTTAATAGAAAAAAACAAACTTGTGGTCATGATGGGTATAATTCTTATAACCTGATGGCAAGTTGAGCAAAAAGCTTCTGTAGAACTTAAAATGTAAAGTAGATCGTTGTTTACTTTGAAAGAGTAATTTTCTATGTAAATGAAGCAAGAAATTAATTGTACGATATAGTGCAGAACTAAAAATTAAACATATGTGAAAATTTTAAACTCCACATTTTTGTATTACATTAATGGTAAAAAATAAAAAAAAAACATATCTAGTCCAGCAACTAAAAAGTTGAATGGTTATAGATGCTCTTAGTTTTATGCAAGACGAGAAGGAAAAATAAACTTGTTATATTGCGAGGCAGATGTATTGAAGAGAAAATGCAGGGTTCGTATGTTTATAACTTGCATAACGGCATTAGAGCAGTTAGAGGATTCTTATTGTGTATAGATTAGGGACATTGTAAATAGTTATAAATAAAAAAATATTTTGGCATCGTTTTATTAAACATGCTAAATGGATGTTATAGTCTTTAATGATACTTATAAATTATTAAAGTAGTTTGACTGTTATAGATTGATTATTATAATTGAACTGAGTGTCACTTGAATGTTGTGATGGTAAAAATAATATGTCAACTAGTCGGCATATCATTTATCCATGAACCTGTGCCTTGAGGTATACTTAGGTTTCATCTTTATAATAACTTGTAATTATATTTCTTTAATTTTTTTTCTTGTAGAATATTTTTTTTCCGTATTATTGTAGGTCCAGCTACAAAGTTTATCAAATTATGTATTTTCTTCCAATCAATAGCAGTTTAAATGTACCTACTTAAAAAAAGTAAGGAGACTAGTTGCCAATAACATTTTTCTTATTGTTATTTTTTAAAAAAGTATGCCATCCAAGGGACCATATGCACATCAATGATTCTTAACTATGAAATACTTATGATTATCATGTATACTTAAGATTCCAGGGACCGAATACAATTTTATTCTTCGAAACATATATATTATTATTTATTTCAGTGGAGCAAAATTTTTATTTTCCAAAAATAGTGAAATAAACTTTTTTTTTAATGTTTATTTATATTTTATTAGAAAAAATATTTAAAAACTAAAAATAACTTAAATCAAATTAATAAATAATTTATTACTTCAGCTTATACTTCATATTGTAATGTAATAGCAATTTATTGATTTCCATTAGAAAAAAATAAAATAGTGGGGCAGGATGTAAATCTCAAATCTATGCTAATATTATTATTAACATATCTTAAAATTTTCGATTTGATTTAAGTTAAATGTTTGTGAGCCATGTGTGTTATACAGTAAAAACCATTATAAGTTTCTCTAATTATTACAACATGTAAGACAATCAGTAAAGCTCAGGACATTTTTTTGAAATATCAATAAATTGCTGACATTCAGACCAATTTTCTAAAATACTTTTATATCTTCACTTTATTTTAAAATTTTGGATAATTACTGTTTTAAATTTAAAAAATTGATCGCAATTTTTAATTTTTTCAAATGTAGCATTATAAAATTTGAAATATTGTAATTAGCTCTCCTTGCTCTTTTTACATGTAGTATAAAAAAGGATATATTAAATAGTATATGCAATTTATTTTAAACAATAAGATATTTCTTGGTGAAAATACTTTTCTTTTCTCTGTTGGAGTAGTTAGTACTTGTGATATAAAATTAAAATGTAGCATGCCAATGTAAATAATCTTAAAAAAACCTTTAGTCTTAGTTGATTTTTACTTGAAAAATAACCACAAATTTAAAGTATATTCTAGTATTTTTCCATTTTTTTTTTTTTTTTTTTTATTATTTACATGAGACCTACATTGATGTATTGAAAAATTATATCATTAATATCCCAAAGAGGTGTGTGCAATTCATTTAACATTAAAAAGATCAAATATTACAATTGCACTTCTAATAAGAAAACATATATAACAGTGTTTTTTTGTTTTTAAATGAACACTTGGTGTGTAATTTAACAATTTTTGTGAAAGCAAAAAAAAAAAAACAATAAAAATTGAATCGTATTGTGTTATTTTTATTTAATTCTCCTAGCTATCTGATGCTGTACTAAGGTCTCTCCGACATCAGTATACCTTTGCACAGGAACTAAGAATAATATTTCGCACTGAACCTTGCACAAGATTTGGCCTCAACAGAGTGCTATCAGTAAAAGTACATACTTTTGCAACTATTACAAAATATTATTAGAAAATTCAACTCAGTTTTTTCTTTTGAACCAGCTTAAAATATGCTTCAAATTGTAAAAATTCATTCAATTATTCACAAGTTGTAAGAGGAAAATTGAATGAAAAGTCAGAAAATGTTAAGTAGTTACATACATAAGCAAAGCATTGAATGTGAACTAATAAAAACTTTTCGTTTTCGTTATATAATGTTTGCTTAAGAATTGATAACTGATATAAAATTCATATAGAGTCATCTATAGCCACAACAACCACAATGTGTTTGATGATATGCACTATTTGAATGAACATTGAAACAGTTTTTACTCTCCTCTTAAAAGTGGTGTTTTTCACTTTTGAAACTTTGCATTTGTACCGACAATATACTAGCTACAACCCAGATTCCTGAATCAAGCTAAGCTAGGGTTCAGCAATGGGTAGAATCATAAATAAAAGACCCATAATCTCAAGCCAAATCCTAATTTAGTTTTAACATTGTGACTTCCAAGATGTAAAACTTGTAGACTTATGTAAAAATAATATTTAAATTTTTGGTTGCCTGAATCTATCTTTAATAAAAAGATATCTGGAGCTCAATTAATTGTTTGATCTAGTATACGCCTGTAAATAAAATTATTTTGATAGGGTATTGATGAATTTCCTAGATACAATTAGGGGGAGAATGGATTTTTTCTTTTTGGGCTTAAGTAGATACAGAGGTATATGGTTTTTTCAAATGAACTTTTCAGAATATGTTTTTGTCATGTTAATTTTGTTTTTTGTCCATTTAAATTTCTGTTGTTTATTAAATTTAATTTTGAGTTTTTATCTTGACTTTTTTATTTTTATTGCCTATTGAAAATGAACAGAATAATACTTTAGCAATAGACACTTAGATCTTCTTTAAAACAAGAAGGTGTATACTTCCAACAAAAGTTCAGAATAATTCCAAAGACAATATTATGTGAAAAAGGACATCAAATGGATTTTGACAAGCATAGAAATGAAGATGTTTTCTTCGAAAGTGTAGGGAAAAGATTTATACAAGATGAGGAATATGACTAGAGGAGTCTAGAATTAGCATTTTATTATTACATTTTGTATATTCCAATTTCCATTAATATAAATAGGAAGGTGGGTGTTCTACATAGATTATCAGTGTTCAGGTTATAAACCATGACAGATAACAGTCCCTGAAGACTGGCTAATACAGAAGCACCTTCTATTCTTCCACAGATTCATTTTTCAATAGTCAGAAAAAATTATTTTTTTTTCAAGATAAAAATAAAGCTAAGGATTTTGATGAAACCTGTCTTGAGTATCTCCTTAAAGCCTTTAGTAATTAATTGTTAATTCTAACTCTGTAAATTTTATTAGAGTACTATACAAAAGCAAGCATCTTATAGAAAGTTAAATAGTGAATTATGTACTTGAAAAGTAATTTAGTTCTCTACAAAGCAAAGGCCTTCCAAATTGGACTTTTTAATCAGACTTCAAGCCGGTACATTGTCGATTGTCCAAGAACATTTATCGTAATTTACATTACAATAAATACTAAAAAACCTCAGACTTTCAAATCATCAATACTGTGGCAACGGTTGAATAATGAGGGAGTGCTATGTGTGTGAATATGCATTACATTTATTTTGCGAACATTTGGGGTTTTGTAACAAGAAGTATCTCCAAATATTATTATATTGTCTTTGGTAAGCAAGTGATGGATAAAAAGTTAAAAATTATAAATGGATAGAAAGTGGCACAAACATTCTTCACATTAATCTCAAGGAACGAAATAATTAGTGTAGAAAACATATAGTTTAATTAACAAATATAAAACAGAAACGTTTCTTTGTTAAAATAGGATGTATTAAAGAAAAAATGACCATTTTGTTGAGGAGTAAGTTCTTGAGGGACTAGTCTACTGGCCTTTTTCAGCTTCCCCATGGAGAGATGATGGTGAATAACAGAACCTTTCGACACAACGCACTCCCTAGCAAGTTCGCGAGTACTTGTGGACGGATTTGACTCAACAGCTTCCTTCAGAACCTCATCAATATCCATTAATTGTCGCCCGGAGCCCTTCTTCCTTTCTAGCCCTGCTAAATTTTTCAAACCAACAACGCGCAGTGCTTTGATCAAGGACACCTTCCCATTCATATTTAATAATTTCACTAGTTGCTTCAGCGGCTGTGAATTTTTTACCAATAATGTCTTAAAATTACGAGAATTTCATAGGACACTCATGTTTCTTCTTCTAAATAAATAACTAAACTGAGGCTTTTTTTTAAGAAGTCCAGTGTTAGTAAACAAGCTTAGAGAATGCTCTAAAGAGATTATTAAGTGTTGGTAAATAGCATTAAAATATTTACAGACTTTTGAACTATGGAATTTGATAAAACCATCATTTTTTTTTTATACACCCTGTTATATTAATTTTTAACCAAACTGAAGGTTTTTTCTGTTGTAGATACCTGTTATTGAAAAAGTAAGCATAATCTAGTTCTTTTGTCCTATCTTTTTTCTGACCATGGCTATATATCATCATAAGATTTTTAAATAATAACCACCATTTTTTATTTGGTATAAAATAATTATGTACATATGAAAAATTAAATACTAAACATTTATTTACAAAACCATTTAAATCTTAAGAATTATGAAGTTGACAAAGCCTTCATTGAATCTTCCACATTTTGGGTATCAGTAACAGTTTTCATTGAAGTTTTAACCTCATCAATCAGATGTTGTTGGCAAAGAGCATAAATATCTTTGCATCGGGAGATACATCGGTCCATAGTATCCAACAAAAGATCCAGGTCCATTTCACCATTCTGATAATAATGAGTAATCTGTAAGAAATCAGTGTAATATTTAAATCAAATATAATATATATTATTCATATCTACGCTAGAGAAGAAATTAGTTGACTGGAACTTCTAATGTAAGGATAGAGATAGTTAGGGGTGCAGTCAATTGAAACACCATAAGTGCATACTTGTTACGGTGTTTCAATTGACTGCACCCCCAACTATCTCTATCCTTATATTCATATCTAATTTTAATTACTATTTTAGTTTAAAGAAAAACTTATAATAAATTTCATAAATATTTTAAAGAAATCTAGATAGTTCAGGAATTGATAAAAACGGTACTTCTTCTCAATGCAGCATTTGATATTAAATAAGCTACCACATAATTCAAAGAATAATAAAACATTTTTTAAGGCAATCTGGGTAAGAACTTTTTTTTCTATGTGCTAAAATGGCATTACCCATGTAATGTGGTAAGTGTATTGGTGCTTTATACAATTATCACTTAACAGGGATCTACACTCAATGTACTCTATTCTGCAGGAGAAACTGTGGTCTGTGATTAAACATTAGAAAAATGTAAAGGAAAAATGAAAATGCAGGTTTGTAAACAACTACAGTAGTTTGCCACTGAGACATTATAGTTCAAAATACGCTACTAGTGTATTAGCCAGTCTGCATGAAACCTAACTCACTTGTAACCTCTTCTTATTACTCATCTCATTTGAGCTATTTTTGTGTGGCGTATTAAATTGTTTTCTGTATTTTTTAATTTTTTTTTGAGATTTTGTCTTGTTAATTTTGTATATTATCTTTAAATTTCTGTATTGTTTATTAAATTTAGTTGTGTTTTCGTATTATTCCTTTTTTTTATTACCTATTTAAAATGAACGGAATAACATTTTGGGAATAGCTGCCTATAAAAATAGAAGCTATGAAATATTTCCAGAAGTTCAGAATAATTCTCAACTTCTATACATAAATAAACATTTTGTAAATTTCAAAAGCCATTTATATCAATAAGAAGGTAGGTGTTTCAGTATCAGAATAATCAGTGTTCAAGTTATAAATAATGGGAGATAACAGTCTATGCAGACCAGATAATATACAAGTGTCCAAAATACTATAACATAAAACAATAAAACCTTAAATGGTCATATTGTAAACATTATATTGAAAAATAAATCATGGTGGCATAGACACCAGCATAGAAAAATAAAACAATAACAAAAAAAAAAGTTAAAATTACATATGATAAAAATATGTAATTGCGATAAATAATTATATTACCACAAAAATAGTTGTTGTTTTTTTTTGAAGAGAGGGAAGACAAAACATAGATGAAGAGCCAAGGAAAAAAGGCGAAGGGGCTCACTTTTTTTTTTAAAATAATTTACTCACATTAGTAAATTCCTTTAGTTCAATGAAATAAGATTATAAAAAATAAAAGTAGCAGAACTTTTTATTAAAGACATTTGAAGGATAAACTGAAAAAATAGGAACTCTAAACTTTAAAATTTGATTTTTTCAAAAAATGAGAGTGACATTCCTCCTTTTTCACATGGTTCCTTCAATTTATAAAATAAATATTATAGAAGAAATTAGTTGACTGGAACTTCTACTGTAAGGATAGAGATAGTTGGGGATGAAGTCAATTGAAAAATCAAATAAGTAAATATAAAATAAATAAAAATAACCTGATCAGCAGTGCTCATATATGACAATGTTATGAGTCCATGATTTTGGGAGGCAGCATTCTTTTCGTAAGACATGCAAAGAGCTTCTTCCTTGTCTGTTGGATCAATAAATATTAAATCTCCATGAATACCCTGAAAATTGTTAAAACATGATGTTAATAAGGGATAAGGGTAGAAACTATACCATAATTGAAAGCTTTTAAATTTAATCTTTGAAATGAATACAAGTGGTATCATAACAATGAATTTAATACTTCACATCATTACACATTTTATTTAAGTTTTTTTCTGATGCCAACATTAGTAAAAACTTAAAATGTTATGGTAAGCATCGTTTTGTGTGTTACTGACAAGAGAGAGTGTGGCTTACATCATCATGAATAGTTTTTGAGAGGGAAATATTTCTTGAAGAATTTCATCCCCATCACTACTAATGCTTCATGACTTAAAAGATATAAATTATATCATGAAGAAGAAAATGTATTCTTAAATATTTTTATTTGAAGAGAAAAGATATGCCCCCGGCCGGGATTCGAACCCGGATCCTCTGTCTCTCCGTGACAGTGCTCTTCCATTTGAGCTACTGGAGTCGCTTACCAGCCGGGGACAAATCTGTTCTCTGTTTTTGTGATGTAAACACAAGAAGAGTGACATTCCTCCTTTTTCACATGGTTCCTTCAATTTATACAATAAATATTATAGAAGAAATTAGTTGACTGGAACTTATACTGTAAGGATAGAGATAGTTGGGGATGAAGTCAATTGAAAAACCAAATAAGTAAATATAAAATAAATAAATTAATTTTATTAATTTTAGGATCTTGTTGACTTATGTCCAATTACTATATATTTTTTTTGTTAATTGTTTTAATCTTCAATTATTTTTATTTGGAGAGAAAAGATATGCCCCTGGCTGGGATTCGAATCCGGATCATCTGCCTCTCTGCCTACCATTTTTAACACTCTACCACTATTAACAAAAAATTATTTAAAAAATGTATTCCTCAATAGTTGCTCACTATTTTTAAGAAATTATTTTTGATCCCCAACTAGACTATTTTCTCCCTTTGATATTTATATGGTTAACTAATAATCATTCAATACATATTATGCTATAAAACAACTTACACAAAATGCTTAGGTTATAACATCTTCAAAATGTTTGTCGAAATGTTCATTTCTTAAGAAATGATTATCGAAATATCAAGATTTTTCATATTTTCACATTTTTTTTTTCCATTTTTAACAAAAATTAATACAATTTCAATTTATTTAATCAATCACACTTTATTGTTACATGTTATAGTATCATGACATCCATTATTTAATCAAGGGTACTATAAAAACTAATAATGAGAGTTTAGAATATATTTCTTTTCCCTTCGTCCTGAAAATCACCATATCCTTTTTCATCTTACCAATTTCAATAATTAAGATAATAAATAAATAAACTTCATACATCAAAACCTACTGCCTTATATTTGATAAAAAATTTGGTGTATCAAATTATATCTTATTTATATATTATAAAATTATATCTTTATCATATCTTACAGATGATGGGTTAGAAACAGCAGAGAAAACTGCTGATATAGGTGAAAAAGATATAACATGATGACAGACACACACCCTCTTATTGGTGAGGGACACTGACCAGTGACTACCAATTTTATTTACATTTTACCTCTGAGGTACAGATATATCATCAAACATAATGCTAAATACTTACAATAGTGACTGCTGTCAGAACATCAAAAATTGGTAATCTTGCATGAGCTAATGCAAGGCTTGCTGCGGTTATAGCGGCAGCAAGGGCAGAACCACTGGCATCCAAAATCATTACCGATACTGAAATCTCCAAATTAGGAAATTCATGCTGTAAACAAAATACAAAATGAAAAAAACAATTTTAAATTGACTGAGTAACATTTATTTAAAAAATGTCTCCATCAACTTACTCGGCAAAAAGATGGTTCCAAAGCTCTCTTCAAGGCATCACTATATGCCTTGTCAGCAGGTGATGCTGGATGAGATTCGACTACACAATCGACAGAACCGAGCTCGGTGTAGCCTTGAAGGTATGGTATCTCTCTTGGGCCACTTACACCACAGAGGACTTTGGTTTCACCCATTTCCAGATAACAAGAACCTCTAGCTTCGACTAAAGCTCCGAGTCTTATGTCTAAAATAGATTAATACAAACACCATTAGCATTAGAAGATATGCTTATCCCTGATATTTTATATAGTATTTGATACTTACACATTTTCCGGTTTTCATCACTGGTTCTTCCATCTGCTCTTTTCCCATCAATGTAAACTTCACTTAATTTCTCCTGATAAGTCTTAAACTTAACACTCTCGGGGAGGAAAGTTTCATAAGGAATATTTTCTTCATATTTCTTCTGATCTAGAATATAATCCTCAATTGTTGCTGAGCTTAACATTTTAGGAAGATTATACTTGAGGTGCGAGAGAGGTTATAATGGAGGGTTATGTTAAAAGGCGGTTTGCCAAAGAGCAACATATTTACAAAAAGTAAGAGAAAGTAAATGTGATTTTATTGATGGAATAAATCAGGATTCGTTCAATGTAATATCTGTGGCACCTGTGCATAGTGGGCTAAGTCGAATTTTGTGAATTTCAAGCTATCTACTTAGAATCATAATTTTTTTCTCTTTCCTTGGGCCTAACACGCTAAATGTTCCGTCCATTGCAATGAAGGATATTCCGAAAGGACTTTTTTCAATTCAGTCAATTGCAACTCTTGAAATTGATAATCTTTAGATCTCCAGTTACTAATTGAACCCTGGCCAATCACATCATAAGTAACTTTCTATCTCATAAAAAAATAACAATACATATAACACTCAAACATAAAACAATAATTTCATTAATAATTTTAACCATATTAAAAAAATGTCACTTCGAATATAATAATTTTGAAGACAACTCTTTAACAACCATTCGTGACATCTTCATACCCAAGAAGAAACATCCTTGCTCTTACTGGTATAGAGGTACTAGATGCAATACTATTTTCTAATAGAATAATGCGCTGTTCTAATGTTAGCCCGATTAATAGAGTAAGATTAGGAGATATTCAAAAATGCTTTAGTTAAATACTCTTGTTTCTAGAATTATTATTCTGACATATTTTCCTAGAGGAAGGCTGACCTTACATATTACTAAGTTTTCAGCATTTTAACGTGAAAAATAAAGATAGAACCAGCTTAAAACTTGGTTAAAACATAAAGTTTCCCGAAGTTACCTCATCTTTACGGCATTTGAAGTATCTTTCAAAGTCAGTAACCCTTGGACTTAACCTAACAAATAATGCTCTCCACAGTTTCGCATCTCGAGAAGGGAGGAGTTAAGGTGCATAATCCTACATTCCTGAGTCAGCACTCCTATATCCCGCTGTAAGATATAGATAGATCATAGTAACTCATGGTCATTCAGTCATTAGATTAGTTACGTATAGTTTATTGTGTAGTTCTAGTCTGTGTAATTTTTTGTCTTTTTACCAATAAAGTTTTTTTTAATTCTTTGTGCGGTTACGTTCTTTATCTGTTGATAATCCGCACTGGGCTACATCGTATTAATCCACCCGTTTAGGGAAATGGTGAACTATAGGTACACATACTCTCTACATCTGTACGTATAGGAAATTAATTAATAGCTATAAATTCTTTATCTTTAATAGAACAGCTTTTAATCGATCGACTTTTTTTTTTTTATATAATACAATGCTAATTGTTCCTTTATAGCAGAATTTGATTTTGATTTAGGACGAACCATTATCAGTTTGTTGTTGAGAGTTTACAAAAAAATCTGTTAACTCAATCTATACATATGTATTGTAAAACAAAGTCCTCGGCCGCGTTTATTCGCGGTAAACTCAATAACAACAGCACGGATTTTCATGCGGTTTTCACCAATAGATGGAGTGCTTCTCCAGGAAGGTTTAGGTATATAATTTGTTGAGGTTTTGTGTAAATGGGTTGTAATATAGATGGGTTTCACCGAAGAGGTTGCCTAATCCCGTGCAAGATGATAAATTCTTATATAAAGAAATATTTGGTTTTGGTTTGTTGTTATTTTTATAATTTCTATATAATTAAGTACATTATCTTAGATGGGAAGAAAGAAAATCAAGACTCCCAAAGAAGCCTAACCAATGATATTACGAGGTTCTTAGTGGCCGGTACGTGCTAAAAAAAAAATCCATTACACAGACAAATTATGTAGGCATAATATGCCTTATTACCCGAGGAAAGCTGGGGTAGGTCGCTAGTATAAATATAAAACTTAAGAATGATACGAATGCACTTAAATATTTACTATATGCTAATCAATTTACAGAGTCGATATTAAAAATGAGTATAGCAAAAGAAATGAAATACTATGTAGACATTACATATAAATAAATCCATCAATAAGAGTAATAAACTCATTTTAGGTATTAATGATTCGCTACTCCATAATTTAAATATTGTTGTTGCAATCAATTCTACAAATTACTTCATCTAAACTAAAATAATATCGAAAGAACTAATTTAGGAAAAAGTAGCGTGATGATAAAGCAAAGTGACTAAAGAAAAATGGCTAATTTTAGGAGGTTAATTCATTTTAGGGGGGGGAGGGGGGAGGCTGATGGCTGAAGTCATTTGTTAGCTAGTAGCTGATAATTCAGTTCAGGGCTACCACTACACTCGGGAAAAAAATTCATTTTCTCATTTTTTTAAAGGATTTTCATTCTTGATCCTTTTTGTTAATCTTGGACATATAAGGTAAATGGCCTATACCATTATTAAAATTATATTATTTAGAATATTTAAGATATCTCTCCTTTACGGATGGTAATAAATTTAACTACCATTCAACTATGACATTTTAGTATCTTAAGTAATTATAAAAACAAATAACACATCGCTGATTCATTTAATTTTATCTGCTAATAGAAAAAAAATATCACCAACTGATGAATATCATAGTTGAATGTAAAACCTTTTCTATTTTACCCCATTTTGTGAGGTTTGGTACTCATTTTATTGAATTTCGGTAGAATGTATTCTTGCGGAATAATAATAGCTTAGCTAATGACAGCTACATAAACTTTTCTTTGGACAAGTTCTTAACTTGAAAACCACTAATGTCCCAGATGCAAAGATTTGGAGTTCTCACCAAGAATGCCCTCTTTGCCAGTAGGAAGGTATGTTTAAAAAATTTATAAAAACAAACTAATGGTAGAATAATATTGACGGTAGCATACGGTTCATTACAATGTTTAATCCTTAAGGAAAATAAATATTTTTTCTTCTAGTGGAAAGGTATCTGTTCCGCTACTTGAGTTGAATTACAAGTTTAAACTTTTTATTCTTTTCCAAAAACAGAAGTTATGATGATCTTTAGTTTGAAAAAGAGAATGTTTTTATGGGGAGTGATTAGTTTAAAAAAATAATCATTTCATCAAGAAATAAAAGTTTCAACTGGCATTTCGAACTACAGATGATATATGTTTGTAGAAACATTCATTTCTAGATGAAATTACTACCGAAGTATATGTAGTAATATAAGTATATGTACTGAAGTATAAGTTCCCATAATTACATTCCCTTTTCCATAAAAAAGCTTAGGTACTTGTATTTTTGGAAAATATTAAAAGAGAAAGAAATGAAAAGTTAAAACCTTTGTGACTCAACTCGAAGTGATAACCTGTGGAATAATTAAACACTAAATTACCTTGTAAATGGGATGCTAAAATAAACCAAGTCTATAGGTATTCTACCGAAAAAAAAAAAATTCATTTCAAGTAATACAACTGAATTTAAGGGATATTTCATTTTTTATCATTGAAAAAAAAATATAAAACAAAAAATCTATATTTTTACAAAAAATATTTACACGGATAACGCTAAATTCTTAACAGAAAATTGAAATCAGATTATTGATATTATCCTAATACATACATATAGAAAAAATAAAAATTGTATACTAATTAACAATTTAATAATTGAGGGCAGCTTTATTATATATATATTTTATCCTTTTTGGCACAAACAAACATATAAAACATTTTTATCTAGCAATGGGTTAAATTAAAAGAGTACAAAGAAACATATATTATATATAAGACAGTTTAAATTAATTTATTGAAAACAAAGAGTCTATACTTTTATACATTTTTAACAAGAAAACAGTACACATCACAACTTTGTTACCATACATAACATGCTCATTAAATATACATTCTTCATTCTCATTTAACATGAAGTATAGATATCTAAATATATTATACTATTTTATACATTACTTTGATATTCAAAGCTTTTAAGGCACATTAAAAACATTACCGTCTGAATGACAGAAGGCAAAACTAAAATTGTCAGAGAAATAATGGTTCTTCATGAAACTCATTATTAAAAGATGCTTAATCAGCTGTCTCAATCTCAAAAACTATTGCAACATACTATAGCAATTTGGAGTAATAATATGACATAAAATAAAAACATCACTCAGTCGTTAGTATACATACAGGTAAAAACAATATTTTAAAATTCTTTTCTCTTATTATAGTAATAAATAAACTTATTGTCATATAATTTTCAGTGCTCTACAGAACAATTTATGACAGTCACTAATAAAACGTCTTTTAGCACGGTTTGACTGTAATAAAATATTTATAAATAAAAATATACATTAAAAACATGGGTATGCACTAGTATATGGCATAAATCTTTGTCATTATTATCAAAAGTTAACAAACTCATTTCTATTTGATTGTCAGTTGTTGAAGTTCATTTCCAATTTTATCTGCATCTTTTTTCAATGACTTAATTTAAATTATATAAATGTAACACAAATGTACGTCTGTGAGATACAAAACTCCAACCTCGTCCAGGAAGGTGAATTTAGAAATCTGCATCCCATCCCGACAGATCGTCCGGTGGGGGTCCTTCAGAATCAGCAGGATAATCATCAAAGTTAGATGTGTCAGTTACGCTCCTGACTTTAGGAGTTATCGGAGGCGTAAGGGTCCTAGCGCGGAGTCCTTCCCAGTTGAAGCCATCAAACCATCTGATAAAGCAAAGTGATAATACAGACACATAGTTAAATAATATTTTAATCAATAAAACTGAGATGATAGTCATTCTATTTTTGATAAATATTGTGAAATTTAAATTTGGAAATTATTTTTTCTTATGACTTAGTTCAGACTGTTGTAACATGTCAAAAAGTTATTTCTAACCCTGTTAGCTGTAAAATCAGTACTTTTTAGGGATAAAATACGTGAAAATTGATTACTAAGAATAAAATAATAATTATAAAAAATACTTACTTATGCTTTTGTATTTCACTGATGCCCCCTTTTTGGTAGCCTAACCTTTCAGCCGGGTTATCTCTGGAAAACATTATATTGTCAGAATAAAAATTATAAATACAAACAATATAATAAATATCTAATTATATATTAATTATTTTGATCATCAAGAACAAATATTACCTGCAAAGTTTTTTAATCAGTACATTTGCATTACGTGTTATGTTTCTTGGGAATTCAATTGCATCTATGCCTTTCAAAATTATGTTATAAGTCTTCATAGGATCTGTACCAGTAAATGGGGGTGTGCCTATGTAAGAAATTATTTGATGAATAATACGAACAATGTGTAATCCAATAATTACGATAATAACACCAATTTTTAATATGATTATAATTTGTTTACATACCAGTAAGCAATTCAAACATCAAAACGCCCAGAGACCAGTAGTCGGCACTTATGTCGTGGCCTCGGTTTAATATCACTTCAGGAGCCACATATTCTGGTGTACCACAAAAGGTCCATGTTTTCCGTCCATGCTAAGATTAAGAAATGGTATTAATAGTGAAAATAATAAAGTGAGTAATTTTTAGTTTTTTAAAATGTTTTGTCAACGTGTATCTTAAAAGTAAATAACCAGATAAAAAATAAAAAATAATAATTTGAAGACGTATTAATTAAACTGGAGCAAATATAAAATAAGGAAAATTTAATTTATTTTTGGAACATCAATTACTGCTAAAAATATTTGTCTGCAGACCTGGGATAAGGAATTGATTCAAAGCATGAGCTTTGATTATCGTTGGAGTCCAAAAAAACAACATATTAGTATTGACCATCGATCAATGGTGTCTTCCAGTGTCCCAATTATGTGTTGAAAGGGCGAATCGATTTTGAACATTAATTAATTTTATTTTTCAATTTTTATCCTATATTCAAACAATAGTAAAACAAATAATGCTTTTTGTTAATTTTGATTCTATTAATAAACTTACATTACACTTAATATTATTATCTTGGTCGAATTTAACATGCTTGGCTATTACCAGATCAAATAAATAAGTCAAAACATTTAATTTACTTTTCAAATACTATTGTAAATAATTATAAATAAGCGATTTATAGAAAAAGTGAAATAAATTAAATTACCTGCAGTTTCTTAGCAAAACCAAAATCAACTAGTTTAACATAGCCGGTAATATCTAATAGGAGATTTTCAGGCTTTAGATCTCTATAAATGATATTTCTTGAATGCAAATAATCAAAAGCTTCAATTACACAAGCTGTGTAAAATCGAGTGGTGCTATCGTCAAAATGACCTTTGTCCCTAAAAAATAATTAAACATCAACCATGAGGATCAACTACGATAAATCAATAAGCTGATTTAAGTATTGCAAAATGATTTTAATGCATATAATAACAAACCTGAGAATAGTCCATAGTTCTCCTCCCAGGCAAGATTCCATTAGCATATATAAATATTTCCTATCTTTGAATGTTCTGTACAATTTTACAATAAAATCACAATTCGCCTCTCCCATTATTTCTTTTTCAGACATGATGTGCTGCTGCTGCCGCGTTTCTACTATCTGGAAAAAACAAAACAACAGAAGTAAGTAACATTGAACATGAATTATTAGGAAACATTAAGTAAATGCAAGGAAATATTTCCACAGTATTCCTCACTCTAGGAATCAGGAGTACTGTAGAATATATGAGCATAAAATTATTATTGTAATCATTTTAAGTACTTTTTTTATGCCTGTCATCTCTCATAATGAGAAGCAAATAAAAGTTTAACCTTTTTTATTTGCCTAGTTTTGCAATAGCTAATAAATGATATGAAGGGATCCCAGCCCAGCAAGCCTTATCTAAAAAAGTTAATGAGTATTTAGAGCAAAATACTACTTTCTTTCTCTAATTGGTTCGGGTACATTAAGCAAAAGGACTATCTAATGAAATTTAACCAAACTAACACAATAAACAGCAATGTAGAGAAAAAAAATTTTTGCATATGATTATCTTGAATGTCTTGCTCGAAACACTTTATATAAGCTATCATTTTCAATAAATGAAGGCGATCACATGAATAAATATTAAGTATAATTATATAATAAAGGTTTAAAAAAATCTAGACCAAACCTTTTATAAATTCATTATATGAATAATTTTAAATTTGAACAAAATTATTTCATCTTCTTGCACATGTTATAATTTTTATTTATTATAGCATTGCTTCATAAGATTTGTTAACAATTTCCTAAAGAATATGCTCACCATCCAGGAGAAATCAGGTAAAAATCTTATTTCTTTTGGCGACTCATTTTGAAGATATGAGATATGACTTAAATTTGGACATAACGAATCTCAGTTATGTTTGGATTCATAACTGGTAATTTTTGGTTTAATTTTAGGTTGTTGTTTTTTAAACTGTTATGGTATCCAAGCTAGATCTAACTAGATTTATAATATTAAATATTTTTATTTTGAAGAGAAAAGATATGTCCAGGGCCGTGATTCGAACCCGGGTCCCCCATGTTTCCATCATGGTGCTCAACCAACTGAGCTTATCCTGGTTCGTATCTTGGTCAGACAAATCCATTCTCTTCACTGATCTCATATCCCTGTGTTCTCGCAATTTGCGATGTATACACGGGGAAGAATGTTCATACATTACTTTAATTAGGATCTTGTTGACTTAAGTCATTATATATTATTATAATTTATTTTATTTTATTTTTTTATTAATTGTTATAATTTTAAATGTTCTTATTTTGAATTATTTTTACAACAGGGCCGGGATTAGTTGACCTTATATTTATATATTTATATATATATATATATATATATATGTATATATATATATATATATATATATATATATATATACATATATATATATATATATATATATATATATATATATATATATATATATATATATATATATATATATATGTATATATATATATATATATATATATATATATATATATATATATATATATATATACATATAAATAATGAGGTTAAAAAATTCTCCCTATATACCATTTTCTTGCTCTTAGATTTATAATAAATAACCATATCAATGTAATGATCAATATTTAAAAGATAAGAATAAATTATCTTGTAAATCCAAAATCTGTTACATTTTGGTTAAAATAAAATTTAAATACATCATGAATGATTATTTTTTAATTTGTTATTAGAGGCTTTTATATAAATAATGTGTTAAATTTCAGTTACAAGTAATAAACCACTTTTCTTGAACCTGGCAGGTGGCCCTATGGCTTTTTAAAGAGGGTAAAAACTCCTTGGTTATGCTATCCATCGTAAGGGATGTAAAATGGGGATCCAGAGCATGAAATGGTTAGGTACTTGCTAGAGATCCCTATCCTAATTATACCTGGATAGGCATAATTTAGGACTCCCACTGTAGCATTGTAGCTATAACAGCTTTAATTGATGTTAAATGAATAAACAAGTAATTACTATGCATGCTTAAAATTTTCATGGCACAAAATGAGTTGTATTTAGCATATAATTGTTACATACAGAAACATATTGTCACAAACCTGACTTTTCTTCATTTGTTTCAAAGCGAACGATCGGGAAGGATCAGCTGCGATCTGGACAAGCTCTACACGCCCGAAACCACCAACCCCGAGTGTAGCTAAAGCCTTCAGGTCACTCAGTCTTAGACCTTCAAACTCTTCATTCAACCTATATATATATTGAAAAAGTAAGTTAACTTGTTTCTTTTTCAAAGTTAAAATAAATATTAAAACCAAAATAAATAATAGAACAATTGTTGACAATTAATACAAAAAAGTAAATATACAATATAGATTTATTTAACATTTTATTTCTTGGGGATTATATATCTAAACTATGAATTTATAAACGTAACAAAAAGTACATCACAACTTAGAAAAAGTGGAAACTTACAGAAAATTTTTCAAATGCTTTTTCTTTTTTATAAAACCCATTAAAAACCAACATATTTTGTCGATAAACATTTTTTTATTGTAAAATGAACTTTTAGTGTGAAATATTTGTTTATATAATTGTCCCAGAAAATAGGTTAAGTGCAGTGACATTCTGAAAACTAACATGTGTTATTTTTTTTAAAATAAATAAAATTAATTTTATATCTCATAGACCAGTTTTCAAAATGTGATTTTAAAAATTTTTTTAGAAAAAAAAAGTGATGATATATAATCAAATAAAAGAAATTCTTTAATTTTATTTTTGTTATATATTCAAATCTTACCTTTTACGATTTCCAAAATCCTAGTGTGCCATTTGTAAACAAATTTAAATTAATACTAATTTCAAGCATTGACAATTTTTCTACAGCAAATTAATTAAATGACTACTCAACTGTCTAGGATAATAACAGAAATAGACTTTTAAAAATAGAAATATTTAAATAATTATGTTTTTAGACATGACACAAATTTTTGTTAATGATAAAATAAACGCTATAGCAACTTGTTTTCTTTTTTAAAGAGGAGTACATTAATTTAAATTAATAATTAAAGTATCAAACTTAGTTTATTCTTCATGCTTATTTGGTTCTTATGTTGAACCCTTATTATAAGGAATTTTAGATATAGGAGTTGAAATGATAATTACCTCTTCCTATCAATGGCCTCATCCTTGTACCTTGTTCTTATTTCATCAAGGCCAGAAATAAGTTGGTTGAAGGTTTCCCTGTCAATAACAAGGCAGGAAACCCCTTCAGGATCATCGGCTATAATATTAGCGGTTCTTAAATCATCGCTGAAAAAAAATTATATCAAAATTAATTTTATTTGTCAAGCTTAAAACAAAAAAATAATACTAAAACATTATAATAAACTCCTACTGAATAGTCCTAAGCACAAGTACTTATTTCTGATAATAACCTTTAGGCATTCACAGACAGTTTTATGACATCACTTGACTGAGATAATCTGTACCAATGTACTTCAAAGGGTACAAACTTATATTATTTATTTAGATAGACATTCTACATTGTAATTATTAACATACATTAACTTCTACCTAAATATCAACAAGACGTTGCTTGTAAAACTAATTACACCTGAGCGTGGTACAAGGCATTTGATTATTCGGCATAAAAATATCTATAATAAATACAAAAAGATTAATAACTACTTTTCTTGCTATAATTTAGGATTCTGATGAATAAATTAAAAAAAAAAAAAATAGAATTACATCTTTATAAGATAATATGAAGTAAAATACACAAATGTGAATAAATTTACTTAATCTTGCATCTCCAAACAGATTATAACAAACTACTTAAATGTCTACAACAGAGAAAGCAACATTTATGCACATGCATTTATAAATTTATGCTCATGATTGCTACAGTCAGTCACTTATGATTGCATTACAACACTAAAAATTATGATTTTTAAGACTAATATTTAATATCACGGAGAGTGCAATGTGAAAAATTAAATTTGTGATGTAATGAATGGAACATGACAAAAAAAATTTGTTAAATTGAAATCAATTGGAGATGATGCATTCTGAAACTCCATTCCATGTTGATGACAATCTAACTAAAAATTCCCATACACGTTCCTTATTAGTGTTAGTTACTGTACAACTTCTAAATAATGAAAAATGATTTATCATATTAAACAATTTCTAAAATGGAATTATTAATGTAATGAGGTGAGTTAGCACTTGACACCCATATACTTATCGTACCCGACGATAATTCCCCTTTGCCGAACGACATCCAACAATCTAAACATTTATGATCAATTTAATCGACTTGAAAAAACATATTAATTTTACAATATTGAAAAATAGGTCAAATTTCAAACAATTATAAAAAGTAATGTCCTCTCATTAGAGTTCATTTAAAACAATTTAATATACAAATAAATAAATAAATTTTAATTAGTGCCAAAGTTGCATTTGGGTTGCAGATCAAAAACTTGTAAAAACTAAGTAAATAGAATCAAAACTGATATAATATTTTCATTTGTTATTTTAAAGAACTAAATAAAAAAAAGTATTTTTTTATTCTTTTATTCCATTAGTCATTTCTAAACAAAAAAAGAATATAATGTGAATTGAGAGCCTATTATTTTAAAATATTACAGAAGTGATATTAACCCTCTGTCGGATGCAATAGAAATGAAAGATAAGCCACATTAGTTCTGTTATTTTTCTAATAATTCCTTCAAGTCCCAAGTTCTCCATCACCTATTTTAACCATAGGTCCATTTTCTTTTCTTTGAATGCACTATTGGACCTTGTATAGATTAATCGATTAGATGCATTAAAGGACGGTTATATATTTCTAATGTAATCATTATAAATATTTTATGGCAAATTTTGGCCAACAATTAGGCTAGATCATGAAACAAGGAAGGGAAGGAGAGTGGACCATCCTTTTTTTGTGAAGAACATTGAAAAATGTAATGATTTAGGATTACATGATTAAAGAGGACGTGAAAATAATTTAATAATAATTTTGATTCAGTTTTAAATTATTGTTATTTCCTGATAGGGGCCAGTATTACTATTGTGACAGGAACAAAAAATAAAATTTCTGAGCTGAATTTAATTTCTTTGATTTCTCCTAAATATTAAAAACATTTTTTTTTTTTTGGGCTGTACTATGCTTAATAGAATTTAGTGTGTCATTTATTGAAATAAATCAGCGTTTACATATTCCTATTGAGACTACGCATAAAAAGTAATTTATACTTATTATTCCATCAAGAGAATAACAGAGCACAATCACTCGGCATTCTCTCTCTGGCATGAAAGCCTAAATTGAGCCTAAATTTTTATCAGATCTCTCATATAAAATGCAATGAAATAATTTAGGATTTTTCTTTGTATCCAACAGAGGATTGGATGAAAGGGTTAGTAATTCAGGGATTTTTTTCATTTGAAATCAATTCATTTCATAATAGTTAAAATGTTATCTAGAGATGAGTTATGTCAAATTAATAATAGAGTGTATTTAATAAAATAAATATAAATCCATTTCCTTACCCTTGAAGAGCTTTTTCACCAAAAAAGTCTCCTTTCCTGAGAGTTCTTATGAATTTTTCCTCCAAATTATTTGGTTGCTTGATTGTTACTTTCACCTGAAAACAAAATGTATTTTAAATATTTTTATTTAAATAAGGATTTTTAAAATAAAAAACTGATTTTACTTGCTGATAGCACAATAAAATTAGAATTAATTGAAATCATTCACATTGTGTAGTTAACACCATTGTGCTATAAACATCGGTTTAACATAATAAATCATGAAATAAATAAGAATACTATATTGAAACTTTTTAAAATATACTATTGAAATTAAACTAATGAATTAAATTTAGGTTTAGTTTTTATCAAACTAGCTTATTTTAAATAAAATATAAATTAACACGACAGAAGCATACCTGTCCTTTACTGATAATGAAAAAGGTATCTCCCCTAGCTCCTTGTCTGATGATATAATCACCTTCAGTATAATAAGTCTGAAAATGAAATAATAAACAATTCAAAGAATAAAATTAAAAAGCTTATATACATTTAAACCTATTCTAACAGACACCAAAAAGAAATAAGGGTGCGGTTAAAGACAGGAAATACCTGTTATTTTTCGGTGTCAACGTTACTAATCTCGCCCCTGTTGTCTCAAAATTTAAAAATTAGAATTTATAAAACTATCAACCAGCCAACTCTTTTTTGTGGGTGTGGAACTTTGAAGGAAGGAAAAAGTCTTAAGGTGTTGGAATATAAGGTACTCAGTAGAATATTTGGTCAGAAATATACTAACTCGCACTGTAGTATTGTTCGATTAGCCAAAGCGGTATAAAGTGACATTAAATGAATAAACAAATTCAATAAGGAATGATATGATCTGACTTTACCACAATACACACCAAATATAAAATTTAAGTGAGAATTGTTTTCTAAGCAAATTAATTAGTATATCAATTTCTTATATTATATTATATATTACACATGCATTATAAGTGTACATTATTAATTATTATAAGTGTATATTAATTGAATGTATAGTACAATCGTTTTTATTTTTACTCACCTCTTCCAAAACATCAGAAATTTTAATGAGAGTTTCTTCTGGTAAGTTTTTAAATATTGGTACACTGAAAAAAAAAGAAGGTTTAATTAAGAACTATGTATTGAACATTATAATTATATGTGACAGTTAAGGACTAACAGCAACTAAATCATGAAAATTATTTTTGATAAATAAGGAAAAAATAACAATTTATAAAAACAATAAAATAAATAATTGTGATGTTACAGTGACACACAATAAATGAAATGTGAGGAAAGCTAACAAGAAAAGTTAGTCATATAAGGAAGAGATCGGCACAGAATAAAATGGGATGACAACATCATGCTAGGATTTCATGAAGAGGAAAATTATTCATGGACCCAATGCAGCAGTAGTATCAGGAGAAAATAAGTACATGAGTTTCTTTTTATATGAATTGAAAATATCACAAAAGATATTCCAAGAAATTAACTATCATTAGGGCCTGATTCTGAATAGTTTAATATTCTTATATATTCTATTGTGTACAGATAAAAAAAAAAATCAATACCTCTTCAAAAAGTCTGTATATTCTGCCTGTCTGATGAGGCCAGTCCTCATCATAATCGTCTGGAAACATTGTCTTTCTATTGCCCATAGTTTGCAATCAGTAGCAGCTGTAAATGTTTGCCAATAAATTAAGTTTATTATGTTGCAAATATAAAAACTAGGAATTAAAGCTTCTAAGTTCATGTTGATCATCTTTATATAAATTGTTAGTTTGAAAAGGCCCCTAAAAATGTTTGAACAATGGCATTATACTGTTCACTTTCTGTACTTCATGTCAATGCTTAATTTAGAACATGTCGATACTTAATGTAGAACATGTTCTTAATGCTCATTAGTAAAACAGGAACTGAATATGATTTCACTAAAAAAATAGAGCACCCAAAACAAAAAATTATTTGTGTATTTCAATTTATAGAGATCATTTAAAAGTATGAGAGAATACAAATTATTCATAGGATCATGAGGCGGTAAGAAGCCAAGGGTGAAAGTTAATTATTTTAGTTAAAAGGCGCATGTATAAATATTTTGATATAATCTAAAACATTAAGTTTGTACCACACAGTTCTTCAATATTTATTTTCAAAGAAACATTTTGAGATGATATTAGAGTTGTATAAACATTTGAATTCTTTCACTTATGACCCAGCCTCCTTAAAGAAAAATAATAATAATAATAGTCAAAGTCTGCCATTCATGAATTGTTAGACTTTATAATAACTTCAGTATGCACAAATTAAGCTAAGCAAGAAATAAGAAATAGTAACAACAAGAACAAATATATTGACCAAACGAAATTATGTCTCTTACAAATAAAAGTGAAATATGATAATTGAATTAATGATTTGGAATTTTATTAATTCCTGTACATACCTTTTATCGTTGCAGTCCTTTTGCAATTATATAGGATAGCCAATTCACCAAAAACTTTTCCTGGTGCAAGTGTGCTAAGGTATTTGTTTTCTCTAGAAACTTCAACACGGCCCTCTGAAAAAACAAAAAAATAATTTTAACACAATGTATAAAGAAATTGAAAATAAAATAAAATTATTTTTTATAATTTTTGGTCAACTGTTTTGATTTTTAAAAACTTTTATTTTAAAGAGAAAAGATATGCCTCCAGCCGGGATTCGAATCCGGATCTTCTGCCTCTCCGTGAGATGGGTATTTATTATGCATGAATGTTTGGAGCATAATTGTGGATGAGAACATAAGGAAGTTTTTTAGAAATCTGTCACGGAGGGACAGAGGATCCGGGTTCGAATCCCAGCCGGGGGCATATCTTTTCTCTTTAAAATAAAAATATTTAAAAATAAAATTATTATTTTTGACATCTTCTGTAACTTTGCCCAAACAAGAGTCAATCTGATATTACAAAAATGATATTAAATAAATATAAGCACTTCCATACTTCACAAGTAGCTTATTTTTCTAACAATGGGTATTTATTATGCATGAATGTTTGGAGAATAATTGTGGATGAGAACATAAGGAAGTTTTTTAAGAAATCAACAACAATCTTCAAACTAAAATAAACTTTTTCATTTATCTATTCAAATAAGTTTAAAGAATTTGAAGTAAGAAATCAAAAAGTATGCTCTCTGAATACATTTTTAGTTATGTTTAATTCAAGATTATTTTTCAATATAAGAAGACTGAATTTTACCTTTCTCTTTGGTCTTAAATCCCACAAAAAATGATCCCATGCTTAAATTATTTTTCACTTATAGCAAAGCAAGCAGAAGAGTAAATCTTATAGTATCATCAAAGGTTTTTAACACTAATTAATATAAATAACAGGAATCGAAGAGCCAATATAAATCACTGATTAATACAAATAATAACAAATAAAACTTCGAGTTGTACTTTTACTAGAATTGAAGAAACAGTTTAAATGAAAATAATTATATAGCAAACAAAGTGCCTGGAAAAATAAGGGAGGTTATGTTTACAAGCATACTTTCTCAGTTTTATGTCAAACTGACTTCGCCCTAACCAACGAGCATAAAATTGACTTCATGCTCCAAGTAGAATTGATTTTGTCCTCGCAAGGCAAAACCAATCTCCCTGGGCTGGAATCTAAAGAAAAGCAGTCAAGTAGCCATATCGCTTTTTTATTTTAAATGTCAGACATTTGTATTTTTAAGATAACACGTATTTTGTACATAAAAAAAGAGCTAATTATAGGTAATTTTTCCGCAGGTCGTAGCTTCGAGTTGAGCCACAAGTTTTAACTTTTCATAAGCTGTAGTATGGATAAGAAGAATGTAATTATGGGAAATGCTTATACTTCGGTAATCATTTCATCTAGAAATTAACGTTTCAATTACTAATACTTAAAAATGTTAGCTGAAACTTTTGCTTCATGATGAAATGATTACCGAAATCTACTCATTACCCATAATTACATTCTCTTTTTCATATTAAAGCTCACAATAACTTGTATTTTTAGAAAATATTGGAAATGAAACAAATAAACAGTTAAAGTTTGTGACTCAACTCGAAGCGACAACCCGTGGAACAGATACCAAACTTACTTGGTTTATTCTAACGAGAAATAAGAACTAGCAGATAACGTATAAATGGTTGGAAAAATTCTCAGGAGAGTTTTAATGAATGTAAAACGATTCTCAGGGAATGAGAAAATAATAAATGTTACTAGAAAAAAAAAAACAGAATGCTAATTTAAATATATTGTACCTGTTATGCAAGTTGTCGCTTCGAGTTGAGTTACAAGTTTTATCTGTTTATTCATTTCATATTTAATATTTAAAAAAATAAAATAAAAGTTTCAACTAAAATTTCGAAGTATAGATGATATATGTTTCTTTAAACGTTCATTTCTAGATGAAATGATTACCGAAGTTTGCACATTTTCCATAATTACATTCTCTTTTATATCATAAGGCTCATGATAAGTTGTATTTTTGGGCAACATTAAAAATTAAACGAATAAACAGTAAAATCTTGTAGTGACTCAGCTCGAAGGTACAACTTGCGGAACAGATAACCAGAATGCTAATTTAAATTTATTGTGCATTCACGAAATATACAGTTTTCACGTGCAATATTAGTACGATTAGACTGCAATCATTCCAACCAATCTAATAAACAATTACGGACAGGTATTCGAAATACACCCGTTAAAACGGGCACTATGCAATTTTCTTTGAAGTCATAGTTACATTACCGAGCTTCGAGCATTACATAAGGAATCCCAGAACTCCTTACGAAAGGTGGCCGAAAGAAATAAGTCAATTTCCCGAGTATTCGTTCAGCAACGGAACGATCTACAGAATCCAATTCCATTTTACCAAGCGATACTTTGGGAATTTTGGTAGATAATGACTCGCTTTAAATAGGTCTGTGATGAGCCATAATGGGTTTCCGTACAAAACGAAAATATAAACATTGCTTTTACGTTGTATTGATAGATCGTTTCAGAACAGTACGGTAGGAATTCAGTAAACAGAAGTTTCATTAGCGCAGTTTGATTCATTTTTAACGGAGGATGCGTGAAATAATCTTGACCAAGCTAGAGAAGGTAACGTTTAGGTTAAACTATCGAGAGGGGTTCAGAATGTCAAGGTTGATATTCCTCATAACTCATACAAAAAAGGATCAAAAATTAAAGCAACAAGCAAACCTTAATTAACCTCTTAATAACATTAAATCTCCACCAAAACGGTTATATAGTTTACGATATTGAGCAAGTGGAAAAGGGAATCAAATCGGTACCGACAACTTTACGAGGTAACAATAAATTATAAAATATATCTAATGTTGAATGCACATGAATACCATGTATGTCTGTCGTTAAAATAAACCACCAGTGGCTCTAAACATGGCCTTTTTTAATTGAATCAAATAAAAATTAAAATCTACATACCGTATCGAATATTAACGAAACATCTCTTATTATTTTTTAAGAATACAGACAGAAAATATATTAAAATAATATTCACGATAAGTGAAGAATTAATATCCCATAAGAGATTTTTAGTAGCATTCTTCCACTTTTCATGCCCTACAGTGGGTGGTAAAATGCAGTTTGGAGGTTCAATGAAATCATCATTTGGGTTTATTTATTTATAAATTTTACCAAGTAATTACAAATCATTCGGATTTATATATTATTAAGAAATTGTATGGTAGGTATTTCGTAATCGCCCGGGACCATAAATAGCTGCGAAGGTAATCCAGATTTTATTTTTATGTTGTAACAATATAAATTTTACTCATTAATTGATGGTTGAAAATTATATTTTCTTATCATCTGATCTTGATCGGCAGAGAGTCGCCACTTTAAGGGTTAAGTATGAAATTAAACTTCTGACTCCAGTAGTTTTGATAAATAAGCCAAAATGAATGAATTTATTTGACATATAAAGACATAATAAAATCATGGACGAACATAATGATAACTAACCTGGAAAATGAGGACACATGACACGAGCCGGTAACCGAAGCCTTCCACCGCGCGACTGATTAGCGAGTGGGAGGTTGATTCATTCATTTCGAGCAGTCTACAACTGGCATCCGTTCGTAAAATCGTTCCATCCCACTGAATGACAGAATACTTGACAGTGTATGAACGGATAGGAACCACCAAGGAAAAGTACTACAAACATTTCACTCCGTACCTCAGGCCTCGGCTAAAAGAACCTGCCTAATTGGTTTATAGTTGGAGTGCAAAGATAAGATATTCAGTGTAACTGAATTAGATGTAGTAAAAGGCGGCTCTTATATATAAAGATCCGGTTAATAAGTGGTAAGTCGGATTTTCTCCAAAATGAGTTTCTTGCACTTAAGGCACCAGAACGTGTTATTTCGTAATGAATAAAGGAGCTAAGTCAGGCATCAAGCTACGAGAATGACATGCTTCCGCTTTCCTCTATACAGTTATCTCTCTATGGACAAAATTCGACTTATTCACCATTGCTGTAGATGTAACATATTACACATACAGTCATAGGCTTGGTCACTAGCCTGCAAACAAACGCAAAAGCAACTGCTAAGTCAGTCATATCTTCAATAGCCCGAGAATGTTACAATATTTGCTTGATATAGATACAGTAATTATTTGAAAGACCTTTCAACAGCGCATTTGTTGCAGAAATTCCCAGGGGAGTAAATAATAGTCCCCGGCCTTCCCCTCCCTGGAAAGACCTCTCATAGTACGCACTATGGTTCATGCACCCCTTAATAAAGACAGTTGGAAACCTTTATTTTTAAAATATTGCTATATGTGACATTATTTGGAACGTTAGGAGTATCTAAATAAAGTAAGTAGGAGTAAGCTTCATTGATCAGGTAGCTGTGTCCCTTAGGATCGGTACCTTAACCCTTAACATACAGGACAGTCTTAGGCAAGAAGCGGGCAACTCAACATGTATACTGTGACATATAGCGAAAGAGTTCCCCTTTTATTTCTTTATAATTAGATTTATAAGTTAACTTGTAGATATGATTAGCTCACAATAAACATAGTATTATTTAATGAAATCAAAAAGGATCTTTATTTAATAAACAACTCTTGATCAGTCAACCACGTCAACTTTTGGGGAAGAGAGGCATATGTCTCTTATTCATTAATGATATTGAAATGGTAAAGGTGTTTATAACGCCAACTACATATCTTTGTAGTCTTTTGTAAACTTTAAACAGGTAATTGGTACTTAACGTGATAAATTCTTTACGCTTATAAGCTTTGATTGTACAATAATTATTTATTTCTAATTTCACTCATCTTTTTCGTAGCTTTCCTTATATTCAACGATGTTGCAGTCATTATGATATTAAAGTTTTAGAGGCCGTAAGGAATGTTTCCCCTGCAATAATATAAGAGATTTTAAAAATAACATTAACTATAAAGAAGGTATATCTGTGAATATAAAAAACAATGCCAATTTTCAACATATTAGATAAACAATAAACAGTATTGATATAAGAAAAATCAATAAATAACTCAATAAAGTTTTTCCTCTGATTGCCAACCTGACCCAAACCATCTTTACTAGGCTATGAGCGCTTCAATACCAATTCTAGAGTTCCAAAAACCTAAATGCTCTAACATTTTCCAAATCATAAGGGATTCCCAGAGGTGGCCGGATCAAAGCTAGATAATAATGGACAAGAAGAGGCAGGCGTCTAACGAGCGAGGATTACGGAATGTGTAATTATGACCGCAGAGGGAAGTCAATTGCAGCCTCTTGCAATCAGACTGGAGATTGTGCAAGCATCGCTATCTATCTGCAACTGGATCAGCGCATTATCCAGCACATTCCATTTTCAATAAACATAAGCACGTGCCTGTGCAATTAGTTGGAATATTTCTATTTATTTTTTGGCCTTGATAGTAGAGTTTAATCAGTTTGATTTGTTTATTGCCACTTTATGCTGCTGTGGCTAATCGGAAGATGCTACAGTGGGAGTCCTAAATTTTCTCTATCCAGGTATAATGAGGGTGTTTACCGAGTGACTAAAATCCTACAGGCTTGGGACATCTACTTTGCGTCCCCTCCGAAGGACGGCTTAATTGAAGATTTTTCACTCCTAAGGCCACTCACTTTCTGGGCTGTGAACCCGCGATCTTATCAATGTCATGGCAGTCATATTTTAAAACTTAACCATAATAACAGACATACTTAAGACAGTCCCAGTTTAACAATTCAAGTTAAGAGTGACTTTTCCATTTTAAGCAAGTTAATTTTTCACAAGTCTTATCGAAAGTCATTTAAAACTAAACAATAATTAAATAATTATTTCTACTAAGGTAGTTGTTTGGATACTTCTTATAAAACATCTTTTTTAAGATCAGTTTCTGCTTTTCAAACATTTAATCCTCTACATAACCAATCTCTTTGTTATATCAAAAAGTTTTTAATAATTGAGATCATCGTGTAATATTTTATTATCTTCCTAATAATTCAACTTTTACTATCACTATTACTATTACCTCTATGGTTAAATAGTTTTAGTATTTTGTTTTATGAATTGCCTATCCATCTAAATATCGTATATAAGCGATTCTGTTCTAGCTGTTAATTATTTTATTAAATATGTTTAAACTTTTGTTTTTAATGCATATTACAATTATATTTCATTGCAAAAAAAGAAAGTCCTAGAGAATTTAGCTACAATTTTTATGAAGAATAACAAAATATCAACAATGATAATCTAATTAATTTCAAATTTTCCGTACCACGGTACTGACAAAATAAATTTCGTAGAATTCTTCTGAAAAAATATTATACTTAATTATGACTTAAATATTAAAATATATGGATTAATTAGTTCGGGCCATTTTTAGCGATAGAAAAATGATTCATAGGTTAATTCTAGAAATGTACATAGTACAGTCCGACATTTAATTGATAAACTGTAAGTTTTCTCTATATTGCAAGTTATATTATATGAGAAAAGTGATGAAATATATACAAAAATTTTACAAACAGATTGCTAATGGATGATTACTGGACATAAGTAAATACTGTTAGAATGGAATCACTCTTATGCTGAAAACATTCTTTTGGAGTTATGGAACGGAATGTACCCCGTTCTACTCCAATGACCTTCGATATAGAGCATAAACCCATCATCATATTCTGGAAAATAAGACTGAAAGAACTAATGACGATAAAAGAAAAACTTTCGTAAGTGATCACAATCATAATGCTGTTAAAAAGTGTGCATACGTTTGGCCTAATACCTAATCATTTCATTGTTTTTGCGGTTTGCGAATCCTTATACAAGCTTTTAGTGAACTGTATTGTTTTCTGGTCGTCTTTTTTCAATCACCGCTTCAAGAGGCAGCGCACAAAAAAGAGGTGGATGGAATCTCCAGCTTGCAATTACTGTGATGCATACTTGAGCTGCAGATATAAGTTTATTGGCCTTGACTATTTAATGCTTAATTTTAATTATTATTTCATGTTATTATTACAAATAAACAAATTCCCAAAACAAAAGTGGTTATAAACAGATTTTAGTGGTATAAATAAAAAAAAAAAAACTGTTCCACTACGACTCATGAACAGTTTCGATTTCAGTACGATGTTGAGACTGTACTGTATCCAATTTTTAGTTTGATTCAGCTGAAAGTTAGATAATTTATGTAAAATATAATGACGTTCTATAGTTGATTTATTATTATAATTTAACTCTTATGATTAAAGCCTGATGGCCAAGATTCTTTTTGCCAGCTAAGAAAGGATCTGATTTATCTTCGGGCATCTGGACAAGTTATTGCGGCTAAAATAAGCCAGATGAAATTGAACGTGTGCTCTCTAATTATCTCCTAACATCGACCAGTCTTGATTAATCAATCTAACGTCATCGCGTCCTTATAGCATTCCAGTAACCAGCAGCTTATAGTCTTCTTCAGCCTCTATGTTGCTTTGTTTGATGGATTTCGTTTTGGATACTGTGAGTATCTTCCAGGATTTGGCAGCGGTTGATAACGTGGAAGAGAGGATGGTGAAAACAAATTATATTTAAGCGGCTTGTATACAAGCTGCTGTCTTGAATGACTACTCACATCGTACGAGTATGTTAATGCTGAACTACTTATGACCTACCTACAAATACATATTTTGTTAGTGTGTTCCAGCTGTTAAAATGAGATGTACTATCTGCATTCTAGCAAGTCCAACTAAGAATTTCAACCCACCCTCTCCAGATAGAGGGTGGGGTTGAATTCTATAGCCAACATTCTAAGAACTTCTATTTCCTTTGGATTTCCGTAACGTTTTCAATTAACTTTAAGAAATACTTAGCTTATAATAATGCAATCGATTCAGAACGATTTTTGAAACACGTATAAGTTTCGATATGAAACATACAAATAGTGCAATTAGTGATTTGATGACTGGAATTAAATGTAATCTATCTTCAGGCATTTAAAAAAATATATTAAAGTTAGAAAAACTTATTGTACAAGATAATAAGTTCCTTCATAGATTGTCGGAAAAGCCTTTTTTTTTTTTTAAATTAAATAAATAATTCGTAATAAAATACATTTTAATTTTTGTTGGGTATTGTATTTTGTCAATTAACTATATATCATATTATCTGCTGATATGTATAAAATTTAATTCCTTTGACGTAAAATTAACCGGGAACATGTTGAAAGTTTAATAACACTTTATGGGAAGTATATTTTGAAATAAATAGCATAATTTCCCAATATTAACATTCATTGTCCTTAGTTAATATTCTTCGATAGGAAATCTTTTCTATTCACTTTGTGTTAATACACCACTGAAATGACATGACATATTTAAAAATAGTGGTAGTTCTTCTCTTATTGTAACGTGCAACTTTAATAGATGCATCCTGATCTCAAAATTCTTCAAACATCCGGATGAACTAGTAAATAATTGTGTGAGCAGTACATAAACGAAAGTGTACCATTAAAATTAATATTTACAAACGTCCATAGAGTGATCATTATCAAGTGAACATTTATTACTTAATCAGTTAAAAGTTAACCCAGTCAAGATTAAAAAACAAAGATTAAGTAATATAATAATTATTTAAAACTGGGAGATATTACAGAACATCGACGTGGTTCAATGGCTGTGACAAAATGCTGTCTATTTGTGCCGAAGACTTCCTATATGCTCAATCTAATCCTAACTAAAACAAATCTTAAGAGGTACAGTTGCCGAAGGCTTTATGCAAGAAGTCGAGGATCTAAGAGGGAATCCATGGTAGAGGACATCTTGGCTGGAGGTGGTACGTTGGTGCTTGTCCAGTCTTCCAGATCATGACCACACTTCCTCTTCCTCGGGGTAGATGTTAGATACCACTTACTGCCATCATGTCTCTCAAGTGCACTTATTCTTTTCATACGATTTGCGAATTAGGAATAAAAAGGAAGAATTTACTGTCCCTCCTCTATTGCACAAAAGCATGGAGAATATTGTTATTTTTTCAACCGTCTGTAATAACCAGATTCATTTCGCAACATTTTCGTCTTGTGCCTCGTGACATTGTATCATGTCGGAACGAAACTATAACCGCATTTCTCTATCCAAAAGTGAAACACTTTGAGGTTTATATACAATATACAGCAAGGTCATTACGAAATATTGACAGAAATCAGAGCGAGGTTGATAAAAAACATTTAGACCATATATAATTTTCGAAGAGATGGCCATAAGTCAGTTTAGTAAATAGTGTAAAAAATTTCAACAGTTACATGAAATATTGTTTAGGGAAAATGAGAAGACAAATAAATTTTAGTTTTTAGTTTCCCTTACTTCTCATATCTAGAATTCTTATTCTTCATTAAACTATAGATTAAAGTATAAGTTTAGAAAAATATTTTAAAGAAAACTACTAAGATTTTTTAAATGAAATTCTCCGAAGAGAAAAATTTTGGTGAAGAACTTAATTTTTGTTTGTTCATTTAGCGTCACTTTATGCTGCTATGGCTAATCGGACAATGCTACAGTGGGAGCTCTAAATTTTGCCTATCCAGGTTTAATTAGGATAGGGATTTTTAAAGAGTACCTGACATCATATAGGGTCGGGACCCCCGTTTAACGTCCCTTCCGAAGGACGGCGTAACTAAGGATTTTTTACTCCCTTAAAAAAATCCTAGGGCTACCTGCCGGGCTACGAACCCGCGATCTTGGGCTTAGACAACTTAATTTGTACTACCTCGTGAAATAGATTAAGCTAGATTTTACGAGTATTTATTTTTAAATGACACGTTTAAATATAGAACAAAATATATAACTGTACCTGTTATTCGAATAATAAAAGAAATATTGTATTTTAAACTTTAATCGTCAATTGATTTTTCAAAATACGGTCATGAATACCAAGGGTTTATTAAGGGCATATGCAGCCTGTTAAAACAAAAAATGAATGAAATTTTTGCCAACTGTTTTACGTCATTGTCTAACGACCTTTAGACACAGTCAGCAGAACCATCTGCCATTAATGGCGTTTTGCAAGTCACATATTCTTATCATCTTATAAGAATCATAATACAGCATTTAAATTTTATCTATAAAAAATGGAATTAAAAAAAATATATATCCTGTAGAATGTCTTGAACCAGTTGAATCAATTCAAAATAAAATTTAATAAAAAATATATTTAGAGTAATTTGAATTCTTTATAAACATAGATAGAAATAATTTTCAATTTTCAAAGAGATATTGTTTTAACAGAAGAAAATTAATTTAAGAACATGAGCAGTGATACAATCAAATTTTAGGTTTATATCAATAACGTTTCATTTACGCCATACCAGCCAATATATATATATATATTTTTTTAAAGGAAATAAAGAATTTTTGATAAAAAACTATTACGATCTTAAAAAAAACGATCTTCTTCCTTACTTAGAAGTTACAGTCAACCAATTCTTCTCTAATATAACGATCTTCAATTGAAATGCCAATTCCGGTATTCATGCGGTGAAAAAAGAAGTAGGTATGCACAATTAGTATGCTGGATCAACTCCAATTGCGGAATTTCACAATTTTCTGTGGCAAACAGTTTGTAAGTAAAGCGAGAGACGAATGTCAGATCGAAACCAATCAAAATCGATTCATTTATCTCGTCGATTAGGCACTCTTCCTTTTGGAAATAGGCGCGAATACCAACACCAGCATAAACACAAAGCGGATAGCACCGCTTCTAAAGCATTACCGTTACAGAAACCATACACAAAAACCATATCAGCGTAATCAACATTATAAACAACATTCAACATGTATGCGGCATTGTGGCTGATGCTATTCACACAAAAATATCTGAGTAACTGACTGAAGACTGATTTAGGAATTATAATCCTAGAAGGAAGCCAAAATGTAAACAAATAAAAGAATGTAAAGGATAACATTAAGTGTTTACATATCTCACTGCCTAGCCTGACGAACTTTGAAAGGTGATAATCGCTACCTGTAACATTTTTGTTTTGTTGCGATTTTCTCTAAAACTAAGCAAAAACGAGCAAATCTCTAAAGGACTTTTGTCTTAGTTTTTCGGTCCCCTATAAGTTCCTGAAGTTTTGCCATTTAAATTGGGACACCCTGTATATCCAATTATAATTACTCGATTGAAAACGAGTAATGTTTCCATACTCTTTTTTTATTGGAAAAGATATATGTTTTTTTGAGATAAGTGTACAATTCCTTATCAGCATAAATATTTAAAAATAATTACCATCAAAATAACTATTAATAAAACTAAATATTTAACGTTTAAGCTTGAAGGTACTGCAAACAGTCTCAGGTACGTAACATATCCTGCTTTCTCCTTTAAATAAATCCATTTTCTTCTGCAAGAAAGTGGAAGGCCTGAAAAGATTTGAAGACCTTTATGACGGGGCTGGCAGATTGCCACCAGCAGGTTCATGCCTAGCATCCCAACAAGTCGGGAGAGGAGAAAGCGATCCACGCATTCCCATCGCGTGCGTGAAGAGCCAGCTGTCCACGTGCGCGAAATCCATCGCCTCCATTCGAGGATCTCTTTACGTGCTCAAATCGAACTCTTTTTTGTCCCAATCGGAAGAAACCGGAGGACCGGATCACACCTGCCTCGGGTTAAGGAATAACGGGGTGGAATTCGGAAGGTGGAACGAAAGGACCAAGGAAGATGGGCTCGTTAGGCGAGGAAAGAGCGCATACGTAGCGTCGCCTTGTTGACTTTGAAAAAAAATCATTGTAAAGATTTATAACGCGTAAATGGCAGGGATGACGACTAGATTCGTCAGTGACAAAACTGATTGACTATATTATTGCTCTGAACCAAAAAACTAAATAATTAAAACATATAGAGGCCGAAGGTTCGACAATCACTGCTTCCTCAATCCTTCAAAACAAAATATCACCAGGTCATCCAGAAACAAAGAAGTAAAAGGGACATCTATCAAGCTTACATTAATCAAGAAAAGTAACAGAAAACCATTCATTAAAGAAGAGCTTTGTAGGAAAGACAGAAAAGACTACTACAGTTTATTACGTAATTTTAATGAACTGTTCAGTATTTCAATTCATGAATAAATTTTTAGTTAACTTATAAATAATTAGGTGCATATTTATGAGCACAATTTAGAGTGGAACTATTATGTATCGAGATTTCTCTTAAACAAACATACCATATTATTATTTTTATTAATTATAGTTTTGATAGTGATCATTTTGGTTTTGAAGAGAAAAGATTTCAATTTTCCCTGGCCGGGATCCGAACCCGGGTCGTCTGCATCTCCGTTGCAGTGCTCTAAGCCACTGAGCTACCAGGATCGAATTATTCGAATCCCGGCCAGGGCAAATCTTTTCTCTTCAAAACAAAAATAGTTATTATTATTTATTTGATAATAGATTTAACGGAAACTTATTAATTACAACTATATATAGACTTTTTTCCTCGCGAGGATCTCATTAACTCACAGGGGAGCGGCGGATGTGGGGATAGTCGGGGGAAATTCTCTGGAAGTTCCTCCCGGCAAAGCCTGATGGACTCGCTGACCAACAATAAGAGCGACTCTCCAGTATTGCTGGGAGGGATGTGAAGAAGGTTAGAACGCCCTACTCACATTATTGTTTAGTTCAAAAAATACTACTAATAATCGTGGATTTTTCTGAGATAAAGATCCAAGCTCATTATCCGGAAGTAATCTAGTCTGCCGTTCACGTCTCCCGGTGGAGAATTCTACAGAGGATTCATGGCGCAAGTTGAAATATAGAGATTCACGTGTGGGGACTAATATTTATTACGAAACTTAAATTTTCTGTTGCTAAACAAGACATGAACGGCAGGTAGAACACAATCCAAATCGATTCAGTGATAGTCAAAATAGCTCTCTCGTAGGAATCTATAGAGACATTGGAACGTAAGAAGTTTAATTATAGCTGATGGGTTAAAATCGGCCTCAAATATACTTATACATAATAAAAAAACATGCCACCCGTCCTATAAATTAGCTACTAAGCATTAATTAGATTTATTTAACAACAAGTCAAACAAACGCCTGTTGAAATATCTGTCTGATATGTTAACATTGCCTATGTTTGTGTAGTCTGTTTGAGGAATCTAGTGTGTGATGTTTCTGACTAATCCGATGTATAACAAAGATATTATTATGAGTTCTTCGGTAATATAACGTTTGTGCAAGTAACAAAGACGAGTTAGGTGTTTACCCAGAGATTCCTAACCAGTCTGATCTAAAGCTATAATTTATACCATCCTTCTCTTCACGAGGACCCCCTAGTGCCTCCAGTGAAAGCCACTCTCACTGAAACATTCCTTTTCAACTTAGCGCTTCCGACCCAGGTTGGGCTGCGTCTAAACTAAATAAATGAGCTTCACAAAGCGTACTGCTTTCTTTAAACGGGACTTACAAGAACGAATTCCACGTCACGACAAGCCTCTTGCTTGTAAGCAGTTTACCAGTAGAATAATGGAGAGTTTTGAAAGTGACAAACAAAAGAGAAATGGATTAAGAAGAAAACGTCTGGTCATACAACTCTTCATAAACACGACGGTTATATAACTTAATGCAATGAGAAGACTTTACTCTGTATTTTTTTTATTGTTGCTCTTTTTTTTGGGTTAAGGCTAACAATTATACGCTGTTTAGAATTTATTGTTTGATGGCGACCTTCCCTTCCGTGTTTTATGGTACAATTGACATTGAGATTAGTGGTGATTATAAAATGTTGATTAAAAGAGATATTCGCAATGGCTGTATAATGAAGATAACAAATAAAAAAACAAATAGCAAAGTGTTAAGAAATATTCCATAACAAATTATTTAAAGTGGTGCAAGTACTTAGTATTGTAGATCTGTTGAACTTAGTATATCAGAAGATATGATTACAATGAATTCTTAAAAAGCTAATTATTATTAATGATAAGTGTAGTATAAAGTATATAGTCTGTCTTAAAAAAAAAAAAAAAACTGTAACACTACAACCCGCTATGATCACATCAACCCCGCTATGATACTATCAACTATGAGAACACCCATTTCCTAAAATTTTGCAGATTGTACTTATTGCTATCCAATAAAAATATATTATTATTTGCAAAAAAAAAAATACTACATGATCCAAAAATTTTTATCAGATATTCCCAGATCAGTGGTTTTATGGTAAATCAAGATATAGTATAATTGGTAATTTAAAAAAAAAAAAATCATTTTTAAAAACTCCAATCAAGCCCGAAGGCTATAAAACTTCGCAAGATTTAAAAATAATTAAATTTCGTAATACATATGTTTTTTCCCAATGTATTGAATATGAAAAGTCAACCAGATTATTATTCAAAATCACAAAATTTAAATTTCAAAATGGACGGTTAATTTATATTTCTTATATATGAACTAAATGATGATGAAAGTAAAATTAAAATACCCACAGAACAACTGCTTTTGATAGAGCTTTCCTTATCCGATCCTCGTCCCTTCGGAACTCTATACCTTCTTCCATTCGTCGTTCCAATAATCTTTCAACCTTCAAGTCCCGTATATTCAATCACCTTACATTATATCAATTATCCTTACAATTCCCAAAAAATCGGAAATAACATACCCAGTTTTCAGATTAAAATTTTCTAACTGATAAATGAATGATGTGTTTTTATTTATATATAAGTATATTTATACCATTATTTATATATATTTATATTATTGACGCTTCACTCATCCAGTTAGATATTTTTAAAAACAAGTTATATTAGTTAATATTGTTCATATTTTTGTTTCATTTTCTGCTTTCTTAGTTTCTACTTGACATTCTAATTTGCATACATATGTAATTATCTATTATTTTTCTCTTTATAATTATTGTAATCTTATTTTTGTTATTTTTTATTTCTTGTAATCTGTTTCCTTTTCTTTTTTAAATGTTATCACTTGAGGTAAATCGCAACTTTTTTTTTCTCATTAATTCTTTCTCATTTAATAAGACATAATAATACCCTGAATTAATATACTCCAACACATAATAATACCCTGGATAGAAACCTGTATTGTTATTCAAAAGGGACTTGTCCCAGAATAAATAAAGAATTTATTATTATTATTATTAACCTGGAAGTCTAGAGTAACTCGACCAAGTCATCTCCTTTCACAATCCACGTACTGAACACAATAGCCCTTTTAATAGGTTGTAGCGATTTTTTCAATATACCAGCGGCAATTTATCAGTGTAAAAAAGTTCTATAAAAAGGTAATTAGTTAAATACAAATACAATACAGCAATCGTGATGAAATTAATTATATAAGTGATTACAGTTGTTACGTCAGAGAGGAGGATGTAATCACCGCTACTTGGACCAGAAATGGTTCGCCACCGAGGTGCTACTCGGATGACAACAGTACGTCCCACCTGGAGCTTACTCACTCTGCCTAATGAAGATCTGCGGTGTCAGCTTTCAGGGAAAGTGGGGCTGTACAGGAGTCACTATGCGGATAAACTTTCTCCGCTACCCTTTCAGTCCATATATAAAAAATTATTCCAGTTATTCTAGTCGTTGGAATATGAATCGCAAACTACGTAGGCAGAAAAGGAAAACGACTAATAATAATAGGAAGATTCACAGATAATATTTATTGGAAAAACGTACCACTCAACCCGTGAAGTATTTTGGGTTCAGTACATGGTACGGTATCTATGTCAACGGTCGTCCATAGAGGTGATTTGGCCGAGATAAAGTCCAACCGCCAGGTTTTATACCCAGTACTCTCTTTGTAGAGGCTAGGTGACCCAAGAATGGTCTCTGAATTCCGCAAGAACTCTCTGTAGCTGATAACAAATTTAACAATTTATCTGACACAGGCAAATTTGATCTAGGACAGTGGTTCCCAACCTAGAGCCTTCGACCAGGGTCAGAGGGATGAAACCAAAAAACATTTCACTTAGTTTCAGTTATTTTTCTTTTACCAACACTTCTTTACTTTAATTGAAACTAATGATGCTGCATGGTGTGATAGTAAAACTAAATGATTTGTATAGCAACTCAGCGCTCTTTACACAGCTACCTCGCTCCCTATAGATAATATTAAACCGTATAATAAATCTAAATAACATATTAAGAGACCAGTGTTATCGAATATCCTAGCTAAATAATCCACGTGAATATATTAAATTACTATATGACGACGAGAAAACCTAGTAATCTTATAAAAGTATTATATATGACGATAATTTTAAATTAAAACGAAAATGTTAAAGAGCGAAAGAAAAATTGGGGAAAGGAATGGTATTTTGAAATTTATGGAGCACGCAAAGAGTTAAAAAGGAAAAAATTCAGTAGCAAATAAAATAATATTTTTAAATATGAACAAAATTGTTAGAATGATAAAATAAGAAACAATAAATAATGTCAAATGATTTTTTAAGACAATAATTTATTATACACAGAAGAAAAACGTCGGTTGATTGAATAAAGAAATTGTAAAAATAAACGAACTTCTTCATATATTAACAATAAAATAAGATAAATTTGTGAGTTAACTATTTTTTTTTTTTAGTTAAGAAAAACATAAATATAATTGTACAAAATACTATATAAGACGTATGCAATGTTCTTACATTTGTTGTTTTTATTTATTGGTGATTTTAATAGTTTTGTTATTATTGTTTATGAATCTCAGATGTTCGTTCAGAATTCGTTTTACGTATATCTTGCAGCTTAAACGAAACAATGGAATGTGGAATGTATACACGGGGAGAATGCTAAGTGATAAGTGATGGCTGAGATGGTTGAGGCGTCACCACGGAGAGGTGAAAAACCCGGGTTCGAGTCCCGGTCCTGGCCATATCTTTTCTTTTCAAATAAAATATTTTAAAAAAATAATAAAAAAAATTATATCATATAACAATTAAATAAATTATAATAATATTAATGACTTAAGGTCAACAAGATCCAAACATAAAGTAATGTTTAGTTAACATTCTCCCCGTGTATACATCGCAAATTGCGAGAACACGGAGATATAGGATCAAGTGAAAAGAATTGATAAGGCTGGCCGAGATGGTTGAGGCGTCACCACGGAGAGGTGAAAAACCCGTGTTCCAGGTCTGCTCCTGGCCATATCTTTTCTTTTCAAATAAAATATTTAAAAAAAAAATAATTTTATATTATATACATTATACATGTGTTTGTTATTCCTAATTTTCGTATAACGTTTATGACCAAAATAAAATACTAATTTAAAATATTATAAATAATATTGTTGGGACTAATTTGATTCCATAATAAACCCTAATAACGAATATTTTATGTCTTTTCTGGCTAGACAGCTTTCTCAAGAGTTTCATCACTTCCTCTTACTTAAGACAAGACATAAACCCTCTATATAATGCATTAAATTTTATTTAATTAAGAAACAAGTTGTAAATCAATATGTATTTGCGTTATTAATACAATTCTTCTTTTCCTTCCAGAGGGCCTGGGAAATATATTGACCCGTTTAAGTTGCACAAAACGGCTAATTGAGCCGGAGGAGATCGGATGGTGTCCTGATGTCGAGCCACATGCAACATCTACTCGGCTAAGAATAGGCACGCAATCCGGGGGAAAGTATAGCTAACATTATTCATCAAACAGGTTTTATTATTGTCATTTTTCCTTCTTTTTTTTACGATTCCTCACAGCTTTTTTTAATTATTCAATAACAGTCACAAATGGCCAGTTTAAGAAGATGAAGTACCATTGCACGCATTACTGTCCGATGTTAATCTGAACCTAAGACTGTTTAGTACCAAATTTGATTACATTTTTCAATTTTTATTTGAACAAGCAATTATAAATACATATGATAAAACATATAGGCATTTTATTACCTTGCTCTTAGTACCACATCAGTATAGCATTCTTCAATAATAATAATAATTCAATAATATTCTTCAATAATTTTTGCAATTGTCAGTTTAAGAAGATTAAGTACCATGCCATTGTACGTACTACTGTCAGATATTAATCCGAACAAAAGACTGTTTATTTCCACATTTTCTCCCATTTTTCAAATTTAATTTGAAAAAACAATTAAAAATATACATGCTAAAATATACAGTCCAAAATATTTAGGCGTTTTATTACTCGACTAAACTTTAAGCCTTCCGTGCTCTTAGCACCACATCAATATAGTAATATATTAATATATTCTTCCATACACACCTGTGGAAATTATAGCTAACATTATTAATCAACAGATTTATTATTATTATCTTATTTCTTTCTTTTTTAAAAAAAAATAATTTATTTTTCAATTATTGTCGAAAACGTACTTCTAAGATAAGAAATGAGCCCTTTTATATTACTGTTATTTATTAATATGTTTTTATTATGGCATATCAATCCATTAATAATAGTACATTATTGCTATTATCAATGCATACACTGATATTGATGTATAATTTATCTATATATTACTGAGTATGTACTAGTTAAACACGACAATAAATCAAAAATTTGCCTACATGGTACATGTTCGTATATCTGGTCTTTGAAATAACAATAAAATAACTAATAGGTTTGCCAATTCATGTATCTAAATATCTACAGACCACGGCATAAGATTACTAGTATATCTAACGTCAGCTGACAAATACAGATTATAAGGATATAGATACTGATATAATGAAGGAATTGTTCTGTCACTTACAAAAAATAAGTAAAAAATATTAAATTAAACAAACACATTACACCTACATTTCAAAGGATTAAGATTAAACGGAAATGAGGATAATTACAGTAACACATTTTTTTTTAAAAATTGGCATCATTCTGAAATTTAAAATTTTTAAATAAAACCTTTATTGTTTGTTTGTTTGTTCATTTAACGTCACTTTATGCTGATATGGCTAATCGGACCATACTGCAGTGGGAGCCCTAAATTATTGTTGTTATTTTTTTAAATTATAATTTTCAGCATTTTTATATTGATTAGATAATTGTACGTATACATGCATACTATTATTAGCCTTTAGCTTCATATACAGATAGCCTTTTATTAATTTAAGTTAGAAAGCAAGTTTAAAATAATGGTTGAACAATAAACTTTATTCCTGGATTTGTAGCGAGAAATAAAAGCTGAAAAGCCGTCCTCGGCCGAACTTGTTTTATTTTCTCTATAAAAGGTCGGAGCTTCAAGGATATCGAGCCCTCTGACGGCTGCTACTTCGAATCCGGGCTAAATGTCAAAGCGTGTTAGTACATGTGACTGACTTTCTACGATGTAAGTCAGCTGTTGAGGCGTACGTAAATATGTTTATAAATACTGACAATAAAATAAAATACTGGACTTCATAATCTAGACGACCATTTCAAGATACGGTGTTAGATTATTTGTTAGCGAGTGAGAGGCCGAGTCATATATTGGCTTGAAAAGGAGTTAATGCTTACATTACAACTCCATTTCAAGATACGATGTTAGGTTTACAAATACCAAGGCCATAAATACTATGCAATATATTACTCTCGGATTACAATATATAAGAATTATTGGTTATTTAGTTTTTACTATGTTTAACAGGTATAAACCATGTTTAACACAGCGTAAACTTAAGAAGAAGAATTGTTTACGGATCCAAATAACAGAAGCATTTCAGTTTTCAGTCAGCATTATCGAGTTTTGGAGTAAATACAGTTTCTTCTGGTGATTCATACACTTGAAAAAACTGCCAAGCCTCATAATTTTTGTCCCAAACAGGCTAACTCTTTATTTGACCCATATCCAAAGGAATTTTTTCCTTCGGCGTTAAATTAATTAAATTGCATTAAAATGGAAGATGAAAGGGAACCAAAGAAGGTTCTAGAAGCTCGACTCTCAGAGAAAAGACCATGAAGAGGTCCCAAAATTTCCTACTAGAAGAATACTCAGAGAATTGAAGGGGAAACAAGCAAAACTCTCCAGCAGATGAAGCAAATATGCAGTGACCACAAATGGATGCAATCTATTATCGTTTTCATTGATAATAAACTGCCCATGTAAATATTAATGTATTTTGGAAAATAACATTTCTATTAAAGCTACCATTTAGTTATCGGATTTGACAAACTTTACTTCAACGATGAGTAGGAGGAACGGGATTCCATACACATTATCAAGATTTATTTTTTCCATAAAGTACAAAATCGATAAGAATGCTGATAACGTATACTCGGTAATTATTCCGCAGGTTGTCGCTACGAATCACAACAAGTTTTAACTTTTCATTCCTTTCCTATATAAAATATTATTATTTTTCCAAAACTTAATTATAAATGATTCCATATACTTGTGATAATAACGGTGTTAGAAGTAATATTTATAAGCGAAATAAATAATACTTTATAGACTACACAAAGTAGTCGACATTAACAAGAGAAAGTGAAAAGCCATTCCAGACTGAATACGGGCTGGATTGGGTAAGGCCATGCGACACACAATCTAATCTCTCGAAACAGACTTTTGAAAGTATTTCTTGACTCAACATTCGATCCATTTCGTACCAAGATCTGTGCCAATGTCGACCACAGAAATCCAAAGGGTCTGGCCAGAGTGAGTGTATAGAAAAGAGGTTAGGCAGGTTCTAATATGCCCGCTGGATTTCCCTACACGGGCGGACTTCATAGAAGGTAATGGCGACTTTTGTTTGCTCATTCATTATTGGGTGAAAGTGTTTCGATACAATATTATTTAAAACAAATGCATGTCACAATGCATTTATTATACAGGTCAGAGCTAATCGGACTACATCGGGAATTGATTGGGGCAACGATCATTAAGTAAGAGACAAGCTTAGCCTAAGATGGATGACAGTAGCTTGCGACTATAATCATGAATCTATTCATGAAAATGATTGTGAGACTTCAGAAGATAAGATTTACGGGTGACCTTCATATGTAGGACAAAGAATGTGCTACCAATAGGTAGTTCAATCATGGATCAACGGATTTGTGAACTTCCTTATTTGTTTTAAATTTCTTGAAAGCGTTAAACAAAGTAAAGTAATCACGAAAATTATCATTTTTCAGATTTCTTTGGAACTATCTCATTCCGATCATTCCTTCGAACATTTTCTTTCATTAACTATGTTCATTAATATACAAATATATTAAGACATAAGTAATGGTTAGCTGTATAAACTTAAACTTCTGTACTCGAGATTGATGTAAAATCTCGTTGTAAACCTCTCTTTTTTCGGTAATTTACTGTATTTAGATTTAAACAAAGTTAGCATGAAATTTTATTTTTAAGTGAAACAAAAGATCTACTTTTTTTCTTTATCAACGTTAATTCAGTTAGTAATTTAGAATAAATTATAATATAAGATTTTTATTTTGAAGACAAAAGATTTGGGATTCGAACCCTTTGTCTGGCTTGGATACGACCCCTGGTAGCACAGTGGTTTAGAGCACTACACTGGGGATGCCGAGGACCTGGTTTCGAATCCCGGCTAGGACAAATCTTTTCTTTTCAAAATAAAAATATTTAAAAATAATCACCATCACATGATAATATTTCGATGTTGGTTGTGATGATAAGACCCAATGAAAATATTTAAAAAATCATAACTAACGGACCAGGCTTTTTAAAAATGCTTTTCCATAGATTGTTGATGTTCATGAAGCTGAAGATATCCTCATCTAATTTAATTTTATGTATGATGCAAAATATTCATTAAAATTAAACATAAACAAAAAATGAACTGAGAGTTATAATTAAAGGTATCCACTTTATATAGCCTGGGTAAGCCCGAGGAGGAAATCCAGACCCAACAGACTCGTTTCACGGATGTTAGCAGATTTAATAATAATCTGTTAGAGCCGGTCTCAAACTCGGGAACTGGAGATCACTCAGCACCCTACGTAATGAGATTTTCTACTAAGTAAACAAATAAATAAATAAACCAATGATTTATCAGACAGATTATTTATTTAAAAAAGGTGGAAATTCACGGTTCGAGAACTATGGGAGAATAACATGAGGGCAACCGGTCTCAATCACATGGATAGAAACGAACCAGGAATCTCGTCGTATGGCCTGGTATCGCTAAATACATGATAATTGACGCTGAGCTGGCTAACAACAATTACTTTTCGCTAATTTTAAACATGACTCACTAAACTATAAGTAATATTTAAATCAAACGTCTACTAAAAGGCTGCCAGACTAATCTATACGAAATGGATCCATTTCAAATAGCACTAGGCCTCTTTCCAGAAGAGTTCAGGTCTGGAATGTACAGATTCCAATGGAGTCAGATAGAATCTTGAACCTTCGAAATTATACAAAAGAAGAGAAAAAGTATATTTATTTCACATAATAATATACAAAGGTATTTGTTTAAGTTAGAGGCTAGAGTTTTAATAAAATTAAACTTCTGAAAAATCATAAGAATATACATAATATATATGTACGAAGAAGAAAATGGTCCGGGTGGAGGTAAAAATATATTTTAAATACCGAGAACTGTTTCTTGGAAAGCCAACGTTTCGACCCACACTACAGGTCTTCTTCAGAACTTATAATGGAGGTCAAATGTTGAGGCTAACTGACCAAATATGCATCTGTATTATATATGTACAGATAAAGTGTTACACTTAAACACATCAATTAATTCTAGCAGAAATTTTAACATCATTTCTCGATTAAACCACAAAAATTAAATTACAGATATATAACATTTCCTTAGTAAATAATATATATATCTACTCTTTAATAAATAATTTTGAATGCACTGGATTATTTCTCATTTTTACAAGATTACTTATGGTAGAATTCAATGATTTTTTTTAGTTTTTATTATCTTGATCCGAAGAGAAAGAAAATGCCAATAAAATTTGATCACCCAATATATTCGTACTAACCAGAAAATAGATACAATTACTTACAGTATGGTGATATCAAATTGCACTCAAGAGTCATCATAAAGCTCACCTAAAAAACGAAAACATACATATAAAATTTGTCAAATTCCAACATTTTTTTGTTAAAATGAAAAAAAAATGATAATAATTATTAAGGTTAATATTTTCTGGAGGCCCGCGGAGTTTCATAGGAATCTTATTGAAGACTGGAGAGGATAAATTGTGACAAGTAATTTAATAAGGATGCATTAAAATTAGGAAATTTGTTTGATAAAAAATGTAGTTCATTATAGAAAAAAATAATTAATTATTATAGAAAGAAATAATTATTTACTATAGAAAGAAATATTGTAAACATTTAATAATAATTAAAATGTTTTTTTTTAATATAACGTTCTTGTTTACTGTATTCCAAAATAATATAAATAATAATATAAATAGTAATATAAATTAATTCCAGAAAATTGTTCAATTATTTATAAATACTGTTGTTTTATTTTATTATTCATCTTCAAGGTCAAAAAAAGTTAAAAAAAAATAAAACAATCCTGAAAATGGCAATATTCCAAAACAAAGATAACATCAATATTATCCGAATTGTTGACCAAAACAAAAAACGTCAGTGATTGAAGTTAAATTTGTTCGCTCACAAATCAGATATCATTTGAACCATTCTTCATCAGTTTTGAACTATTTTATATTATATATATTATATTTAAGAATTGAAGCCAAAGGAGATTAATAGATTATCTTTCTTGAATGATAACATTTTTTTTTCTGAATAATTTATGAAACATCAATAAACAGATGCTTCTTCCGAGACCGTTTATCATCTATAAAAGGTTTTTTCAAGATTTATGTATCAAAATTAAACTGGCCGCGATCCTTTTAAAATAATCCTGATAAAAATATAATAATTCAAACCAATTATGACTACGTATTTACCGGGACATAAATAAAAAATGATAAAATAATAATAATAACAGGATTAAAGATAACGAGAGGGTGATTAATCGTTACCATTTATATCGATAGGGAGCGAAGTGACTCAGTGGTAGAGTACTGAGTTGCCGGAAATCCTGGCAAGACTTTCATCATGTAGGATCCAGGACCCTCCTGGGGCTCACCCAGCCTCTATAAAATATGATAAAAATAGGGTACCCAAAGTAAGGAGGAAAAATCTGGCGGTTGAGCGTGAACCAGAATACACATAAAAATAGGAGATCCAAAGTAAGGGGGAAAAATCTGGCGGTTCAGCGTGACCCAGAACAAGTCACATCCTTGCAGAACCGTTGTCTATGAAACAGTACAGTCTCTACCATGTACTGAACCCCAGACCCGTTCACGGGTTGTTGTGGTACAGGCTTTTTTTCTAATTTTTTTTTTTATTATCGATTTGTTTAGAAAAAAAAGAGTCGAGGAAAAAGAAAATGTTTAGACTAAAGCACATGTGAAGTAACCACTCCAACAATATACTTTCTGTTTACTGATGGAACATTAACATACGCAGAAGCCGAATTATGAGACCACTAAAAGACCAGGACACCTGAGTTTATGGATGTTTGTGCAAGACATTGTTTATGTTTGTGGGTTACTGTAATGGAGCGTGGAGGCTGAGGATGGAACCATGTGTTGTGTTATTTGTGGATATTGTATCCGTTTCATTCAACAGACTATTTAGGTATATATAGGATATCTGTAGTTTAATGAAGGGAATAAGTGAGTATTCTTGAATTATTTTTATTAAGACTGAAGTAAAACAACGAGTTTGATCATAGAAACAATAAATAAATTTATTGTGCAATTATAATGGCACTATTAACGATTAATAGTAATTAATCATAAACACTATAGGTATGAAATAACATCAAAACTATACTATAGATGATCTTAATTTTAAAGTAATTGTTTGTTACAATATGAACAATCTGTAAAACTGAAGTTTTAATCTACCAGTAAATATCCAAGGGTCATCCTACTGGTCCTACTATCCTACTAATATTATAAATGCGAAAGTTTGTATGTTTGTCTCTCTGTCACGCAAAAACTAATGAACGGATTTGGATGAAACTTTACAGTAATATAGGTTATACATCAGAATAACACTATAGCAAGCGCAGATTTAGGTGGAGCACATATGGGCACGTGCTCTCCCAGGCAGTTTTTTAGGTATTGTGGAGAATACATTATAGTACATAATTAAAGACAAATCACATGATAATAGCTCTTAAAATAACAGAAAGAACATGAGTGAAATATTGTTTTGATATCCTAATAATCCTACTAATATTATAAATGCGAAAGTTTGTATAGTATGTATGTTTTTTACTCTTTCACACAAAAACTACAAAACGAATTTGGATGAAATATAGGTTATACATCATAATAACACATAGGCTACAGTAAGGGCAGATTTAGGGGGACATGGGGACACGTTCTCAGGAGAATCCATTGTAGTGCATAATTAAAGGCAAATCAGGAATTTAGCATTTTGAAATTTGCGGATAGGTTCTTTGTATAATTTAAGAAAGAAATTTGGATAACTCCATCTCCAAGGGTTTCACCCTTAATATAATAGAGGTTCAAAGATTGTATGGACTCCATCAGTTTTGAAGTTAGACATCTTAAATTTTTGATGTACGAGTAACTTATAGTTAAAAAACAATTGAATTATTAAAATGATCTGTCACGAAACTTTACGTGGCAGACCAAATTCCCCCCGAGCGAAGCCGCGGGCAAAAGCTAGTAATCATCTCTCTATATAGCTCTTTAGATAAAACAATAGATTACGTTAGCCATTTGAAAGTAGCAAAAAAAATTAGCTTAGTTATGAAATGTAAATCGGAACTTCTGAATCTAAATTACATGCTCAATATGTAATTTGAACGAAATGGAAAATGGTTTTCACTTCCTTGCAGTATGTCCCATCTTAAAATCGTAAGGTAAAATATACTTAAAACATGAGCTGATCTCAAAACAAAAACTAATAGATATCCTGAATGGGGAGAATTTAATAGGTTTATACAATTTAGTAAGAAATGCAGGTCGATATGGAATTTTTTTTATTTCAGAATTTAATTATTTATGTCAAAAGGAAATTTAATTTTTTTTTTTAGTTTTGTTATTATTTATTAGTTCAATCGAATTACCGGCAGACGGTATAAAGTACCATGATGTGGTTGCTAAACTTGTAAATAAAATTAATAAGAAAAAACCTGTAAATAATTTATTAATAAAAGAGCATTTATACCTACTATATCTATCTATCTATGCTAGGGTCACACTGAAAACCCTGCCATATAAGAAATAAGCTTCACAACCCAGGAAGGGAATAGCGTCCAATACATGAGGACTAACTTATCGGTTTTTAAGCAACGATTGAGCAAGGAGGTGATAGTGTCGAGATAACTCTCAACCTCCAAGTTTATGCCCTATAAGGATACTCACTTTATAGAGACTCACAGGACCCAAGGAGATTTCCATAATTCTGAAGAAGGAAAATGTCAGAGTGATTTATTTCACATCGATATAATATCTTCCCTTTCTATACTTATTGGGAAATTAAAATATGATTTATACTTGTAACAATACAGTCGGACTAACCAGCCAGAACCATTCAACCACCAGGGTTTCTCCCATTAAGGGTGCCTGTTTATAGAGGTTGAGTGAGCCCGAGGAGTCTCCCATAGCCAACATAGTCGATTGCTGTCAGCATACTTAATAATTTATCTGCCTCTTCCGGTCTCAAACTCAGGAATTAATTTGTATTATACCTGTCTTCTACCTCGTTAGCTATATAATACTCCAACAGATATGAATCGACATCCATTCCAAGCGACCTTCCAGTTCCTTTGTATTGATCCTCAGCATCCTTGACCTTATCTCTGGAGAGGAGTACCATACTTTCGCAGGACCTATCGCGGAGTTTCATAACTTAGCGATACAATGGATCCTAGGCATCAGATAAGATTGTCATATTCTCAGTATTAAGTCCTTGGCTCCTCCGATCGTATGATACATCGCGATGTGCCATCATGCGTACAATATTTCGTCTCGAGTAACATCACCAGTATTATTAATTGGGATATGTATGAGTACTAGCTTGACTGCTTCCAGATGTGATAATATTCACCATGGTTAGGTATTTATATTTAAGCAATTTTAATAAAAATCATTCAATAAGACCACTTCCAACATTTTCAAAGTTCTAATTTTTTTCCTAAATCTCCGGTTTTCTTCGAAAATTTCAATTTATTTTGAACATTCAATAAGTTTATTTGACAAAAATTGTGGTTAGATGGTTTACAATACCATAGAATAAAAAATCTAATCCTAAAATAATAAATAGGTGATTTAATTCATTGGTATTATCCATTTGATTCTGACGTTCCTATATTTTACGTCTATATTGTTTTCATTTAACTCATTAAAGTGTTACAATACCTTAAATATTTATAGTAAATGTTTTATTAGTTAAGAAGGACGGCGGGGATTATAGCAAGAGTAATAAAAACAGTTATACTAATATTAGAAGACATTTTTACATTTCCAAACAAAGAAATACTATATAAAAAAATACTATATAAAATAAATATAATATTTATTTCTCTTACCCAAAATGAAACAAAGAAATACTGTGAGGATGACTTGCCGATCCATTAAATGTCTAGTTCTGAAAGATATTTATTATTATACGAATTAATATCATCAACAGACTTTTTCAAGAAGGCTTCAAAGACCCCCTCAAAAAAAGGAAACTAAGGCAAAAGGAGCTTTGTCCGATAGAGTTCGAATCAAAATAATCTTTGTTACTTAAGAAACTGGAGCGTGTTAGGTCTAAGTGACTCCTGGGTAGTGTTATCATGTTAGAGTAGGATGACGAAGGAGCATTGGGGGCTTAAGGTGATCGGCGAAGGGTGGAAGACCCCCCCCTCACCACTGAAAAACCCATACTATAGCAGATACTACAAAAATGAATAAACTTTTTAAAGAGTGGACGTAAAAGTTGAAAAAATAGGACATTCTAAATCCCATCGTTTGTTAATATACTATTGGGTATCCTTTTCGTAATATGTTTGCAAATTGGTTAGGATTTAAGCACAGTAGTAATTAACACAAGAGACAAATATGGCAGCCATCCTCCATTATTAGATGTCAATTCAATCAAGTCCTGGAGACAATCTGATTGGCTGACGTTAATCGTCGAGAAATCGCGATCGACCAACCGATAGCGCAGAACGCTTTGTCCCCATTAACCCCGCTCGAGAGACATTGCAATCAGACTGAATTTCTAATCCTCGAAAGTGACAATAGTTATCAAAAATAACTTTTCCTTCATAAGAAGTGGACGATTTCACATTTGCATTTCACATTAGATGGAAGGAATGCGCTTCCCTTGAATGAATACAAAGGCGAGTAGAGTAGGCATGTCTGAAACGCACCGAGTGCGGTTTTGTCTCCGAGACCGGGTCGTGTTTCAAAACTAATTAACTTTATGGGAAAATCTCTTGGGTAATCGATATTTCGTAAGGGATGGATTGGGTTAGCTAAATGGAAGTGGTCTGCTTACCGTCTACGATTCGGAGTGATGTGAATAATAATTAAGTGAAAGTTAGCCGATAATATTAATAAACAAGAATAAAATTCATGAAAATGAGGTTTTGTATTGTATAGAAGCAAAATGAGCCTTCGATTACAACCAGAGTTTATATTTGATTAGTAATAATTACTAACAATGAAGCATTCACTGTAAACCATGAAGAGTCATGGGTATCTGTTCCGCAGGTTGTCGCTTCGATTTGAACCCAGCATCTTGGGTACAGCAACTCAGTGCTCTACCACTGAGCCACTCTGCTTCCTACCCACATATATATATATATATGTATACACATACATATACATATGCATAAAATGTTGAGCTTTGTGGAATATAAATTATAAATTCGAACTATACTCTCTCTCTCTCTCTTTTGTTTTAGATGGGTCTACTGTTTAAGTAGGAACAATTAAAATAAGTTACTTTTAACCGTGACCTTAATAGGGAATAATGTTCACATACCGAATGCCAGGAAAGGAACTTAAATTTAATTAAACGAATACCAATAACAAAAGTTATTATATCTTATTAATTATCTTTCGAATTCTTACAGCACAAATATCTATTGTCTTTGAGTGTGTCTATAAAAAAATTTTCAGTACAAAAAAACCCGTAATCTAATAAGATACAAGGAGTAATTCGTTTTGTAATTCTTTAAAATCTATAGGAACAAGCAGCTGCCTAAGTGGGGCAGGCCAGAGAGGTCTAAATCCCCAGCGCTCGGGGTTATGGAGGTCAGCTAAGAGGTGACTAAAATAAATCTGTGCAGTTCGAATGTGTTTTGAATTGATATGAACTATTATATAATTTTTCTATTAATCAAATAAGACGTTATATTTTTTATAATAAATATTCCACCAAACGTGGCTCGTATGCCTGGCCTCGGACTCCGTGAGAGAGTTGAACTCTCCTAGCACTATTTTGAACACAACTTATTACAATAAAACTATAGTAAAATTATCAAATAGATTTTGAATATTATAATTAGAAAAAATAAATCACATGTGATAGCGCGGGAGAAGTTGTCTTACTATTTTCTCCGGTCAACTAGTTCTCCTGACAGTGGGCCTTAAAGACAAGGGATCTCATCTAAGTTTGTGTTGGGCATTTAATCCTACAAATAATTAATAGAGCTAAGCAGCTCGCCTAATTATATGTTTTAGTATTTTATTGCAAAACGATTTCCTTATATGATAATACTACATCACCTTTTAAAATTCCCATTATTCGATAAGTTTTGTTTTTACTTTTTGCGTTCTGTTGTAGCCTTCTAAAATTTTAGCAACCATCAGAATTGATTTTGATCTGAGGTAGCATTCCAGTGAGATGACTTCGTATTAAAAAAAAAAGAAAATTCGTAGGAACATTTGGCGGATAACAATAATATTACGATTACTCACCACAATCCCAAATAATAATTGTTTCTTTTCCCCGAAATTACTATTAGTAGAAAAATGACAAACAATTTTATGCATTGAGTTTTTCTTACCAAGCTCCAATGGATGGTCGATCTATTAGGAAAATTGGTTTAAAAAAAAATAAATTTATACCAACTTTACAAATAACTTTATAGTTTTAGGATATTTGATCAGAGGGATAGCACAGTCATAAAATTCGAAAAAGCTTTCATTCCATTGAATATAAATAGAGGCTCCAGTTAAATCACTTATACAAGGAACAAAGACATGTGTAGGGGGGTAATGCGTTACATAGATCCGGGTGTAACCCGATAGCATCCATCAGAGAATTAGGCGTCGTGTCTGATAGGACCAGCTGCTCTTCGAAAAAAACGACATACTTCGTGACCCTCTTCGGGAGAAAGTGCCTGCTTAAAAGCCTGGATGGAGGATGCGGATCCTCGAAGCATCTGACTAGGGTGTCGAGAAGCAAGTCATAGTTCGTGGATGAGGAAACCTTTTCACAATCGGAGGTATTCGCGTCCCGTCGGCAGAGTAAACAAACATGTAATTGAAAAAAAAAGTTTCATATTACCTGATAAAGTGTACAATATTGACAGATGTACTCCAAGATTTGTAAATTAGGACGAATGTGACAGGTGTTCTGAAATAACTAACTACTTGTACAATAAGATTAGCCAAAATAAACGATTTAACTTTTAGATATGTGAAGATAACAATTTGTTTTCCATAATCGAATGTATAAAATATCTCTTTAAACTAAAAACAACGTCAGTACATGTTCTTTGGAAAACAAAAAAAGGCAGAGTTTAGTCTTCAGTCTTCAGAATGAGGGGTTTAGGTGCAGCACATTGCAGAGCCTTTACTGTTTCTAGAACAACGGTTGTGCAGCTGAACTACCTGGCTTGTCTACCGATTAAGGTTTCCCGATTTACAGAGCCTAGATGAGCCACAAGTGGGTCAGTAGTCCGCACACGGTCCGTCCGTTGCTGTTAACAGATTAAACCTTTTAGCAGCCACAGCTGGATTTCAAAATACCCTGGATTTGAATAGATACTACAGTAAAATTAAAACTATATAGAGAATTAACAGCATCTGTCATAAAAAAAAAGGTTTTCTTTGTCGCAACATAATTTACAAATTAAAAAAATAAGTATACAATTTAAATTAATTTTATTCTAACATTAAAATTTTTCCTTTGAATATTACAATGATATAACCATTTCAATGACAACTTTTCGTATATACAAATTTGTGGAACTGAGAACTTTGATTTTAAAATCTGGCTGCTGAAATGATGATTACGCGCTCGTTGCAAAAAATCTATTAAACAAATTTAAAATGTCGTATTTTTGTATCTTACAACGAAGTACTAATAGTTTCGATTAAGTATTTTCGGTAATGCGATGAGAATAGTACGAAACGGTTAAATTCACCATTTCTTCGAAATAGAGAAATTTGCAGATACGCCACTTTGGACAGGGCCCGGACAAACGAGTATGTAAATCATCATCCTAACAATAATGAAACCACCAATATCTTGAATGACAATGTTATTCCCTGCGGCATGTCACTGCCTCCAGGCAAGATGTCGGCTTCCTTCACAACGCCGATATTCTTTGTGTTCCGAACCGAAGAATCCTGCAACTCCACGTTAAACATCATCCACAGGACGAGCTGCAGACTGGAACAGACGGTAGGCGGAAAGTGCCAAGGCCATATTGAAAGCAAAATAAGTGGGGGACCTCAATTCCATCCAATTCTGTTTTTTTTCTTATCGAATGAAGATCTAATTGTGAAAGGAAACGTCAAGTTTTTCTTCAAAAATACAAGTCCGGTTCACTAACACCGGATTACGCCGGGTCATAGGATAACGTATCCTTTCTAGCTCATCATTATAGTGTTCAGGATGCATGGTTCGATCTTCTGGATTTAATAAATTATCATCTTTATACCTTCGTGATTCTGAAAAAATGTTGTAATTTCTTCGAATAATCTTAAGTTTGAAAATTTTGTAGGAGCAGTTTCAGACAGCACAACATTCATTATTGCGGATAGGGATCAATATTTATATTTGATGTTTTAGATTCGTTTCTCTTTTAATATCTTTGCATTAGTTACGCCGAACGGATAAGTCCAGAAAAATAAAAATAGGGTAAAAACATCAAACATCAAAACATCAAATTAAACAATATAAGACCAACCAAATGATCTACTTCATTAAAGGCTTCAAGCACACACACACACGCACACACACAGACGCGAATGTTAGTAATTTATTCGTGCCCATGTTTTTTCGACCTAAAATGCCAAAATATTTTTCATAGAAAAACTTTCAAAGAAAAACCGTCAAAATCGACCAGCTATTATAAGATATTATTGATGAAAATTGTCTATATATCATAAATAATGTAATCATAAATAGTAAATGATTCTACTGAAACTAAATGGAATTTCCAAAGAACCTTAATATTAAAATCTATGTATGCGCGCTTATTTTTTTTCATTTACATTATAATTAAATGTATTTTTAATAATTACTTTATACTTCTTATTTTAGTTAAGATGCTATTTATCTAAATATATTCTTTATAAAGTTTATTTCTACTGCTTATCATTAAAAACAAGATAAATCATTCAAGAGATAAAATGTATTTAACAATAATATTAATGCAATATCTCAGATAGAACAAGAATGAGAAAGTGACTTCATAAACTAAATTTAGTCTGAATAACAATTAAAACTTATGATAAAATTGACATTATTTTGGTATTGTTATCGTTCATTTATATAAATAGTTATTTAGAAAAATAGCCAACCTTAAAATATAAATAATTTTTTAAGGTAATGAAAAAAATTCTATTCGTTATTTTAAGTTATAGCTATAATTGAAATAATTCATTAAGCTTACAAAAGAATACAATAAATAATACATTAAGCTAGGTAACTGCCAAAACAGCTTGTGAAGAATATTAATGGATTTTGACAAAAAATAAAACAAATATGATTATTTTGCCTGGAAAATAAGTTGAGAACTTAAGTTAAAGTAAAGTACGAAGAGGAGGGAGAAGAAAGCAGAAAAAGCTGGGGGGGGGGGAGTCCCGTTAGGGCGAACCAGAGCTAAGCCGGAGGAGTCATATCTAACGCTGGGCCACTTTTACCAGCTCTCGCAGCCATGACCTTTTCCCCGCCTTCTCGTGCCCTTTCACTCTCCGATATCTTTCCTTTGTGGCTCTGGACAATGGTAACGAAGAATCTAGGGGGGGAGGGCGAGGTCAGGAGGATCTGTGGATCAAAGATCGCACAGGAGCATTCTGTGGTCAGTGGGAATTGGAAAAGTACACAAATTGCAAAACATGTTACACAACAGTCAGGAGAACTATTTTTGTCCTGACTTGTTTCTAATATTTAGAAATTCAGGGCTGAAATTTCGCTGCACTGTGCAGCAGTAACAAGATTACAATACTTGTTCAATCTTAAACAAGTTTTACTGGTTTCTTATTAATTTATCTAGTTTTCTTCGACCAGAACGTTTTGCTTTCCAGAACATCCTCGTTGGTAATCCCCATCTCCGGTAAATCTTTTTCTACCTCTTCGAACCAGACAGGTTTGGTCTTATTTTATTTCAAATACGTAAAAATCTGGTTTGTCAGTCTTGTGGGTTTCATATTAGGATGATGGTTTACTTATAAAGATGTTAAAAAACTGTAAAACATACTCGTAATTCAAGAATCAATACTATAAACGTATTGATATTTATAAATTTTTGGATTGACGAAAAAAATATTACAAATCGCAGCAACATTTAACTTGTACTAGACTAATGAGTTAAATATGAATTATATAGCCATAAGACGTATATTCATTAGGATAGAAAAATAATTGATTGAATTGTTGAAACATATTTTATTAAATAACAAAAATACACTGAGATAGATATATACCGAGATTTATAAATAGTATAATAAATATTTTCCAAAATAATACTTGTACTAGAACATATACCTCTACACCTCAAATTATAAATATATAAAATAATAAATAAATATATAACACTCATTTCCATTTACACAGCAATAAGTGTTTGTATTTGTACAACAAGGACAATTGCAATATGAAATCACAAACTTAACCATTCTTAACTTTATTTTTTTTCTTTTCCTTAGAAGGAAGACTATTAAAAACTGATATAAATAATATTATTATTTTGCTTGTTATCGGACCATGCTCCATCTTCTAGCTACAAACTTGCCAAGAGTCTTGTTTATCGAACGCCTTCTCGAAGCCTGCATGCTCTCCCATTCCCGGTACGTTTCGACCACACCTGTCACCTTTTCTTCAGGTTCAGCGTCCCTCCTTCTCTTCTTCCTGAAGCCGAAACCATTATCGCTCATGGACATCTGCACCGCTGCTATGACCCAGCGCATGAAACTAGGGATGCATATCCTTCTACTTCCTTCTGGCATCTCTCGCATCCTCTTTCCAACTAGAAATAAAAAAAAACAATCCGATATCTACGAGTATTATTAGAAAGGTAGCGATGTAAGCGGAAAAGCCTTGACGCATTCGTTTCGAAGTAGCTCTATTTCATTCTACTTGTGTGATGTCCTCCAATGCAAAAGCTTTCTATTCTAAAGCAGCAATGCTATCCAAATGTATAAATAATAAGTAAGGTATTTATTCCACAGGTTGTCGCTTCGAGTTGAGTCACAACAAATTTTAACTGTTTAGTCGTTTCAATTTTAATATTACCCAAAAAAACATGTTATCGTAATCTTTAGTATGGAAAAGTGAATGTAATTATGGGTGTTGAATAGATTTCGGTAATCGTTTCATAAAGACATATAAGCTTCAACTAAAATTTCGAAGTATAGATGATATATGTTTGTCGAAATGTTCATTTCTAGATGAAATGATTACCGAAGTATACACATTTCCCATAACTACATTCCCTTTTCAATACTAAAGCTCATCATAACTTGTATTTTTGGAAAATATTCAAAGAGAAGCGAATGATAAGTTAAAACTTGTGACTCGAAGCTCGAACCTGAGGAATAATAACCATAAGTAAAATACTGCAGTGCATTAGGTTATTTATTAGTGTATTATTTATATTATATTATACAGCAGATATTAAACTATGGAAAAGATGACGACAATAAGGAAAGTCTGGACCATAAATATATGATCGATTATAAATCTAACAAAAAGGAAAATATTATTTGATTAAAAAAAAATGAAAATAAATACAAGCGATATTTAGACAAAGGTTGATGATAGTATTGTCACGTGTTGTTTTTATTCCTTACAGTTCAATATCAGCAAGTGAAATTATGAGATCTAACATGGCATACATCGAGATGAGCAGTCATATCCTCTTAAAAACACGAGGAAAATTATGGAGCTTTAAAAACCAACCTTATTCTAAATATCTTGAAGATGCAACTGCGTTTTATAATTATAAGAAAATATCTTTTGACGAGTGAATTATTTGATCGAATGAGAGAATATTGCTACATTTCATTATGTTCCAGTATGTAACGTAGGTATTCAGAATGTCAATAATTACAAGGCAATGAATAATAAACCTCCTAATATTAAAACTAAAGATGCTAAACAACCATCAGAGTTGGCCTGATCAGAATTCAGCATGATTCCAGGTCTTTCTAATTAGAAAAAAAATTAGTGAGATTTAACAGAAGGATTTAAATTCGTATCGCTTCGATCCTGGTTTTCGTTTCCGCTCCACTTATATCCAGCTCAGTCGAAGAATCGTCCTCCTTTTTCACATTCTAAGCCTCAGTACATCTTAACTCAAAGCACCAAAGAAACCTTCGACTTTTGATCATTAGAATGCAAAAAATAATAAAGACCAATCATCATATGATATGATGATAAATATGATGGTCCTCAAAATCAAGTATCACTTTCTCCTTATAAATTCAAATTGTAATATTTGTATAAACATGCAGTTAAGAAAACTAGGAAACGAATGGTATCTTTTTACCGGATTATGGAGATAATGGTTCATGGATCCTATATTCTGATTATGGTTCTAAGGTGCAAAATTACGCAGTAAATTGTATTGTTAATTATGATTTCCAAATCATTAATTATGAAAGTGATGCAACATATTAATTCAATTTTATTATGAAAATGCTTTTCTAATTTAAAAAATTAAAATTTCGTTTTATGTTTTCTGCTTTATCTAAAGTTTTTGTCTGATGAAGATGAAGAAAGCACGGAAACATTTAGTAGCATAATTAAAATTTCAAGTTCTTCTTTAGTGCGTTATTGTTTCTTGTAATCAACAGACTTGATTCGAGGAGTAGGTTATTTAATTTTAATTTAATTAAGTTATTTATTTAATAGATTTGATTTAAATTACCCCAAATTTGTACGCCAATATAAAAATGATTAACAAGTTTTACTTGAATGCAAAAAGAAGTTTCATATCGCACTGTATTCCGAGTAGTTGATTTTGTTTAATCCACACATTTATATATTGCGAATTTTAACAAAGTTTAATTAATGAAACCATACCAATTAATCGAAAAATATGTCATTAATACATTAATACAATTTTAAAAATTGGACTATAAGAGTGGTTACTTATTGTGTACTGTAAATCCACAAGGTATGTGAAGTAAACACTTTGCATTATACCCAAGTATCTTCTTTGGTATAATGTAGTTTTGTATAGTTATAATGTATTGGGTATAAAGGTATCGATTCCTAACATAAACAGCAGCCTAAATATTGTTATTTACATGTTTAATGTTATGTATTAGAATTATAATTAATCAAATAAAAGTAATAATTTTTCAATACTTTATTTCATTGATAGTATTTCTTATAATTCTTAAACCATTACCTGGATCTGTTTTAAGTATAGGAATGAAATATAAAGAAATATATTATTGTATATTTAGCCCTGAGAGAGACCTGCAATGTGGGTCGAAACGTTGGCTTTCCAATAAACAGACCTCCCTTTTTAAGAGTTTTTTGACCTCCACCATGACCATTTTCTTCCTCGTATATAAAAGGTCAACTAATATTGTTCAAGGTAAAGACATTTATAGTTGCATATGGTTTATGTAAAAAAATATTATTTTGAAAATTAATATTTAAAATTAGCATAAAATATTCCATACGGGACGGAAGACAGAGATATGATACTGCAAGTGGGACGACGTTGAAAGTAAAAGTGGAACATAGTGAGGGTAGATGAAGGCCGAAATGATGTCACGAGGGTAATCATCATGATGCAGGGGTATCGTGAGGACGAGCCCTTCATCATCATGATTACCCATGATGATCTCTACCTGCGGGGGGAATGATGGACAGCTGACATTTTCACCACCACACACCATCCGTATCCTTGGCAGGTTATCTATTTCGGTAATCACAAGGCAAGCTGTGTGCATTGGAGTCGAAAATAAACTTTTTCATTTCCTAATATAAATCAAAGGGAAATAATTACCATTCCTCATACTGGTCATCAACCTTGGATCCACGCGGAGGTCATTTTAAAATTACGAACCATATTCTTCAGGGCAGGTTTACTTTCTAAGCAGAAATGGTTACAAGGAAATGATTTTAATATTTTGATAGTGTTAAAATAAAAATTAATTATCCTGATAATACAGAGCGACCTTTGGTGTAGTGGTTAGCATAACAACCTACTAAGCCCGAGATCGCGGGTTAGTAGCCCGGCATTTTTTAGGTCGTAGATGGCCCTAGAATTTAAAAAGAAAATCTTGGTTATGCCGTCCTTCGGAGGAGACGTTAAACTGGGGTCCCGAGCCTGCATCATGTCAGGTGTTCGTTAAAAATCTCTATCTTAATTAAACATAGATTGGAAAAATTTAGAACTCCCACTGTAGCATCGTCCAATTAGCTTTAGCAGCATAGACATGACGTTACATAAACTAACAAACTTATAATACAACCACCCTTCGTTTATTGTAAAACGTTAATAGGTCTAATTTAACCAAAGACTTCTTTGCTTTCTCAATAATAAAAGTAAGAAATCTTCCTACACATGCAGGAAGTGACAAATATACTTGTCCACATAATTAAAATATTCACTCGCGTCTGACTGTTTAGACAAAAACGGAAATTTGTGTCTGTCTAGTTCATCAAACATAGCGCCTAATTTAGGTAATTAATCCAATAGTTATGCATATTTATAAAAAAATCCTCCTTTTTTATTGCTTTGGATCGGGCAGAATGGTGTTGATGATCCAGATTGACCAGATGATCCTATGTGTAAGTCTAAAGAACTCGTCAATTTATTATCTTTCACACATGTCACCAAAACAGATAATGATTAATGTCGTCAAATGTCTAAGCAATATATATGGAACGTATTGTTGCTGGAAAAGGGGTTAATTTTTTGTAATCCTTGTTACATGCCATGGAACTATCTTTGTTACCTGAGTCTAGGTCTAATTATAAGTTAACTACTTCTACAGAAAATAGTACGAAAGACTAAAAATTGCTTTAAGGTCTTAGCACAAGATCCTCATTTAGTGGAAAGTTAGTCCGAAACATTGAGCAGTATAAATTGAAACAGCCATGTCCTCATAAGCTAGTAACGCCTGGATCAAAGGCTTAACGATCCTGAGGGATCGCTAACAAAGATTCTGTAAACGCAACAGCACATTAATAATAATCTTTATTTATTAAATTTTTATCTCCAACACGCTCTTCCGCGTTAAAATGAGATTTTTATTAAGAGGAAAACGTTGATTAGTCCGTGATAATAATTAAATAACTACAATAATCCCATCGATATGAGAAAGGGTACCCAGGAAAAGGATTTAAGAAACCGAAGGGCATGGCTTCAAGGACCTGATCGGTTCTCTCACACCCCGTCCTTGAAGAGAAGGAGAAACCAGTCGCTTGAGGAAACAAAAGAGCATGGAGAGTTGTTCTCAATAACGAGCTTGCTGCAAAATATAAATAGCACTACAAAATTGAAAATGCTCCCAGAAACAGAGAAGATAGGAAAGCTGTTAAAGAAGCCAAGGCCCACCCAGAGCTGTAGCGCTATACCAATAGTAGTAGTATATAATAATAATAATATAAATCTGTACCACTACAACCTATGAAGAGTCTTGGTTATATTACATGGTAGAGACTGTACTATTTCTAGGATATTGAGGCGTTTGCCCTAAATCATGCTCAACCGCCAGATTTTTCGACTATTTTGGGTACCCACTTTATAGAGGCTGAGTGAGCCCTAGGAGAGTTCTAGATCCGATAGGACCAAAATCTTAAATAGAAGTCAGTCAAGCAGCGGGACTTGAACCAAGGATTTTTGGCATCGAAACTCAGCGCCCTACCATTGAGCCATTCCGCTTATAATTTTATAATATTAAGCAAACATCTAACAAAAATGAATGAATTCAATATTTGAATAAATTAATCATAAATTTTTCAATTTGTGCACTAATTTTTTATACCAATTATTTTAAAAGTTTCGCATATTTCGTTTATAGTGACATTAACATCGAGATGTTATAATTTACTTGTTACTGATATTATTTTTAATATTAGAATATCGTGATTTCCTGACCCCTAACTTTCAAAAAACTGTATATATTATGTTAGATCATCGCAGTTGCCCTATTTGCAAAGGAATAAAAAGATTAACACGAGCAAAGAGTGAAAATATTTTTCCAGTCTGAGTCAACAATTAGGGAAGACGCGCTAATCTTCTCCAAGGAATTAGCTTCGAGAAGGTAAATATAAGAACAGTTGCCTTTAACCGGATTTTACTCACTGGCGACACCTCCTGCGAAAGGAGCTGTCCTTGGAGTACGGACCACTTTCTGATCCGGTGATTGGCGGATTGCGCATGCGCTACCGAAAACAGAATAGTGTTCAAAGAGGTCATGTCTGCAAGAGGGTCATCACTGGAAATACAGTTTATTATTTTACCATGCTTGAATTCGTAGAACATCAATATGATATCTGTGGTACCTGTGCATAGTGTGCTAAGTCGAATTTTGTGAATTTCAAGCTTTCTACTTAGAATCGTAATTTTTCTGAGCTTATTTTAAGTTCAAGATTGGAGTATCAGCCCACGATTCAAAAAGAAATATCCTTCATTGCAATGGACGGAACACTTAGCGTGTTAGACACAACGAAAGAGAAAAAAATTACGATTCTAAGTAGATAGCTTGAAATTCACAAAATTCGACTTAGCCCACTATGCACAGGTGCCACAGATATAGTGAACTGTTACGAATTTTTGGTTTGTGTATTGTAGAAACCAACATTTTCACATTTTAGGTGAGAAAAAAAAACTGTGAAACGCAGATACATCGCCTATTGATACCACAGGCTACACGGTCGTATGACGCAGGCAGCGGGTAACATATCGGTACGGGCTGAGGAAAGCAATTTTCCAGTCGAGGAAAATCATGAAAGAGGTTTTACGCTTTCCCGGAACGTGGGAGCCAAGAAAAAATAGTGGCATAAACATCGTGTGGATTTGGCAAGACCACTTGCTTCGCACATCGGTTTTTTCTGTTCAAACGCGCCTATTTTTTTTCAAGGGAAAAGAAAAACTGAATCCTCTTCATCACTTGGATAAACCAAAAACGTTATAAAAAAATTTTCTTTCCATTAGTGATTTTGCTGATTACCATTTATTCGAACACGTTTCCTTCCCTTACAAAAGCACGATGTGTTTTTTTAATCAATTAAATTATTTAACGATTTTGAGATCATCGAACTTATAAGTGCGGAGTAGAGCTTTGGGTCTCCTCTAAGCCATCGAATTCCTCTCGTATTCATTTCTTACAGTCCAAAATACTTCGTAAAATCCTCAGACCACCTTACTTTCTTAGGAACAAATTAATCCATAATGACCTTAATGTCCCATTTGTTACTAATTTGGCCCGAATCTGATATCAATCTTTTCAAGGCAAACTTTGTTACCACTCAAACCTACTAGTGTCGAACCTAGCGACCTCTTAAATTCCTGATAATCCTCCGAGGCATCTGAAAAGAAGATGGCTACGTGACCTTCTAAGTTGAATTTGTTATTCGAGTACTACCATTGAATAGTTTCTCTACTTGCCTTTATCTCATGCCATTATAAATCTTTCATAATATTTACTCGATATATTACTATTATACAGTTATAAATTTCAATAAATAAATTTTAAAAAAAAGGAATATAAACTCTAGATTACCAATTTTATAATATTTACTTCCGTAAAATTTACGTGTATAATTTTTTTATTTCTACTTAACTTTTACTGTGTTTTTTTTTCTTTCTGGAATATACTATTGGAATCAATAAAAGTGCTTTAAGGACTTTCGGAAAATATGATCAAAATTGTCTGAGCTGTTTTGGCGTATGATTCCGCATTGAGGAGTAAATTACACGACTTCTAAAAATGAACTCACTTCTAAATTTATTTTCTTGCTCTTACGAGATTTTTGAGGTATCTCAAACCATGCTAAATCATCAATTCCCAAAGACATAATCGACCCAACTCTGACATAATACCACTCACTACTTCCCACTGAGACCTGGACTGTCAGAGCCCTGGATGGACGGATAGCGGCTGATTTCTCCAGGACGTTGGAGGTGAACCCACGCCGCCAGCCTTCCGGCCTCCACCCACACCAACCCGTGCCTCGCAGCTTAGTTCTATTCCTCCGGCGGTGCTGCCTAAACGCATTGCCATACAAGTTTAATTTTCTCTTGATTGGTTTAACACCTTCACAAGTTAAAATAATACGATCGTTCAAGCATCCAACGTTTTAGCGCATATAGCAAATAAAGTTTTTCTATTTTGGCAGAGTTATGTAGTAATTCTTTTAGCAGCTGGAGATGTATCATATGGGATCTAGAACCCTCTTGGGGCTCCTCCAGCCTCTTTAAAAGTGGTAACACAAAATAAGGGGGGAATCTGGCGGTTGAGCGTGATCTAGGACAAATCAGCTCTCTCACCAATAGCAGTCCAAGAAACAGCAGTCTCTACCATGTACTGAACCTAAGACTCTTCATGGGTTATAGTGGTATTTTTTTATTTTTTTTTTATATTTTGTTTTAAGTATTCATAAATTGAGATGAACTATAAATTCTACCTATGAGGTTGGAAATAATATCTTTAAAAAATATAGTGTATAGTATATTGTAAAGTAAATAAAATATATTGTATAGTTAATCAATGTATTTTTCAAGGTTCTTGAATTTTATAAAATTAAAAAAAAACATTAATCAGTTTTATTTAACTTAATATTTTAATAAAATTTTATATAAATTAATATGTATATAACCTTAATTAGCATACTCCAAAATAAAACTATAATTAATAAATAAAAAACAAAAATATCTGTCACTATTTTAATTTTCTACATTAACGTTTTTTATGTTGGTTTATGTTGTTTTATATGTTCGCTCATAGCCTGAAGATGGCCTACAAGGTAGGTCAAAACGTCGGCACACATTAATTATAAGTCTTGTACTTATTTGGTGTTGTTTTTTTTTTACTGCACCCCCCAACTATCTCCATTCTCCATTTCGAAGTATAGATGATACATGTTTATTGTAATGTACATTTGATTACCGAAGTATACACATTTCCCATTATTACATCCTCTTACAAACTAAAGCTCATGATAACTTTTATACTAGGAAAATATTAAAAGTGAAACGAATGAAAAGTTAAAACTTATGACTTAACTCGAAGCGACAACCAGCGGAATAATTACCTTGTTTTTTTAATTAGGGGAAGGGAGTAACATAGGAAACCGGTAATCAATAGAAATATTTAGAAACGCCCCGTTATCTTTAAATACATCTGGTTCCTAAGACTTCTTTTCTCCCCTCCCTCTCACTCATCCCTCCCCTGTCCCAACTGGACCCGGATTCAGAGAAAACAATACTGGACCAGGAAGTTTCCTTGCAACCCCATTTGGATGACGTGCTTGCTGCCAGCTGTGGGCGAGTTACGTATCTTCACTTAGACACGCTGGCTTTGTTATGCTCTGAAAATTACGCGGATACATCTCAGATCTCCTAACAGAGGATGTTTACGCTATTTTATTGATTTGCGGCAATAATATCGTGATCTGGCAAAATTTTTGTTTCCTATCTTCTATAAGGATTTGTGAAATCAGTAATGCATTGTGTCAGATTCTGTTATAACTTTTGGGTTATACTTTACTTAGAACAAAAAAATATACTCGTAATCTTGGACTTACCGAATTACATCTGTTCTATATGCAATCGTTATTATTATAAAATTAATTATTAATTAATTAATAAAATAACGAATTAATTTGTGGAGGAAAAAAAGAATTAATTATTAAATTCTATAGACCATTGAGAAGATGAATACTGTAGATACGGTTGCTCATGCCTACGTTTCGGTCTACATTGGCATTCTTCTTAAAGGTTGGGAAACAACATAAAAGAAGATTATAATTATCCAATATAGTTATCTTGCTTCTTGGTTTTTTCTAGATGATCTTCCTTTAAATGTTTTGTGTTAATTAACGCAGTGTCTCTAAAGATTACGTGCCAAGCTAGTATTTATTTTACTACTTTCACTGATTTATTACAGAAAAAAAAATTCCGCTTCATTAGGTGTTTCAGCAAAGAGCACGTTTTCTTCAAAGATTTCACTAACGAAGCCTTATTACTCTGATCGCTCACGTTTAACGAACTTTGGCCCTTACGTTGAACTTTTGAGTTCAAATCAACATCATTCGTATAAAAATATCCAAAATAATTAACCAAGAATATTCTGAGGAAGAAAATGGTCCGGATGGAAGTAAAAAAATTCTCTTATAGAGGGAGAACTGTTTATTTGGAAGCCGACGTTTCGACCCACATTGCAGGTCTTCTTCGGGGCTGGTGAGATCCGTGATAACAAAGAATATTTTGGTTAATTATTATGATAACTAATTTTTTAATGAAAAAATTTCTTTTTTGAAATTAAAATTCCACTACTCAAGGAAATGATTTCGAACAATATTTACTGTTGTTTACATTTAACGAATAAAGTAGTTCGCACAAATAAACTAAGTTTTATTAACTACTATCTCTAAATACTTCAATACAATATAAATCTTTAGGTGTGAATATCTCCTAAACATAGCATTTTGCGGACTTTCTCCCATAGGAATTTTGTTTTGTTTTGAGGACTTTACATCAAATTTTCAATTTGGCTTCTTAACCCTGAAACACCCTGTATATTGTAGGATACAAATATTTTAGAAAGGCATATAATATTTATAAGAATTTTAAATAACATTAAAATATAAATCATGTTCAAGCCTTCATCGAAATTAAAGATGCTAAAATAAGTGTAATTTAATATTTTCAAACGTTTCGGACTATTTTTTTTTTGATAAATCTTCAAATTTGTCAAATCGTCTAGAGGTAACCTTCGACAATCTCACCAAATCTCAAGTAAATTAAATAAAGTAGTATCCGAACCCCAGAAAAACGACGTATCTTTTTTGTATTCAATATTTGGATATTGAAACGTAGAATCTCAAATTACATGAATCAATTATTTAAATAATAAACCACAAACTAGTTTTCGTATTTACTCATCCGGTTGCATGTCAAATAACTTCCTGATGATAAACAAGAATGAATCATTGTAATTATCTGCCTACTACCTCATCACGTTCTGACGGCAATGAAACGTCTATTTACGCATTTACTCATAACGGGGAAAATTAAATGAATAATAGAAAAAAAAAATTAAATAATACTAGGCCAGATAAAAGGCACAGAGCATTAAAAAATAGTTGATTTAACGATATCATTAGTCGAGTGAAACGAAAATTAGAAAAGTAATTAGAACAATTCCTTTAAGTTTTAGTTTTTAAAAATAAATATAAAAAATCAAATAATAACATAAAAATGTATATAAGACCTATTTTACCTGTATAGGATATTAATATTTTTTTTTAAATTAAAGCACTGTGTACTCACTCTCTGTAATATTGCCTTTAATTGTTAAAGTTTAATGTGAGACCCACCTGAAACAAAAAACAAAATACATTAGAATGGTACAAGCATTTTTAAATAAAAAAAAAAGAAGTTATTAAATGTGGCGAAAATAATAATATTTAGATTAAGTTATGTTTTTGGTACTCAAAATCGTCTACTTTTGTGTTAAGTATTAGTGTTTTGGTCTATAAGTGCAATATTATCATAAACCGTATTCAAAACATCAACTTAAAAAACAAAGATTCTTTTCTTAGGATTTAAAGTAGATGGAATGAATGTTCGTAGGAATAGGAAAAAAATTAAAAAATTGAAACAATGAACCATTTTTTTAGTTAATGTAACTGTTTATTCGGTTATTAAAACCAGTTACTTTCTATAACGGGGAGGTTAAGTTTAAGTTTCTTTAATTTCAGTACTATTGATAAAGCAGATCCAGCTCTGGTGATACAATACAATACAATTAGAATAGCAGTTTACAATACTACAAAATTAGTATAGCAGTTTACATAATTAAAATTAAATTACTTATATAAAGGAGAAGAAACTCGAAATAATTTCATCGCGTTTTGGAATTAAAGCACTAATTATAGTATAATTGCACTATGTGTTATTCAAGGAAAATATCAGCTTGTAAAATATAAAAAATAATAATTGTTTTTTTAATTCTGTAAATAAACGGCATTGACCGAACCGCAAATATTAAAAGAAAGAAACTCATAACAGAGGAAAAACACCGCAATATTTGATGTCACTGTGCCAAAAATGACAGGAAGATATTTATAAACATATAAACCAAACACCAGAGCTATCTGCTGGCTGTTTTGATTGTTTTGGCATAATGCATATCAAAACCTCCTTCAAGGATATATACAATAATTTCAATTTTCCTCTACGGAGAATATTTATAATCAGGAATAGTCAACTAAAGAACATTTTTATTTACCTACCTCAATTATTGTTTTCAACAAAAAAATATAATTTTGCAAGTTGGAAGATATATGCTATATTAGTAATAAACTATTGCTGGATGATTGTCACCTAGCAGTAGTAACGTTCGGGAATTTTAAAAGTTGTTAAGCTATAGTACAATAAATAATAGTAAAATATTTAATTCTAAATTTTGTCATTAAAAAAAATATGATAATCATCCTAAATCTCTATAATAAAACTCATTATAGCAAAAAATTAACATGAAAATAATTTCAACCAATAACAGCGAAGAATAACCTTTGGGTTCTCAACACAGAATACAATAAACTCAATAAAAAAAATATTATAATTATAAAAATAAACATGGAAACAGAATTTGATGTGAAGTTGAGGATATTGTTTTTTATTTAAGTAACCCCCAAATGTTTTTTTTTTTGCTGAAAAATATTACTACATATTTAGAAAAAAACAAAACAATAAAAATATTAAATGGCTCTCAAAAAGTGTTTAAGCAACACTAAATTAACCTTGAAATACGGAGAGGAAATCTTTGGAAATACTACGTAAATGCCTTTTACAGATAGGATGGGATATTTCGTAACGTGTGATAGCATGGACAATAAAGTACACTTCCTCCTTTCGCTTTGATTTATCTAAAATTAAATTGTTTTGTCAATTTATTTCAACATTTATTTCGGATTTAAATAATTAAAAAAATATGAGTTTATATGTGATGACTTATGACATGAAGCTTGTATTTTATTCATAACTATTATAATGCATAACCAACTTATATTAACAGTCAGCTGTTTGGTTAACTAAATCGGCCTTATTGTTCTTACCTACTCATCCTATATGACAGTGTTAATGGAATAGAGTATTAATCAAAGAGTTATCTTAATATGTTTCCTTTTCAAATAATCAACATCGGTTGCTGATACTAAACCCTAAAAGATTTTATTTTGAAGAGAAAAGATTTTTCTTGGCCGGGACTTGGACCCGGGTCGTCCGTTTCTTAGCGCGGTGCTCTAACCACTGAGCTACCAAGGCATGCTCTTTCTACACAATTTCTAAAGTTCTTTCAACACAATTTTTTCTTTAAAAAATTATTAATACAGCCAGAACAATTTTGACAGATATCATTAAATGTATACAATTGTAATAAGTCGAAGTAGAAACTATTGTCTTTCAAATCTTTACCTAACAGTTAAATTGTATCCAGAAAGGGCGAGAAAAACTAGCTGTTTTCGCGTTTAACAGAGAAGAGGTAGGTGAGAATAATCACTACATATTTATTCCAGTGCAGGAGTGCATTTAGTTACATTCTTTCAAGTGAATGGTCTAATGTGTTACTAATGTGAGTCTGTGCAACTCCAGCAATAGAAAGTGGGTTTTTTCCAACTTCTATTTGTATTTGGCAACTTGTGAAGAGTTCAGTCACGTAATGAAGAAATCTTAGTGCTCCAGAATATACAAATGCCACCAAAGAAAAGTTGGATACTTTAAGAAATATCGAAATAAATAATTCCTTGCCACATATGGACTAGTGAAAGTCAGTATAACCAAAATTAAAAAAAGACTCACTCAATATTTCCAGTGAAAATGTAAGCATTATAATAGCTTAAAGCCAAAAGAGATTATGGAATGGTTGGATGAGATTAGTTAGTACTCGAGGAGTTTGTAATGGAATTGGAAGGCTGCCCCAGGAATAAGGAGGACTGGCGGAAACGGATCGATGAGGGCAAGGCACAGACTATAGAACCTTGAACAAGAAGTATTAACTTCATTAACAATATCCACATAATTTTATCCTATGTTTAGATCTCCTAAATGTGTTAGGATCGAGCGGAGAGGCTCAGTGGTAGAGCGCTGAGTTGCCGTGTTTAAGACCCTATGTTCAAATCCCGGCCGCTGGCAGACTATTATTTAATCTGACAGCGGCTGAGGATCCTATCTTATATCTTATATCCAAGCATCTCTAAAGTGGATACTACCTCCCCGCACAATCGTTGTCCAAGAAACAGTCTTATCTCATCCATGTACTGAACCCTGGACCCTCTAAGGGTTGTAGTGGTACGAGTATTTATGTGTTAGGTTTTTTGTTTCAAATCTCCATTCATTAAAATAAAAATATTTACAATACAATATATATATAAAATACATAATAATATACATAGCATATATCTACAGAAAATAATTACAATACTTTTTCTACCCAAAAGTATGTGTGTTAGGCTTTTTTTTTTCTTAGCCCCTTTGGCTTTTATTAATATTTGAAAAATGACACATTAATAATGAAACATAGTATCTCTTTTACTGCACTAGGTGCATTTTAAGAGAGGATAATACATTGAATTTTCTGAACATTAATTAGATGGAAGGAGTGGGGATCTAGTGATGCGGCTCACTAGTTAAAATTGTGTGTTAGGTGTGTGACTTATTTTTATTTCAAGATACTTATTACTTTACAAATATCGAAAATGGATATGACATCTAGCAAGTTGTCTGCCATCCATGGGGAAGTACAATGCCAAACAAAGAAGATCTTTATCTTTTACGAACTATGTTCAAGGTCTCGCATCCACGATTTTTTTAATAGTAACTCATGGTTTTGTCGAGAATGTCAACCGTTACAATTCCCGAAACCAGTATGTTGAGATGTCTACAGTGCTGTTATGAAATCGTTGGTAAAGAGCCATTTTTTTTAAAAGTGGGTTGAAGGTAGAAGTGAGTTTATTGTTCAGGCTTGTTAGTTTCGTACCAAGGCGTGTTTTTTATCTTAGCGTTGGATTTTTTAAATTGTTTGTGTTTCAGATCTTTGTGTGTGTTAAAATTTCAAAGTGTGTGTTTTCTATGTTACTACACATATCTAAAAGAATAGGTTCATATAGGTATTTGTTCACATTTATCTTCTGTTTAAGATTAAGAAAAATGTCAGAAGCAATTCGAATAGTTCATAATGAATCTTTTCCTCTTATTGGTTCAAGTATTGCATATGGTTCTTTCAAGGATATTGGTTGTTGCTATATACTGGAAGAAAGAAATAATATAAGGAAAAATTTAATGAGTAAGTATCAGTGCTATAAATTTCGACAGTGTTTATAAAATTAACAAAAACTGTGTCCACACCAGTCTACTTTTTTATTCTTAAAGGTAAAGCTTAAACATACCACCGTAAAAAAATATTCAACAATTTTCAGCCAAACTTCACAAAATTATTCTATTCTGAGAGAAAAAACTGTGGGAGAGATTAAGGAATCAGATAAGTACGTGTATGGTTTTGGGCGTTCTATGAACGTCGCAGGCATATCACAAAGCATTCAAGTCTCTTTCAAAACATAATCTCAAAAAAAAAAAAGTTTATTTCTTAAAGATTGGATCTCTAATAGATAAACGAAAGATTTTGAATAGTAATATTTGGTTACTGTTTGGTTATTTTTTTCTGACAACCAAGAAGGCTATAATGAATAGGAGTAGAAAGAATTTCATTTTAAGAAATATCGAGCAGTATATATTTAGTTAGTTAAACCCTAAGTTCTGGCTTAATTTATGAATCTCGTTTTTACATTGTTGTTGTTGTTAGTTTTTTTAACGTCACTTTATGATGGTAAGGCTCATTGGACGATGCTACAGTGGGAATTCTAAATTTGGCCTATCCAGGTTTAATTAGGATTAATTAATATGAGATTTTTAATGAGCGTCAGACATCGTGCAGGCTCGGAACTCCCGTTTAACGTCCCTTTCGAAGGACGGCTTAATTAAGTATTTTCTACTCCCTTAAAAAAATCCTAAGGACGCCTGCCAAGCTGCGAACACACGATCATGGATTTAGAGTTTATTATGTTATGATCAAGTCACAGGTTGAAAAATTGATCTGATGTTCATACCTGGCATCCGTAACATAAAACAACTGTAGAAATGGTGAAGAAATCGCGTTGCACTAGCATGGTCAGACGTTTTTTTTCACCAATCGCCATTTAAAATATTACGATATTTGTGGAATTCTGAAAAAAAAAACGTAGACTAGTAAAGGAAAATGTAAACTGTTCCATTCCTAGCGAGCATTGCGTAAGCTAAAACGTAATCGTTCGTAATGAGATAAGAGAATGGCAATAGCCGTAGCAGATAAAAAAACATCCATCCAAAAGACGGAGGATATCTCTCCGATCTGGGCCAGGCGTGTCGTAACATCCATCGAAGATCTGAATTTGCAATTTCAGGACAGAGAGGATATAAGTAGATGAGTTCAACAAACCTAGATATGGGTGGCATCCCGTAAACAGCACTGACTCAGTGGATCCATTGCCAGCGCCTTCTAGATCTGGGTCAACAGCTGCCAGTGCCATTTGAATAAGACATGGCAGGATAGGAGGGGTCACACTAAGTACTTTAATGTTGTGTAACTGTTTATGACGACTCATTGGTTGTTTAAAACATAAATATTATTTCAGCTCCATTATTTATAATCATATAGAACTAGTATTTCTAAAGTGACTTCAACCAAAATTCTGTGTTATAGGTGAGTATGGTAGGGGGCATAGGCCAGGTTGAGTAAAGTGACCCTTAGGGTTTATTACTTTTACTTTCAAGAGAGGGCAGTTGTCGGGAACCAGCAGTCAAGTCAAGATGTAAGGAGGAGAATGAAGAATGAAGCTACATGTATCACCTAAGCCACCTATAGCTTCCCCTTTTCATTGTAAGTAGTGTATAAGTTTTATTAAATCTGTAACCATGATCAGCACCAATAAATATAATGTTATTCAATAATTATTCTTATTTAATAAACAACTCCTGGTCAGTCAACCTTTGGAGAAGAGTGTATATGTCTCTTATTTATTATATCAGGGTGGCATCCCATTTTAGTATTTAAATATATTCAGATTAAAGGATCTAACTTTTCCTTGGGATCATAGCTTGGCCAATATAGCACCTACATTTTCGAAAAATTGGGAAAAACTGTCAGTGAGCTTGGAATAGCATTAGGAAACTAAGGGTGACACAATTGCCTTCTGGCAGACAAGCTCTGAAGATAGGTTGAAACATGTTTAATGAGTCGTAAAGAGATATTTACCTATTTCTTTCATGGTCATAGCTCACCACTGAAAAAACACCAATTTTTGATTTGTGTCACTTTAGAAATACTAATGGGATATCATAAAAAACTTTCCTATCCTGCGGATAGAACATATGAGGTAAAATAAAAACATAAATAGACGGATGCCATTTATAATTTATAATTAGGCTTCAAATCTAAATAAACTCTAAACCATATTCAATTAAAAAAACAAATAATCCACTAAAGCAACTCAAATCAAACTTTATTCGTAGTATCGACCAAAAACATGTTCCATCGGTCCATGTTCTTTAAATCCTCCAACAAATTTATTATTCATATCTTCATTGGAGTTTTAGCGAATTTAAAAAGTGATATGATAACAAATTTTTGTGGAACAATTTTTCGAAATGGTTATATTTGCTAAATTACCATTATCACTCTTATCAATATTATTAATACAAGTTTAAAGTTAAAAAATGTATGAAAAGAGAAGGTAATAAATCTGAAAAATGAAAGTATGTATGTATGTCTATACGGTATCAAGTCCTACTTTTCAGCCTTTAGCATTAAGTAATTTTTAGTTAAGAGATTGTAATATAGTTTTTAAATAAAATGGATTCTTTTTGAAGTAATAGAACCTATTCATAATTAGAAAAAAAGAACCATAAAAAAACAAAAAACAATGAAAATTCATTAATCCCAACTACGGACAAGAATATTTCGATCAAAACAGGAAACTGATCAACAAAGCTTGCGTAAAAATCCTGTTCCCTCAGCAAGAAACAATAAAAAGAAGCCCAAGCAGTGGCAATTGATTTCCGTAGAAGATTATAAAACGTCCTCGAAGAGGTGGAAGAGAAAAGACTCAGATAGTATGAATGAAATGATAAACGAATACGAAAGAATACGAACAATGATAGTGAATAGGGACAATTCGAGATGAAAGGATAGCGTTATGGAGATTATGACAGACGGAGGAGCTTGAGATGTACACAGATCTGCTGATACAGAAGTTCGGTTAAGGACATCTGATAATAAAGATATTTCTAAAAGAAAAAAATCCGTAATGACCTAGTTAATGTGCATCGAGTTCAGCGACAATTAAACTGAAGTTGTTACCGAAAGAATATAAAATAATTCCATCAATGAAGTTAAGTAGGTAGGATGAAGTTTAATTATGAGGATAAGGAGAAAGATTATATACCAAGATTCAAGGAGCTAATAAGAATCAGGCAGTATCGATCACTGTATGAAAATGGTCGCGCAGACTTTGCAACCTGAGTTACTTGCACTTTTGATACGAAGTCAGTGACAGATAATTGGGCGAGAAGACATTGAATAGAGCGGAGGTAATGAGATGGCGAACAAGAAGGCCCAGAGTATTGTGACGCTGCCTCATCATCGAGCCGACAATGACTCTTTGTTGCTCGGCTCTGGTCACGATGGCCCCTCGAAGGAGTACTCACGGCCCTTCCAGTTCCTAACTACTTCCTACATGGGCTCCTGGAAGAGTCGTTAGCACTGGCACCTGGACCGTTATCCCTAGATTGGGCAATGCCAGTTCCTTAATCCTTTCAGCTCCTTAGCGCGTGCTGGAGGACACTGTTGCACCGCCAAGTCCAAGAAGGCCGATGGAAAAGAGATTTGTAGGAACATAAAATTTCGAAATGACAAGATATGAACTGATTATCCTTGGAACCTTAGGTGACAATTTACATTGTCCATTATCTGCCAAAAAAAAAAAAAAAAAACCGCAATGAAATAAACATGTTTTTCTCTACTGATATATTCAAAGTTAATGCGTTTCATATAGGATTACAAAATATTTTTAGTACAGAAAATTAATAAGATTTGAGGTAAAAATATTAGATTTATTTTACATATTATATTTGAATGTAGTTTTCCCCCTTTATTTATAGTTATTGGAGGATCATCGTTCCTTATTTTTTCACATTTAATTTAAAAAAATTAAGAATAATTATGTGAATGATAACAGATAATATAGATGAAAATAAATAATAATACATACTGTAAATAAACATATAAATATATTAAAAATTTATATAACCTACTTAAAGTTACTAAAGATAATTATCTTAAAAATAATAAAAAATCCTGTGCGACTACAACTCGTGGACGGATCTGGGGTTCAGTACATGGTAGATAATGTACTGTTTCAAGGACAACGGTTCTGCAAGGAGGTGATTTGTCCTAGATCACTCTCAACCGTCAGATTTTTCTCCCTTATTTTGGGTACCCACGTTATAGAGGCTGGGTGAGCCACAGGAGGGTCCTTGATCTCATATGATCAATTTACGTCTGCCAACAGACTAAATAAAAGTCATGCCAGCAACGGGATTTGAACTAGGATTTTCGGCATGGTAACTCAGTGCTCTACCACTGAGCCACTTCGCTCCCCTAAAAATAATAAAAAATAATTGTATTCACTATTATTTTAATAAACATACTTGTCATTATTTATTCTCATCAATACACACACCAACAAACACAAATAGAAAGAAGCTCTAAAATTATTTCCTATTCTACAAGCGGACTAAGGACCGTTAAGAGCCCTGGTTAGAGTCTAAAAGTTTAACTATTACGACAACCTCCTCAAAATATTTAACTATGGCAGTCTATTCTTAAACAAGGGAATGTATTGACAAAGGCATGAATATTAAATTAAAGAACTGAGCATATTTCATAAACCAGGAAAAAGTAAACAGAACACTTCTACAGAAATGTTCTTCAATTTATATCAACAGTATCCATTTTTAATAAACATATGTTAATATTAAGATGAAATAATTTATAATAGTTAGTTAGTTCATTTAACGTCACTTTATGCTGCTATGGCTAATCGGACGATGCTACAGTGGGAGCTCTAAATTTCGCCTATCCAGGTTTAATAAGGATAGGGATTTTTAACGAGTACCTGACATCTGTACGATGTTACGGGCTTGGGACCCCCCCATTTAACGTCCCTTCCGAAGGACGGCGTAACTAAGGATTTTTTACTCCCTTAAAAAATCCTAGGGCCACCTGCCGGGCTAATGTCACTTCATCATACCGACCCATCAGCCTGCTCCCTATTCTTTCCAAAATCCTCCTGAAACGAATCCTACCCATCATCGAATCCAATAATATTCCTTCACATCGGTTTGGATTCCGTCCCAGGCACTCGACGATCCAGCAGGGATTCCGAGTTATCGAGTTATTATTGGGTCCTATCCTATACATATTGTACACCGCTGATATCCCAACTACCCCTGAAACCTTCCTTGCAACGTTCGCAGACGACACAGCTATCCTATCATCCAGATCCCGAAATAGCTTCCTCGAACCTACAAAGCCACCTTTCACTCATTGAAATTTGGTGTAACCAATGGCGAATCAAAGTCAACGAGGAAAAATGCAAACACGTGACTTTTACCCTTCGCCGGGGAACATGTCCTTCTGTCCAATTCAATGAAACCATCCTACCTATTTCCGACACAGTACGATACCTTGGCTTCCTCCTAGACAAAAGACTTACTTGGAATCCTCATACCAGACTCAAAAGACAAGAACTTAACAGACGATTTAGCCAACTATACAGATTACTATGTCGGACCTCCGATCTTTCAATAGACAATAAATTACTAATATACAAGACCATCATCAAACCTATTTGGACCTATGGACTGGAACTGTGGGGGACCGCAAAACAATCGACGCATTCAATCCTTTCAATACAAAATCCTGAGAACTATTGTCAATGCTCCTTATTATGTTTCCAACAAAACCCTCCATAATGATCTCAACATCCCTTTCGTCCTCGACCTCATCCCTACTAAATTTTCAAACTTTCACCAAAACCTTGCCTGTCATCCCAACCCCCTGGCTCAGTCATTATCCAGTTCCACACATCCATATAACCCACCCCGCCGTCTAACCGGCAATGGCCCCGAGACCTATTGTAATAAAGTTATTTGGAGTACTGGCACTGGCCAGATTCTCCACTCACGACCTGTGTGTGTGAAGCGCCCTTAACCAGCTTCCATTGGCGTTTAATGCCAGTGACGCGGCTGGGAAAGGGGGCTGGGGCTTCCCGGACTCCTGCTTTGCCCTCATTCCTGGGGAAGAAGCTCAGTTCGGGGACCCCAGGCAAATTGTAAATAGAGTATGAATGTGTACATTTTATTTTATTTTTATTATTATTATTATTTATTTTACTTTATTATTTATTTTACTTTATTATTATTATTACCGCATTAATTTCTTTCTGTTACCGCATGCATATATTTTTCCGCAGGTATATATTTATTTATTTTATTTTGTTTATATTATTGTTTTGTTATGGAATGACTGTAAGCTACACAGCACTATTACTTATTGCCCACAAGTGGCAGATTGTAATATTTCAATAAAGTGTTAATATATAAATAATTTTTCATTTAAATTACACTAAGTCAATATTTCAACAAATCGTAGATATATCACTGTGATCCTGGGTATAATATGTTGTTCTGTTTTATGAAAGAATATCATAACTTGATAATACTTTTTAATAACGTATTATTAATAATATTAATAACGACAATTTAATCCATATAATAATGAGGTGAATAACCGATATGCTGCAGGATTCATAAGTATACTAATATAATTAGTTTGTTATTTTGAAAGTAGCTCCAGAGAAACCTTAAGGTTTCAACAAAATCATTCAATGCAGTTTCACAAGCTGAAATTAATTTTATCGATGCTAAAAATGTTATCAGTTCTAGAGTTAAACACATCTTATATATTTATTAGGTTTTTGGAGCCTAGCTTTGCTATCAGAGCCCCTCCTTACAGCAGATGAACACAATCCACCATTCATCGAAACTGACGTAAGTACTGAGATAAGACAGATTGATGTTATGTGTGCGATATTACAGAGTTAGCGTTCACAACACGTGCTGAGCTCTGTAATCGCGCACACTGGTCTTACGTAGCCTAACATGGCGTAGTGAGTAGTGGAAAAGTAAATTAAAACCAATTCTGCAAACAACGTGTGTGGAATTGTAAACATATAATGTTAAATATCTCTGATGGTATAGTAATTTATTTATTTATTTAATCCGTGAACAATGTAAACGCAAAAACAACATAACAATAATGTAACAACATAACTCTTTTATGTTTCCACGGCCACTATTATTACAAAAGACTTTGTTGATTTCTTCTGGTTTGATGATAAATTGTTCGACAACGTTTCGCCAACCATGCTGCTGACTTCTTCAGGGCTGAAATGAGAATGAATATCATGTTATTTAAATATATCATTCTCATTTCAGCCCTGAAGAAGTCAGCAATATGGTTGGCGAAACGTTTGCGAAAAATTTATCAACACTGTCTAAACCAGTAGAAATCAACAAAGTCTTTTGTAACAATGTAATATTTGTTAAAATTAAGCAAACATAAATATTATTAGTATTTTGATTAATATTTGGTGTTCTGCGATTGAGTAGCTAGAATAGCATATATATTATTAAATAGTTATTATCTTTTTTAACAGAAGATTTTTTTATTAATTTATTATTATTATTTTGTTTTTTGGTTTTGTTATCATAAGAGATTTCTAGGATTTTAGGCTATGCACTAAATATTGAGAGAACATAATGCGACTTTCTTTTAAAGAAAATTATTAAGTCTCCTGACATGCTTTTACCGCCTCGAAGTACTTTTGGCATTTTTTTTCTTTTTCTTAAGGCTGCTCGCCTTAATCTGCTCGATGACCTGCTTTATCTTCCAGAAGAACTTCGAAATCAGGTGACGCGTACTTTAGAAAATTCCGACTAAGAGAAAAAAAATCGTCACCCCCCTTTCACACACGATGGAAATAGGTTTATAGCGTTGGAAAGTATTCAATATTTGCGCTCTAAATATTCAAGTATTCGTTTAAGAGAAGAGAAACTATAGGCCATACAGGAGTCTGTTTAGAGTGAATATTTTTTTTTGGCTAAATTTGATAGTTGGTGAAGACGAATTTTCTCATTATATTATATTGGGGACATTTATAACTCAGCCTAACATTTAATTTTAAATTTAAATACAAATGATTTATACAAGATTGATTTATTTAGTAAAAACATTTATAACATATACAATAACTTAAAAAAACACTCATCGTTAGTTTTCGATTTTGTTGGTAATTTTATTTTAAATTTTAAGTTGGTTATGAATTATTAAATTCTTCTTTGTATTAACCGCTAATAGCCTTAGTAATGGACTACTATTGATCGTTATTGTAAATATTTTTGTTTTAAAATTTATAAGCTTCATGGAATGCAATAAACCATCAAGTTAAATAAAGTCATTAAAACTAGTGAAAATCTCTTGCTCGAGTTATCACTCATACAATTACAATCGCAAGCACCATCGCTCATCATAGGTGACCCATTTTTTTATTATTTGTTGTGCCCTACTAATAAAAAATGTTCATATTCGATGTAAACATTCATTTTGTAAATAAAAATTATAATTAATAGACGATTACCTATTTCAAAGATAGAAATTATTAATGGACATAAACAAAGCAAAAAATGGTTTGTAAATTTAAAAAATCTATTAAAGTCCATTTTTTAAAACAAAGTGACTCTACAGTACAAAATCATTAATTTTTTATTTATGTCTGTCTTGATGAGTAACTAGTGTTAACTGAGTGAAGACTGTCAGATCATACTCATCATTTATGGTTGCATTGTTTTTCTCAGTCTTTCCTTATTGAATTCTGAATTTCCAATTAAGTGTACTTAGTGGTTTGGTGTACTCATTAATTCATGTTCTACTTAATAATTAGGTAATACTTAATAATAATATGTTATTCAAGTTACTCAATCGCAGAACACAATAATATTTATGCTTGCTTAATTTTAACCAATAATATGTTGCTGTTTGTTGTTTTTGCGTTTACGTTATTCACGGATAAAAGGAATAAATCAATTATACTCATGAACCAATATGTGCATGAATTCTCACATAAATATTTTTATTATTATTATAATGCTCGTAAACTGATTATGAATATTTAAGAAGGAAAACCGGGAATTTAAGTTTAAAAGGAAACATATTACAAAAATGCTTAGGTTATAAAAATGATTTTATATTATATTAAAAAGGCATGCTTTAAGTTGGACGAACCGCTTTAAAGTTTTAAAAATGGGATAAGATTTAAAATCTATTACAGTTGGTCAGTTTTTTTTAAATTGTATTTATCAACCTCTCCATCACTACTTTTGTTTTTTCATAAATAAATATATTCAAAACATAAATTTGCATTTCATCTTGATAAAAAAGGACATGAAAAAGCATAGGAATAGTTTTAGTATTACTTGCAAAGCTGGAGGTACGATGGTATCATGTCTGACTTGACATTTAGAGATAGAAATAGGACGGGGGTCACAGACAAAAAAGACCAATAAAAAGTTGCATATAACAGTGCAACCAATTGTCACACCCTGGCTCCGAGTGTTTTTGCAACACTCGACCATTGGAACAAACTACTCCGAGCCCATAAAGACTCCAATAAATCCTAAATGCCAACGCCATACATTACTCGCTTTGATGCACGATAGTTTATTTCCAATGCTTAGGTCAAGGACCTGAAAGAAAAATCGTCTACAGTAAGACTAAAATGATCTAAATGCCTTTAAAAAGTTAGAATGTAATTAAAAATATACCCACTTCTTATATTGACAATATTGGTGAACATCACTTTCTATGGATATGTGACCCCGTACAAAGCGATGTTATGCGACAAACTAATAAAAATGTGTACATAACCGAACCTATGTAAATTTTTCATCGTCATATCAATTCTAACTACAGCTAACCGACAGATTTCGTATATTTAAATTCGGTACCTTTAAATTTTATTATACTAAAAATGATATTTATTAAATGTAAATTTACTACCATTAATGCAGCTAAATATAGTAAAGGTTGGATTTCAATGCATTAAATCGTAATAATCATAGTTAAAAAGAAAATACAAGTTTAACTTAAATGATTGATAATCGCGATTTTATTTTAAATTTTATAATTTATTTTTAAATAATAAAATTAAGTACAAGAAAACGTATAAAAAAAATCTTTTTGGCGATGTATAAATTCCGATCCAATCTACTTTTTTTCATTCTCCAAGATATTATTTATGAATAATACGATTTACAAGTATATATAATCAAATATAAAATCTCTGCTACATGGGATTTAATCCATCAAATGAGCTGTTATATTTGAAAATGGTATAAGTCCATTTTTTGATATTCGCAATATCTTTTGGTTTCCATTTGAATTACTTTAAAAATATGGGCAAACTGGCAAATGTTTTTATTACTTAGCACTTAGCAAAGAGTGGTGTTTTCAGCACTATTTACCTTTTAAATGTTGAAAATAATCATAAAAACAATTAAAAGAATAAACGTTTTTTTAAGATCCGAATGGACTTATACCACTTTCAAATAGTTGAGGTCAACTCTACAGATCTTAGAGGCCTTCACGATAAATCCACTTTTAAAAGTGAAAAACATCGCTTGTGAAAAAGCACATAATTAATTAATAATAATTAAAATAGACATTTATTTTATCGACTTAAAGATCATAAAAATGCTTCAAAAATTACCTCTATTAAAAACTAATAAAATGCTCTATTACCTTATGCGTTACATATTTCTTTAACCATTTACATGAGCTGAAATAACTTTTTAACCTTTAAAGTTAGCAGTCATTTAATTTTTGTCTTTTTTTTAAAATGGTTTTGTTGATTGGGTCAAAAACTTTATGAGCGCGTTACTAAGGTAGAATGACAAATAATATATATATCGCACAGTCAGTCCTCTCTACTCATTATTATTTTTTATAAAATCAATAAATAAGTCGATTTTACTGTTATATTATAAATTAAACCGATTCATTTAAAATATGTCATTAATTTGAAGGGAGCAGGGTTGCTCAGTTTCCGATCTTATTATTTACAATTTTGGTCATTGCTATATTTTTATCTATTTATTTATGTCGTGTCTTAAATACTATAAAATCTAGGAAAACATTTATTTAGAATGCATAAAAGTTTTCGACGAAGTAGCTTAATATACATTGAATATAAAGTCCCGTTAATGGAATTCAAGCTCAGGGTGAGGAGTCCAGCTTGTGGTCAAGAGCTTAACTGTTCAGGCTCCCTCTATCTAAGTAGTGCGACAGGCTTCGCAACTTAGCTCAGGTCAACCCTGATCAACTTAATTATAATGCTTATTAGAGAGTTTTATAATCACTTAGTAGGTTTTGTCAATATATTTTGAAACCAAAGTAGAATTAAATTTGTTTTCTAACTGATAAAAAGAAAACCTGTACCACTACAGCCCATGAAGGGTCTTTGTTTCAGTAGATGGTAGAGGATGTACTGTATCTTGGACAACTATTGAGCAGGAGGTCGGTTTTACGTTATCACGCTGAACTGCCAGAATTCCCCTCCTATTAAGGGTATCCACTTACAAGAAGCTGGGTGAGCCCTAGAAGGGTCCGCAGGATCCTTCCCTGGCTGTTAACATCACCGCAACTCAGCGATCGGTAGATTTTTATATAATCTTATAAAATTATAAGAATATAATATAATAAGAAGTAGACAGATAAATAAAACTTCTTAAACTCCCTCCTTACAAAAGAATTCTAATATTGGGAAGAAAATGGTCCGGAAGAAGGTCAAAGACGGAATCCCTTAAATGTATTTAACGAGATAAGCCATCTACGAGTATTATATTAGGAACCGATGTTTCTGAATTGTAATATCATTAAAATATTTAATTAATTAATGTATAAAAAAATATGGAATTGAAGAAAAACAAATCAATTTGTTTCGAACAGAATTAATATATATCTATGATTCAATACATAAATATTAATTGATGATAAAGTTACAAAGGCGTTACCTTAGTTTCTGGCAATATATGATTTAATGGCACATAATAAATAAAATATATTCTTGCACAAAGCTCATAAAAGAAAATCGCCAAGTACCATAAATAGCCTGACTAACGATTCAAATTTTTACCTTCATAAATACCGGAAGTTCACACTAATCTGTGTTATTATAAACCGCTTAGAGCTATCAGGATAAAATATAAACAAGAACAGGTTATAAGGAAATGAGCGTCTTCCTTTCGTGAAAGTTGGTCCGAATTAAATAGTGATTAGATCGTGTGAAAGTTGTGATAAGATGAGCAGCCGATGTTCGGTGCGGGCTCTAGCGAGTACGGTCTCTTCTGCAACTGTGCCAAGGCTTCAATGTTAATTAAGCAAGATGCTGGCTCTAATCAATCTGATCGCATGCTAATTTAAGGATAAAATTATAGGATGAAATGGTAAGAGCAATTAGTATTTTTTCACTCATTTGTCTTTATTGACGGGGAAGCGTCTGAGGTGTACTGAGACGTAGGTAGGAAGATTGCGTTGAGTGATCTCGCACATTTGGATTGGCCCATGGACGGAAGTTTGTAAGCAGAGATTGGTGACGGCATCGAACCTTGGGGTTCGCTAAGCCTTATTATTATTGTATTCAGGGACGGACCCAGAGCCGAATAGAAGAGAGCAAGTGAAGTCCAAAGCATTCTAAAGTTATAATATTTTATATTAAGTAAGCTCCTGTGGCACTTATTATACGTCTCTACTTCATATCCTTTTAATAATGATCATTATAGATCGAGGAAAAAAGCGTGAAATGTCCATAACCGTACTTCAGTCTGTTTCTGTTGTTTATCACTGGTATGACATATAGTAATGAGTGGAGTGGCTCAGTGGTAGAGCATTGAGTTGCAATGCCAGAAATCCTGGTTCAAATCCCGCTGCAGGCAAGACTTTTATTTAGTTTGTTTGCAGCCGGAGATGGATAATATAGGATCTAAAACCCTCCTGGTGCTCACCCAGCCTATATAAAATATCATAAAAATAGGGTACCCAAAATAAGGGGAAAATCTGGCGGTTGAGCGTGACCTAGGACAAGTCATCTCCTTGCAGAACTGTTGTCCTGAAACAGTACAGTCTCTAACATGTACTGAACCCCAGACTCGTTCACGGGTTGTAGTGGTACAGGATTTTTTTATGACATATAATAATAAATAATTATTGATAGAAATTATACAAATGACATTCACCACAGGTTTTCGAAAAGATCACATGCACAATATGTGATCTTTTCGAAAACCTACTCTAAGGGGTTCACGTGGAAGCGTGAAAGGAAAAAACTTCGCATTGAAGGCACTCCTAGTGTTGTTCATATCTTGGTAGTAGATCCCTGCTCCAGAGAAGTTTCAGTCTCCTTGTCGGATTCTGTGGTAAAGTGTCTGTAAGTAATGTTTGTACCAGTAAGTTTGGGTGTCCAGCAAGTGAGTCATGAAATTTTAGTTTTTCTTGAACGTGTCAGTTACGAGTGATAATGAGGCCTTGTGTAATGATTTATTACTTATGTAAAATCGAGAAAAATTAATATAACGAATGCATTTTGGCTGAAAGATTTCAATGATCTGTAGGTGAGATTTTTTGCATGAGCCCCACACTTGCGTGGCATAAGTCTACATCGGTTATAGGTAACATGTTGTATGGTATAACATAATTGGAAAATTCTTAACAAGAACTTTAAACACTAGAACTAAAAAAAAGGTCAATGTTTAGATTTTATGTTCTTTGTATTTTTCCATCAATGTTCTAATAATTGTTTTATTTTTGGTTTCAAACATTAGTCATCTATGCTAATGTATTATACAAATGTCCATGTATATATTTCAAAATCCATACATCTAACAGAAATTTTTGTTGTGCACTTTCTTGCATTTAGGTTAAACAAATACCTTCCGTTTTTATTTGCATTATCATTTTTTTATTTTTTTTTTGCATTGAACGTTTTTCCTTTCTGTTATGTACATGTTCTTTTCTTTTTTTTCTTTTTTTAACGATAATCAGAATTTTTCATTTAATCATTCCAGTTACTTTCAGCAACCTTCCCTTTTCTCAAGTACATGCATTGGGGTCATGGTGGTTAAGTGATGTCTTTGGTTTTTTAAATATTTTTTATTGTGACTGTGAGATCTGCTGCATTTTGTTATTATATATGTCATTACTTTATTTATTCACAGTCTTACCTTATGACCCGTTTTCTTTTTGTTTGTTATTTCTGATGCATGACACTTTTGAATTTTTCTTTTATGCCTTATATAACTGACTAAATAAACTTTATACCTACTGTACCCCTTGAATTCACCAAATCTAATTATTTTTTTATTTATGTAGAATGGAACTTAATTTAAGATGATGAATAATTGTAAATAATTATTACAAATAATAACAGAGTTGAATAATATTTAACTTACTTCAAATAATTATTAAAGAAAAAAGTACTTACTAAATTAAATATGTATCATTCGGTGAAGAAGAATAATTACCTGGAAAAAAAAGAAAAATCAATTTAATGCTTAAGCATGGTTACTTATAAAAATAAACACTAATATTAAAACTCTTAGTTATGGCAATGAGCATTAAATAAATTTGATAAAAATAAATGTATTAAATTCACATAGCTATTAATAGTAAGGTAACAGCAGTTTTGTTAGTTATTATTATTATTATTATAAATATAGCAGGTTGCCATATTTCAGTTTTTAAAAAAATCTTTCATTCAAATGTTATTTCTCTATCTAAAGAATTGCATGAGTGATGGATAGAACTAAATTAACCTGTAAAAATGCAGAAAATACTATGACGTAAAATAATTGGTCGATTTAGTAGATTATATTATTATTTTTCGGATTTTGAGGATATACAAAATTAAAAAATTTAATCACGTCCATTAGAATTCTGTCTACATCGTTTTATTTATTTATTTAAATAATTATATTGGTGGAAATATATTTCTTTGCTGTTACCTTAAAAAAAAAATGCTAACTTTAACATGGGCTAATTCCTTATTACATCATAAAGATAAGAAAATTATTAGACCATAAATTATGATAATATTAACCTTGAGATAAACTTTCGTATCAATCAAGTTGTAAAATAATTCGTCTGAATTAAAACGTGAAAATATGTAGATGAAATTAGCAGTATACGAGTTAATTCTTGACATAGACACTAATAAAACTCTAGGTATTTAAATATCCTTTTCTTAAATGATCGTTCAATAAAGATGCAAACGTGAAGGGAAAAAACAGCTTTTTTGTAAAAATAAAAGTTTAGAGTTTTTAGTAGTAATAAAGAATAAAATTAAGAATCTATATTATACGCATTTAATATAAATTATGGAAAAAAAAACTGTGTATAATAATGATAACTAATATCGTCAGGATAAAGATGTAGATCATCATAATGACCATGAATACGTATAGAAACTTATTAAACAGAGTTATAAGTGTTTACAGCGAAAGTTAATTGGGGGTTTGTCTTAGGAAAGCTGTGGTTTTCCACATGGCTTGCCACTCGATTCTGCAACCATCTTGTCTCTTCTGGAATATAGGGAGGGGTTATATTGCCTACTTCGGCTATTGTTTTGTTTGCTTCTTGGGTAACATAAACAATAAGCCTACTGTGAATCGGTCTTCATCACATCCAACAAGCCATAAAATAACTCGGATTCCGACGTTTCCTTGATTTTAGAAGAGTGCGTGAAATGAGAAAATAAGACTGTATTGCTTGCACCATTTCAAACTTTCGGACAGTATTTGAATGGTAGAAAATTATGGTCTCACTTGAAATTTTAATAACCTTTATAGAGTATTATAATGTAGGGCGACCTGTGGTCTAGTAATTAGCATAACAACCGAAGTCAAAGATCGCGGATTTGCAGCCCGGCAGATGGTTGAAGGATATATTTAAGGGAGTAAAAAATCTTTGTTTATGGCGTCATTCGGAAGGGGCATAAAATAGGGGTTCCGAGCCTGTACGATGTCAGATACTCATTAATAATCCCTATCCTAATTAAAACTGAATAGGCAAAATTTAGAGCCCCCACTGTAGCAGCGTCCAATTAGCCATAGCAGCATAAAGTAACGATAAATACACAATAATATTATGCTAATTCTAAGATGCCTAAGACATGTTTAAAGATACGAAACCAGGTTTAACAAAAATATATTTACCTATATTTAAAATAATAGAAATGTCTGAATCACATCATCGGCCAAGAATATTAATGAGGATTGTCAAGGGACATAATCATTTAACTTTCAGTTATTTATACGGTTCCTTAAATTCCGACTAACTAAAGGGTTGCAAATCTCGCATGAACAATGGAACTTGTGACAGCATGATTCGACACAAAAAGGACAAATTCCATTTTCTCTTTATTTATCTTGTCTCTTAATTAAATAATTGAAATGTATGAATATTACACATTTTAATAACTCGAAACATTCAGTATAGTTGGCATAATTGTACTTGAAAGAAAGATACTGAACTATTTCAATTATCGGAAGTTCACTTCAATGCAACAATCCCGAAAAATGCCAGCCGTATTGGAAGTACCATTTTGTTAGAATAAAGCGGATTTTCTAAAATGTAAGTCCTCATGGTTAAATTCCAATTGAACAATTCTGGTCTAATGTTTTTAATTTTGTAGCTCCCGACAAGAAAAATTATTAAATCTTTTTTTAAAACGAAACATCAATGTCAATTTTTGGCATCTTTACAGAATCGCTTAAGAAGCGTCCATCATGAACAATGGACGAGTTTTTTTATTTTTTTAATAACAATATCAGAAACGAAAGGGACAATTAACACCATGCCAAGGTTCAAGGCCCATTTATTATTTTTATCTATTCTTTCGATAGAACCCACGAAGACTTTCCCATCGATTTTTAAACGGAAAATCGTATTAAGGACTCCTGAATCCAAAATACTTAGTCCATCTCAAAAATACTAAGTCGTACTAAACTGAAATTAAGTATTTCAGGTTTGCACATAAGTAGGAAGTTACAACGATTTATTCCTATGATAATTAAAATTTTGCACTTCTTTTTCTTTTTGCACTAATTGTTTCACGAATGACTCCATTTTTGAACGGAAGCTGATTCCTTTTTGATGCTAAATACATATTTACAACCAAATAATGTATGCTATTATAATATATAAAATTAATTTATTCATGGCGAAGGTATAAATTATTATACCTTATAATAATGATAAAAATAATGCATTGGCAAGGAAGTCAGGGCCCACTCCAGGCTGTATTACTATATCTAATAATAATAATTGTATTTTTGGTGTTCTTCGGAAAACTTCCCCTAAGGGATTCTCTTGGAAGCGAGTATGGAGAAACCTCACACTGAAGACACTCTTTATACGTTTAAATTGTGTTAAGTTTAATCCTAATTTAAAGATTTTTCCATTTAAAATCTGATAAAATTGTGGTATTCACATTGTGTATATTGGTGGCTTGTTTTATAATATACTTTTAAATAATTAATTTATAAAAATTAAAAAATACCTCCTAAAAAAACAAACAAAAAAAACTTGCTCTATGTAACCACCACAATCGAGTGGGAATAGGGATTGGACTTCAAAAAACATTTGGACCGTAAGTTGCTAAGTAGGATCGCTACAGTAGTACTCAACCGAAAGAAGAAAATAGTTCACTTAATTTTTAAAAAATAAGGCTATTCAAAAAACTTTAGAATCCATGGGAAGTTGATTAGTAAGACATAAAGTAAAATTGTAGAATACCAGGCGGAGTTAGTCACTCTACTACTGCGAAGGCACTGTTAGTCACGGCATTGACTTGAGAATACCCCAACAGCATTGAGTAAGTGACACGGGAACGTGTACCTTAGTAAACGGAATAGATTTTCTATAATTCCACTGATTTTTAAAGAAATTCAAACATTCCTATACATTTAAAGGCTTTAAAGATTTTTCGTTTTTCTGGATACACTGGGGTCAGAAGAGGCAGCCCTTATTTTTCAAGCAAAACTCATAAATCGTCTAATGAGGAATGATATAGTAATACGAATTCAATTAGGTATAAAGATCTAAATTAAAGAAAGAGAAACGATAATTCTGAGCACGATAATTTCAGGGTACAACGAGGCACGTCCGGAAAATACAAGGTACACCCGAAAACCTCTTGACCCCCTGAAGTCAGGTTCATGGAACCTATCGAGATAAGTTTATTTGCCATCAGCTCCGAAGAAAGTGGCTAGATCTCACGAAAGAGAAAGCAGAAGAGGCAATAAGGAACTAGCCAAATTAGATATTACCAAATCTACCCAGTTTAAAAGGTCTTTTCCCTGTTTAAAATTCTACTCTAGTGTGACCTCAAGGCTTATTTGTTTTTTTCAAACGTTGTTTTCCATTGTACCTGGAAATGATTTTCTGTTTTAAAAATCTGTTTTATTTGGGAATAACATACCATTTATTTATATTTGTTTGTAAAATGTAATTAAGAAAAAATATTTGAACAAAACTTTAGGCAGAGAAGATAGAAAACTTCTTTTTTATATTTACTATTTTTAACAATTTAATTTTTTTTCTTAATCTCCATATTTATTTACATCTACCTAATGTAAATAAAGTTGGAGAATGAGAAAAAGGAAAATATATTTATTTACATGAATAAGCCTTGACAAATTAGCCTACTTACAATTTAATAAAACATCCAGAAATTGGATAAAACCAAAAACATCGAATATGAAATAGATTATAGATGATGGATTAATAACAAACAGACGTATGATAAATTTATCTGACCAAAAAGTAAAAACTATGAATTTAGAAGGGTGTGATTGTTCTTTAAAATAAAACAATATATAATGAACTTTGTCCTTTAAAGTGTGATTTTTTAAATTATAATGTAATATCTATGAACGTTCTTAATTTAACTTCAACATTTGCAAACGTTTTTTGGATGCTAAGACGAAATTGGTCTGGGTCGAGGTGAGAAAAAATTCTCTTTAATAAAGCCCTGAAGAAGACCTGAAACGTGGGTCGAAACGTTAGCTTCGTTAAAATAAATAGTCCTCCTTAAAATTATTTCTGAACTCTACCCCGACCATTTTCTTCCTGATATATATATATATATATATACATGAAGGGCAACTGGATATGATGGATTTAGAAAAAATATTGCTCTATGCAAGTAATGTCTAAAATTAAGTACAATCTTAAAATTAATACTACTTTCTTAAAATGAATAATATTCTAAATCAAACAATGAGTGGAAAAATTTTTCAAATATTTATCAGAATATCTCAAGCTAAATCCATGTTACTGGAAAAAGTAAAAAATTGATTATTCATAAATTATTAATATACAAAACTAGTTTTTCATAAGGTTCACAAAACTACTTGCTTTCTACATAAAACTAGACTTGGACTTGCTACACTTACGTCGTACAAGTACAAAGAACGGTTACTACGGTTTGAGGATACAATGCGCAGATCCTTCTAGGGGATGGGTTCAATGAACCAATAGGACAAGCCCCTTTGGTTTATAGTTGATCCACAAAAGGATCTAACAATGCCCAGGCGTTTCTCGGCATCTGCGACGACTATCCGATCCGAACTACGCCGGTTACCCACGACTATGTCTGAGGACAGTTGCGATTCCGAGCCATTTTAAGAAATTGCGGATGTAAGGAGTTCCCTACTTTTTAACCATGTTGGGATATCAAAAGTTTAAAAAATATATCCAGTTCAACATATCTTGGATAGACTCAATGGCTACAATGTTATACATTAAAGCCAATAAAGAATTTATTATTATTATTATATCTTGGATAGAAATCAGGAAAACGTGAAGATAACTTAATAAATAGTGTTTTAAAGACCTAATTAAATTCGACAATAACGTAAATGTAAATCTATATACATTCCAGATACTTTGTTACCTATTTTGGAAACCTATTATAAAGCAATGGAATGAATCGCTAACTAACCTTGGGCATAAGCAGACAATGCTATTAATAAAATAACTAACTAATAAAATATAATAGTGAATATTTAAATATTTTAGGTACGTTATATAAGGTCTAAAGAAACACAAAATATCGTGCATAGTAATTTTTTTTCTAATAGTAATTGTATCCACATCTGTCAGGTACAAACGATCGACAATCAGTAAATTGGCTGACAGTAAAATAAAACAGAATGGCATGAAGATGAACAGTACCTTGCAGTACCCCTCATGCGGTTTGGTTTAATTTCATATGATAATGGATCCCACATCCACTTTCTTTTTCTCCTCCTAGTATTCTCAGGCATGAGAGTGGTGTTCATTTGTTTTATCAATGGGTTAGAGTATTCGTGTAGTTTTTCTTGAATTAGATTGTAGTATGATAATAAAAAAGTAAATTAAAAAATAAATGTTCTACGCATGGTATAATGTTTGGTATCCATCACTATGCAAAAGTTTTAAAATTTCATTATTATTAACTTTAAAATAAATTATTTTATAACACTATAAAGTAAATCAACTAATACTTAAGCTACGTTAGGAGAGATAAATTTGATTTCGATAAATCCTTAAATGAGTTAATAAAATGAGTAATATATTTCATTATTCCTAAAAAGGTGATATAGAACAGCTGTTTTTATGGAGGAAAGAGGGAAGAAAAAATAGATTTTCTCCTCCTGGACACTACTTTTGGTCATATAATAATACAATTAACGATTAATGATTAATATTCTTTTTAATTAATCAAATTATATATTGCAATTTAATAACTAATAATATACCGACAATAAAAAATAAAACTTATACAAAATATGTCTGACCTGATTCGCAGGCCAATGTTCCATCCTAAGTAGATCTAACTGAAAGTTTAATTCAGTGAGCAGAGATTCCGTTAACGTAGTCATCTTGTTATAACTGCGATGGTTAAACAAGGCAACTGGAGCGTGATGCTATAAACTTAGGATATCAGAATCGTTAGTCCGGAATACATCTCATCTTTACACGAAAGGTAATCGTAAACATGCTAACATAGGTACAGGCGAAAGACATGTACTTACCCGACATTTATCAAGATTGAATTTCTAAAGAAGTGGTTTTGAAAAAAATTGGGATTTATTTAAATATCAAGTTAAAATAAATTTCTTATTAATTCAAATTTTGTCCTGAGAAGGATTTTGTTCACAAGAAAACTTTAAAAATCTTAATCATTTAAAAAAAAAATCTTCTATTAGGTCTTGTACTCCGGTATGATAGGTCATATCATTTGTGTATTAATAAATTAGTATTTTAATATCTTTGTTTTTTTGAGGTGAACTTTTTCTAAAAATTCTTACATAATGTTTATTATTTTTGAAAAATAGTTAAGTAAAAGCTGTTTACACCTAACAAAATAAATAAGTAACTTCAACAGTTAATACTGCCAATGTATCTTATTTTTTAAAAATTCTTTGTACTTGGAAAACTTCATTCCCTCCCCCCGCAAAACCACTAGTTTGAAACGCAGCTATTTCTTCAATTCCTGATAATCCTCCTAGGCGTCTGAAAAGAAGATAGCCTCGTGACTTACGGAGTAGAACTTTGGGAATCCACTATGTCATCAAATAACTAACGTATCCAATCCTTTCTATCCAAAATCCTTCGTTACTTTGGTACAACTAAGTCATCCATAATGACCCGAATGCTCCATTTGTTGCTGATTTGGTCCGAACCCGATACCAGTCTTTTCATTAAAAACTTCATTCATTCCCACTCAAACCCACTGGTTTTATTAGCTACAGCTACTTCTTCGATTCCTGATGATCCTCCGAGGTATCTGAAAAGAATGTGGCCTTGTGACCTTCTAAGTAGAACTTGTTATTAGAGTACTATCACTGGTACTTTCTCTACTTGTCTTTATTCATGCCATTAGGTATCGTTCCCGCCAATCACTTGTTGTATTGTTATAATAATGTTGTAAATTTCAATGAATAAATTAATAAAAATATAAAATTCTTTCAGGCCATAGCAATGCAGTTTCTGATAAACATATCTATATAGAAAACAAGGGCAATAGGAAGTGACCTTGGTCTACGTCACAGATTTTGTTGTTATTTTTCTTTCAAGGGGCAAAATAAAGCAAATAAGAAAAAAATGAAAGGATTCAACAGCTGCTTAAACAAAAACATTTGCTGAAGGTGCTCGAGATGACGAGCAGGTGAGCTGCGTGGACCAGATCCTGACACTCACCACATCCTGCCAGCTGGTCCAAACCTCAGGAGGGTTCGTCAGGTAGCGAACCTGGCTATTCAGGTATAACACTGCTTCATAAGGTGTTGGAATGTGGGTACGGCATCTTCTCAATAATCCCGGCGAACAGTAAACAATTTTATTAAGAGGAAGAAAATGGTTCTAGTGTAGGTATAAAAAAATCTATTAAATAGGAAGAAATATTTTTTGGAGAGCCAACGTTTCTACCCACAATGCAGGTTTTCTACAGAGCTTAATTAAAAATACATGTAGGCATCAAGGTATCGGAGTGATAAAAAATAAAGATGAGAAAAATATACAAAGCAAAGGGAATTAAAATTTTGTTAAAAAAAACACAAACACAAAAAAACAATTATATTATATTAAATAAGTGGAGTGAGAGGAAAATAAGAGGTAAAGTTAATCACAATGATTCCTGATCACTTATGCCAAGCCCATCCTGGAAGGTTCACTTCTATTAGAAGTATCTATGTTTTAAAATGAAAATTGTGTTTGACACTCTATTGGATACCATGAAAGCTTTTTTTTTTGACAGGTAAATTCAAAGAAAAAATCAATTAGAACATCTGTTCGTACATAACTAAACATTTTTTTTTCTTTTTATTGAGAGTTTCCCTTAAGTTTTTCTGCAACCAAATTTTAGGATATTTTTTCTAGATCTTACTGTCAAGTGAATCTTATTCATGGAGGCCGTATCCTGCCATAAATAACTAAAGTAATTGTATAAATTCTGTTTCTATTCATGTTTGTTATTCTAAAGGAATTTATTCCAAGAATAATATTACATTATTTTTTATTTATTTAATTGCTATTAAGGTTTATTTCACTTCCCAGTAGGAATTGGTCTCCAGGGAAGTTAGACCATCACTCCTTAAGGGGAAGGCCTACATAAATTAACAAAAAATTGTATATAGTATCTGTAGTAAAATTATTTTAATTTTTATTATTTTAATAATTCCTGTTAATTTTTTGTAATAAAGGCTTTATTCATTCATTCATTCATTCAAGGTTTATTTATCTAATACTTATTTATTTTTTAATTTAATAATTATTAAGGTTTATTTACCCTTGATGGTGATGATTTAAATATTTTTATTTTGAAGAGAAAAGATTTGTCCTGGCCGGGATTCGAACACGGGTCTTCCGCATCTCTAGTGCGGCACTCTTCTAATTGAGTTACCAGGCTGGTAACCAGGCCAGACAAATCCTTTCCCTTCACCGATCCTTTATCCCCAGTTCTCGCATTTTTTGCCATGTACATACGGATCTTCATTGAACATTACTTTTTTTAATTTATTTTAAGGATCTCGTTGACGTACGTCAAATTTTTATATTTATAAATTATTTTTTATTTATTTGATGGTGATTATTTAAATATTTTTATTTTGAAGGGATTTATTTTGTCTGGCCTGGTTACGAGCCTGGTAGCTCAATTAGAAGAGTACCGCACTAGATGCGAAAGATCCGGGTTCGAATCCCGGCCAGGACAAATCTTTTCTCTTCTAAATAAAAATATTTAAATAACGTTACATATATATTTTCTTGTATTCTATTCTATATTCAGCCCTTAAAATCGAAATGGTACTTATTCACTGTTGCAATGATTCCCCTTTGTTCGTATATTACATTAACAGAAAGGAAAAAAATAATTTATCAAAATATTTTTACAAATTAACGTAAAAACTAAACATAAACATGATCAGAAGAGCTATAACTTGTATTTTAAATTGCACAAAATGTTCGTTATCAGTGCTGACAGCATATACTTAACAACTGATAACCGTATGAGTCTTTTATGGGAACATCTTTCATCAACTATTGATCTCACTTTTATTATTTAGGTACAATAAAATAAATCATTTCATAGAGTGGTTATGGATATACATAATATAGCTGATTTGTGGGTATAATATATTTCACAGACAGATCAAGTGAATACAACGGGTCTTGGCCAAGAGGTAGGAATCGCTTATCCTGACTGGGAGAGAAAATAAAACCACAAGACGAGCAGCAGACCGCTAGGCGTTTCTATGCCTTTATTCAAATCTGCATCAGGGAACAGGAGCTGTGATGAGATGATGCCGTAGCGGTCTAAACATCGCGTGGGAACCTCGTCTATCTCCTCGCCGTCTCGATGGGAGTTTTTTAATCGGCTATTTCTTCTCCTTGGTTATTAACTCAACTTACTCAACTTAATCTAAAGGGTCATCGCTGTCAGCTGGCCGATCGGATCTAACCTCATGGCTCAGGAAGAAATACGAAGTACAAGAGGGGAGATAACAAAAAAGGCTAGTACATGCATACATAATTATCTGTTATTATTATTACTGCAAACTATGCTTATTAGTATCACAGATATTATGAATTACTTTGTTTCTCACATTTTCTCTGTTAAAAACTCAATTCTAAAACGATTTCTTATTATGAGAGAGGTGTGAAATGGTCAGGAGGTGCAGTCAATGATTAGAAAAAAAATAAAGAATTATTTAATTGTGCTTACGTTTCGGCATATGTTTTAGGCCATCTTCAGGGCAATGAGCCATCATCGACTGCACCCCAGACCATTTTTTCACCATCTCTTAGAACAATACAGTTAACTATTTTCAACTTAAATAGATTTATTATTATATTGGCATCAGGTTGAATAAAGAATAAAATAAAAAATTATCACGCATTCAATATTAAGTTCTAACGAATTTTAAAATGGCAAATTAATATTAGTAAATACCATTGAACATCATTAATATTAGTAAAAACCATTGAAACAAAAACCCTAAAACAGACAAAAACAATTATTATGACGTAGTTGGAAAAATCCACAAAACAAAGCCTTGAGTATCTAAAGTACTTTAAAAAAGGTAACCAATCAAGTTTCGCTTATCCAAGTATTAATAGAGTTCAAAAAATTTAAACCCAGGACCTTTGTTTGAGGACGCCACTGAGAGACGCTTTACCACTGATCCACTACAGATTAAATATTAATATTAGGATCTTCATATATTGATAAAATATATTATACGTACCTATAAAAAATACAGATACGCACTAATAAAATTAAAAATGAAGTTTACTTTTTATTTCACTATAAATTATTACAAATGGTAATTACACAAAAACGAGGTCCTAATTACGAACAAATCTCAGCTTACGATCAACAACAATTAATCGAGGCTAAACAATTTATTAATTCACGGGTCAGGATCGCCTTATTTACCACGGACCCATTACTCCGAGATAAGGCACAGACGAGAGACCAATAAACACCGAAGGAAATATCCGCTGGGAAGAAGTGAATCGAATCAGGCCTTCATTAGCACATCCTCCAACAACTATCACGGCGATTATATTATTATCAGCCTAGTGATAGTTAACTTACTTAACAATAATTTCCGCCAATCACATAACGTGAACTCCCTTACTGATATACCCTGTACCTTACTGATAATTATCCAACTGTAATTTAAAATACAAAAAAGCGAGTACTTTCCTTACAAATAAATATAAACAGAGTTTTGTTTTATAAAAGAAAGTGAACACATACATCATAGACATGTTCTCATTACAAATTATCGTACATCGTATACACATTGTAAATTAATCTTTTATAATAAACTTCTTTATTATAGTTTATTTAATCGGCAATACAACCAGTACATTAATAGGTACTTGATATATGATTTTCAGTTCATTTACATTTCAAATATATATATTTAGTCCATACAAATGCTATTCATTGAATGTGAAAAAAATATATACATTTTTTGATTTTTAAGATTGATAAATGAATAATCATATAGTGTCTCCCATAAGATCTCAAAACAGTGTATAAAGAAGTAGGTAAAATTGGCTTGACTGTAACGAGTTTCTTTATAGCTTACCTAGTCCGTCTGCTGCTGCTACCTATCGGAATAGACCGAAGGGAATTGGAAGCCCACCATATGTCATTCATTTTGTGGCGAACTATTTTCAAGTATGGAAGCATACCTTACCTCATATTAGGTTTTTATTTGGCCAAGAAGTTGCAAATAATTTCCAATATTAAAGTTTTCGTTTTTGCGGCTCAGCGTTGGCGATATGGTGCGATGCTATGTTATGATGTTATGCCCGGTTATGTTATGTTTCGTTGATGAAGAAATACAACTTCGTTTTATTGGGACTATTGTTTTTTAAAATGTTTGACCAAATTTAAAATTTGGACCATGGACCTAAAACCAACAAACCTGGTAAGCACTGAATAAGCATTGATTTTGAATGAATCTTGAAACTGTTTCACACTCCTGAAAAGTGGTGTTTTTCTCTTTTGCATTTGTTTGACGGTCTGTTCTTCTCAACTAACAAAAAATCGTAATATTATAAAAATTAAAAAAAAAAATACAAAAAGCCGCATTTCGTCATCATAGACTTCAGCGGGCTTGGTAAACAGTAATTTAAAACCTTATAATACCCTAGAGTAAAAAAAAACATGTTATGTTGTAATTCGGATCCTAAATAAAACAACTCAGAGGAAGGAGAAAAAATCATTTGGGTTGTACTTAAGCTTCGAATTTTACAAGAACAAACAAAACCAAAAAAAATCATTAAACTCAAAAGATTCATTACAAATCATTCATGAGCAAATAATAATAGATGATCGCCTAGAAAACCTAAACAATGGGCGAGAACCTTGACATCATGCAGAAGTCATCTATTTGCATAACACTTCCGCTACCTAACGGAAATAGCGAAGAAATTAACAATCCATACACCGGCTCAGATGAAAGGGACATATCAAGGAAGACTTATGGTATGTTCTGTTTTCGTTTCGGCTTCCGAGTGAGAGAAACGTAGAGGAAAGCAGAATGCCATGACATCTGACCACGTTACGATATCACAGTTGCATCATTGATGGCCTTTTAGGCGAGTGGGAAAACCAATTTGGCTAGGGATACTTTTCCGTTACACAAGGCTGGATGACAGTTGGAAATTCCCCCAAAAATAACACAGAAGAATTGAAAGGAGGATGAAAAAAAAAAAAAATCAGTACACGGGAGACACGTCTAACAAAACAGTACAATATTGGATAAAATACACTTATCAAACTTAGTGATCCGTAAACTAAATTATAATAGTAAAAACTAATTAAAATTGTATAAAGAATTAGTGGTATCTGTTCCGCAGGTTGTCGCTTCGAGTTGGAGTGACAAGTTTTAACAGTTTACTCGTTTCATTTATTATATTTTGCAACAATACAAGTCATTGTGAGCTTTAATAAGGAAATGAGAATGTAATTATAGTCAATGAGTAGATTTTGGTAGTCATTTCATCAAGAAATAAAAGTTTCAATTAACATTTCGAAGTGTGGATGATATATGTTTGTTGAAACGTTCATTTCAAGATGAATTTATTATTTAAGGAAGAAATGGTTGGGGGTGCAGTCAATGAAAACACCAAAATAAGCATAACTTATTTATTATGTGCCGACGTTTCGGCCTACAATGTAGGCCATCTTCAGGGCTAAGAGAGAGAAACAAGTATTCATAGTCTATGCATATTATAAACCAAAGTCCTCGGCCGCGTTTGTTCGTGGTAAACTCAATAACTTTTCAATAACTGCACGGATTTTCTTGGTTTTCACCAATAGATAGAGTGATTCACCAGGAAGGTTTAGGTACATAATTTTCGAGGTTTTGTATGAGTGAGTTGGAATATCGATGGGTTTCACCGAAGACGCTGCTTAATCCTGTGCATTTATCTAACGTGCAAGATAATAAATTCATGTTAGAGAAGAATTGGTCGACTGTATCTTCTAATTTAAGGAAGAAATGGTTGGGGGTACAGTCAATGAAAACACCAAAATAAGCATAACTTATTTATTATGTGCCGACGTTTCGGCCTACAATGTAGGCCATCTTCAGGGTTAAGAGAGAGAAACAAGTATTCATAGTCTATGCATATTATAAACCAAAGTCCTCGGCCGCGTTTGTTCGTGGTAAACTCAATAACTTTTCAATAACTGCACGGATTTTCTTGGTTTTCACCAATAGATAGAGTGATTCACCAGGAAGGTTTAGGTACATAATTTTCGAGGTTTTGTATGAGTGAGTTGGAATATCGATGGGTTTCACCGAAGACGCTGCTTAATCCCGTGCATTTATCTAACGTGCAAGATAATAAATTCATGTTAGAGAAGAATTGGTCGACTGTATCTTCTAATTTAAGGAAGAAATGGTTGGGGGTGCAGTCAATGAAAACACCAAAATAAGCATAACTTATTTATTATGTGCCGACGTTTTGGCCTACAATGTAGGCCATCTTCAGGGCTAAGAGAGAGAAACAAACAGAAATATATAAAAACGTAGCAGTAACAAGAATATATAAAGTGGTACAGGAATGAAAATAAAAATAGTGACTAGATATGATGAAATAGTGAATATATATATAATAAATGAGAAAGAATATAAGACTGGTTACAGAATATAATAAACTTTCTTTTTTTCACGCAATTTACATTATTTACGGTCCCTTATATCCACGCATCTGCATTTCTCCTTTTCAATTTTATTTAATTTTTAATTTTTCACGCAATTTACATTATTTACGGTCTCTTATATCCTCTGCATCTGCATTTCTCCTTCCCCCTTCTTTGTCATTATTTTATTGGCCGTCAGAATCGCCTGTATCGCTTCCGCCAGCCGGGCGTAACGTATTTCACTCACTTGATTCTGAGCTCCCCAAGCTGTAGCTTGTTCTATTCGGTTAGTACATATCTTAGTATTTATCTTATCTCCATCCTTTTCACATTCACCTTTCTTCGCACCTGTTCTCACACCTTCTTTTGGCATCCATCATATGTTAATAGTATAGAGTTCATCATTATTTAGCCTCATATTTTTCTTTATCTGTAAGTATTTCTTTACCTATTTTCTACATGTTTATGTTATATTCACATCTTATTTTGCATTAATGCCACTTCTTTCTACTGTATACAGTTACATATTAACTTCCCTTACTTATATTTTCTTTTTCTTTTCATTCTTCATAGTCCATAGTAATAAATACCACTAATATCAATGTTTAATTTTTGAAATTTATCAAGCTTTTATTTCTATATATGCTTATATTATTACACTTTACCTATGTAACCCCTCATGTCTGGTATCTTATCCATTTCTATTATTAATCTGTTTTTTCTATATCCTTCATACTCAACCCCTTTTTCTATATTTTAATCTTCTCTTTTTGTATCTTTCCGTTTACCTCCTCATTTTTCTTTCCCTTTATCTTATTGTTTACATTTTATCCTTTCTTGACATGTATTTTTTCTATTTTCTATTCGTATTCTTGTATTATTATATCTGTCACCATTAGAATTTCTTTTCATTTAATTTTATCTATCACTTTTTTAAGTTTATTATATTCTGTAACCAGTCTTATATTCTTTCTTATTTATCATATATATATATATATTCACTATTTCATCTATATCTAGTCACTATTTTTATTTATTCACTATTTTATCTATTCACTATTTTATCATATCTAGTCACTATTTTTATTTTCACTCCTGTACCACTTTATATATTCTTGTTACTGCTACGTTTTTATATATTTCTGTTTGTTTCTCTCTCTTAGCCCTGAAGATGGCCTACATTGTAGGCCGAAACGTCGGCACATAATAAATAAGTTATGCTTATTTTGGTGTTTTCATTGACTGCACCCCCAACCATTTCTTCCTTAAATTAGAAGATACAGTCGACCAATTCTTCTCTAACATGAATTTATTATCTTGCACGTTAGATAAATGCACAGGATTAAGCAGCGTCTTCGGTGAAACCCATCGATATTCCAACTCACTCATACAAAACCTCGAAAATTATGTACCTAAACCTTCCTGGTGAATCACTCTATCTATTGGTGAAAACCAAGAAAATCCGTGCAGTTATTGAAAAGTTATTGAGTTTACCACGAACAAACGCGGCCGAGGACTTTGGTTTATAATATGCATAGACTATGAATACTTACTACAAATTAAAATAAAACAAAACCAAAACAAGTATTATTTGCACTATTTACTTGTAACTGTTTAAGAAATAAATGTAATCCGGAATGAGATAAAAAATAATGGCCACTTGAAAACTTTAAGAGCACTTCATTTACACTCTTATTGTTTATATATGACAATGTAATTCTTATTACATTATTTATTTTGGCTCATTAAGCACTTAAAAGTAACTCGACCATTACTGCTTGCTGCTCTGCTTCGCATGAAATTATGATTTTTCTTTTTATGATCGATGACTAAAAAACAATATTTAAAACCCATTCAACTTGCTTTTATGAAATCGTGCCAGGCCATTAGGTTTTAAAAATATGAACATATTAAAAGTACAGCAACATAAAGTTAAATCTTTATTTCAAGTAATTAACTATTAAGATTCTTAATAAACGATAACAAATTAATTGAATGCAATCATGACCTCATCAATAATCATTGAAATCAACGAAATAATTACAGTGATATAAATAGGGCCTTAATTGATCGGCTTCTCTACTAACATATGCTTACATAATTTTAATTTATATGTAGCTTAATGCGCTCAAAGTTTACAAATACAAAATTGATTGTTGCTCAAAATTAATCAAGAATTTAAGACGATTTTTACTGAAATGTTTAATTCTATAGAACAGTTTAGTTTTTGGCATTATCAATTTCTGGAACGGGAGGAGAATTAAATCTTACTTAATAGGACTAATAGCTTTTGTTTTATGTTAAAGAATTGGAAAACTCTATATTGGAACTTGAGTTTGGTCAAGTACTGATTGAATACGTCTACTATGGTTTCCACTGTTTCCTTCTTCAAGTTCTGAACAAGATTACATGTTGTATGAAATTATTGTGTCAATTTAAAGGAAGAAAATGTGGATTTTTTTCAATTTGTTCCCATTGTATGAAATATCAATTTACACAACACTGCTGCATAAGAAGCGCAGAATTTTCCTTTGATTCCAAGGATAAACAAATAAGCCTAAAGAAGCTATTATCATAAACAAAAGACAATATTACTTGTTTCTCACTCTCCCAAATTCCTTTCTTTACCCAGGGAGTTTTAGCATGTTTAACTCTATATTAACCAAACAAAGCCAGTTCTTTCATTTCCGTTTACACCATCGGAGTAAAATCTAAATCGGAATAGAGTATTCCAAATCATGGAACAAAAAAAAATTTAATTCCATTCATTGTCTATTGAACAGAGAATAGATTGGAGCGAACGATAGATCTTAGGCCAATCATAGATATTAGGGCAATTTATTTCAAGGAAACAAAAAAAGTAAAACCATGAAATCCCTCTGAACTTAATGAGGGAGCTATTTGTCTTTAATACTAGGACTATTGTAAAATTTAGTCAGTGTACCATACAGAATTAGCCTCATGATGAACTGATGGACTGGATTTTTTTGAGAGGTGCAATTAATTTGACAGGATATATTTTAATAATATTTTTGCTTTTATTTATGAATTAATTAAATATATAAATTGTATATATCTATACAATGATATAAAATAATTTAAATAAAATATAAACTGATCATACATTTTTATTATTTATAAAATATAAATTGTAACCAACAAGGTGCCTTGTGGAGGCCGTGATTTGTAGAACTGGTACCAACAAAGGCTGAAAGGTAGGTTCTAATTATAGGTTATATGAATCTCTCCCTCTCTTCTCAACTATAATTACTTTCAATATTACACGCTGGGAAATTCAGCCCTTAACTTTCTGATTTCACGTCGTAGATCTAAAACGTTAATCAAATGGGTTCGATTCTTCCCTGGTGGCAGGCATAGAAAATAACCCGAATAAACAGGAAGAAATTATATTTAGAAAGTTAAGCGATTAGATATTGTCATATTTTCAATACACAGCTTGACATAATGCGAACAATTTATTTATAAAATTAATAACTATTTAACTATATTTTCTTTAATCTATTATTTTCATTCTTTATATCAATGCAAGGTGAAATTCGAAAATATATTAAGTTGTAACTGATGCTGTATATTTAAATTATAATTTATTTATTTTATATTTTTATTAATTGTCCTAATTTTTAAATATTTTTATTTGAAAAGAAAAGATATGTTCAGGACCGGGATTCGAACCCGGGTCTCCCATGTTTCCGTCATGGTGCTCTGCCACCTGAGCCATCCTGGTTCGTACCTCGGTCAGACACATCCTTTTTTTTTAGCGTTTGATAAAAAAAATAAATTATAATAATAAACAATGATGTAAGTCATCAAGATTCTAATAAAAGTAATGTTCAATGAACATTCTCTCCCTTGTATACATCGCGAATTGCGAGAACACGGGGATATGGGATCAGTCAAGGATGTGTCTGATCGAGGTACGAACCAGTAAAACTCAGTAGGCATTTAAAATTGATCGGAAAAGCAAAAAAGGGTCCCAAAACGAGCTCAACGAACGCCAGCAGTTGAAACGTCTAGAGACGTGTGTTTCTTTGTTTGCTCGTCAAAGAAACGAACCATTTCTCCTTCATGATAACGCCCGACCTCATGTTTCAATACAGACAGTGAATAAATTAAAGGATTTGGGCTATGAAGTCTTACCATATTACCCATAGTTCCATGATCTATCTCCTACAGACTACCACTTTTTTCGGAGTTTGGACTACTTTTTGCGAGGAAAATTGTTTACCAATGATTTAGACATTAAAAATGCATTTTTTGAATTCCTTTCATCACGGGACTCAACATTTTTTAAATCTGGGATAGAAAACTTGATAAGCCGTGGCAGAAGTGTATTGAAAATGATGGTAATACTTTGAATAAAAATGTGCTAGATTTGATCTCAATTTTTTATTTCATGTGTGACAACCCAATATATATATATATATATATATATATTGTTATTCTTTACCAAATATTATTTTAATTTATAAGTATTTTATTTTGGTTCGAACTAGAAGGATACCGGCTGAAATCTAACTAAAAAATTTACTTTGAAATGAGTGACTTGGAAGCAGAAATGAGGTTAGTAGACTCAGATTTTATTGTCACATGATGACGATGAACGAGGAGAGACTAAACAAAAAAAGTTCACTAAAATTATAGGCTACAAATTCAAACCAGGATACACAGAACAAATAAAACAAGAAACACAGAAACACGGCATTTCATCAGATTGATTAGAAAACAGAACTGAATACCAAAAATTCCTCAAAGATGCGGTTCTAGTGGCAGAAAGAAAACAATTTCCATCCAAGAACTGGACAGAAGAAAGAAAAAAAAAGCCTTCAGGGAAACCGTGAGGAAGAGATGGGTCGAGAAAAAACTGAAAAAAGAAACAAAAAAAAAACCCTGCATCATAGTCGCGTAGTCTTTCATGGCTTTTTCGCGTAAAATAAATAAACGCATTAAATAATAAATGAGTAATATAAGGACGTTGTTAGTATAAAAATAACACAAGGTTATATATTTAGTAACAATGTTTTTTCTTGTGGCTTGTTGCCGCGGTAGAGACAACCCCACAGCGAGCTAAGGTCAACTGTTACCACACCTACTCGACTGTCCTTGCCTATAGGCGGTCTCGAATTTCCCTCCTCTTGTTTCAACAAATAAATAATTAATGAGCACTTAGGCCAAAAAAGGGCATTGTAACATTATCCACTCCCATTAGAAAACCGAATAGCCTTTGTTTCACAACTTCATGTGCCCTATAATTTAAATTAGTCCGGATTATACATTTCAATACAAGTATTTCTCATAATTACATTATCTTTTCCATAAAAGCTCATGATAATTTTTATTTTTTGAAAAAATTAAAGGAAAACGTATGAAAAGTTAAAACTTGAGACTTAACTCGATGCTACAAACTGCGGAACAGATACCCAAAAAATAAATAAAAGTCGATTATTGTAGAAGGAAATTCAAAAGGCTCGAGATGGCCTTTGAACAACTTTTCTTTCTTTTTACACTCCGTTTTCTTTTAATGTATTACAGACAAAGCGGAAACATCAACAGAATAATATAGAGGAAGTTACAAAAGATAACCATAGGGAGGAAAAAAGAACAGCATAAGAGGTCCTCGAAGAAGACTCGAAGTAAGAATCCAAGGAGGAGTATGAATGCATGAATGACTTATGCAACGAAGATTCAAGGCTGTGGAAGAATGTCTCTTTTGTTGGCCCAGTCGCAACCAAGGACGGCGGAAAGTATATATCATAGTAATTAATTGTTACAGGCCATATAATATATATGTTTTAAGGGATCCTAATGGATTTCGATCTACTGAGGTACAATTTTCAAGTGAAATAGATAAAGCATGCTGTAAGAAGAAAAACCAGCCAGTTAGAAAAAGTCGGTAAAAATCCCGCTCGCTGGTAGACTTTTATTTAACTGTTAGTGTCTGGAGATGGATCTTATGGGATCTAGGAACCTCTTAGACGCTCAGTCTCTATAAAGTGGATACCCGAAATAAGGGGTAAACATGACGGTTGATTTAGGACAAATCACCTCCTTGCACTACTGTAACCACAACTATTGTACACTGATGAAGAAACCTTTCTCCCTCTACATAATTTCAGAAATACATCTCGTAAAAAAAAAATCTTGAATTTTATTTAACGGTTTTATTTGTTAATATTTTGATATTATATCTGATTACTATTATAGATATTTCCTGATTACACACAGCTAAACTTATTAACCGCACTTATTTGATGCGATTTGCATTAAAGGCTTCGTTTTTTCGGACTATAAATCCAAGACAATCGTTTCCTGAAAACCAAAAATCAAGTAGTTTTTTTCTATATCGTAAGCGGGCTATATTTTTTACCTTTATGAACTGTCGGAAACATATCGTTATGCCAGTTTTTGCTTACACGTTTCTGAAGAGTAGAAACGACCTGTTTAATCATTTACATTAGTTGATTATTGTAAAAAAGATTTGCTCTCGTCATATAATCTTTGAATGAAAAATAAGAATGCGATAAAAAAATTAAATATGTTGTATTTTTTGTTTCGAATGATTAAAAACGGGGTCTAGTATTATTTGTTTATATTGGTACAGTAAGCTCTAGTTCAACAAACTGGAAAGAATACTATACGGCCACTTGATATCTTAACCACTGAGAGTCATTTCCAAGTATCTCGGCTATCACTGCAGCAGGAATACAATTCGCACCAATGGGCCTTCATTACAGTTAAGCGACAGCCGAAGAAGCTAAAGATGAGACCTCAAAGACTGTGGACATAAAAACAAACAGAAGCGAGGTCTCGGATTCCAAGCATTGACACAACGACCTAGCCAAGACCAATTACGGTGACATACTGCCCCAGCTGCCTACCCTCTTGAGAAAAAACCAAAATGGAAACTATTCAGCTTCCGGCTTCCTCCCATCTATGTTTGCAGGGCGAGCGGATCATCAGGACTATTGGAGTACCTTAAAGGTTCTCAGGTTATCGAGGAGAAAGCATTACACTGCCTAGTTTCCTACAAACCGAACAAAAAGCCACCACAGCATTCCGTAAAAGGTAATCAAGATACCAAAGCACACTGCTATATGTGACACTATCTGGAACATTAGGAGCACTTAGATAAATACGGTAAGGGGGGATTAAGAAGGTAGTTGTCCCTTTGCATTAAGTGTCCCTTAGTCGTTCATGTAGGACTGTCACATATAGCCAAAGGATCCCCACCACTTTTCTTTCTTTGTAAGTAGTTTAATAAGTTATATTGCAGATATGATCAGCACACAAAATATGATGTTATTCAAATAAATGAAAAAGGATCTTTATTCAATAACCAACTCCTGGTCAGACAACCACGCCAACCACTGGAATAGCGAGGGACATGCTTCTTATTCATTAAGGATATAGAATTACTATATCTCAAGTATTACGACTTCAGAGTGGCATTCCATTTTATTATTTAAATATTATTCAGATAAAAACTTCAGGACGTTCCATGAGATCATTGCTTGAGCAATGAAGCCAATATAGAGAAACATAATTTTTTTTATTCCTAGAAAAATATTATTATTCAAGCAAAGCATAGTCATGAACATGATGAAAACAACTGATTAAATAATTAAGAAATAAATGATAAATTACTAATAGGAAATAAAACAGCCTATAACCTCTAAGGATTCTGGAGGATTAGCATCTTCACAAAAAAGTTACTGGAATATTAACATGTATATTACTTTGAAAGAAAACTAAACTTTTATACAACGTTTAATTTGTGAGCTGAACCTCCTCTTTTTCCCCAATAGTAATTGAATGGAGGAAACAATTACTTGCTCTTATCAATCCGGTATACTTGGAATAATCTGGTCAAGAAAGAGAATTGGTTCAAGAATAGAACTCGTCCAATTTTACATCGGTGGTCAACGAAAACCAGAACTACTCTCTTAGTCAGTGCACCTTATCTAAGAATAGTTCTGCAGTTGGTATACCATTCAGAACGTTTAGACCTGTTTGGTAACATTTAGGTACTGTTTGGCTCAATGTGCCAATGGGCTAAGAAAACAAAAATAAATACAGCCGTTCACATGGCGTCTAAAAATAAATAGCAGAATAATAAAGAGAATCTATGGAACCCAAATTAACGTTCAAGGATAATGCTTGAGTATAAATGGAAACTTACAAACAGCCATACCGAAATTTTATGGCCATTAGATAAAGTGAATTGTTACAGAGTTTACAAGAAAATGGTTGAAGTATTATACAAATTTGATTATATATATATATATATATATATATATATATATATATATATATATATATATATATATATATATATTATATATAATTGAAAGATCTTAAAATTAGCATTAGAAACTGGATCGACAGGAAAGAATGGACGAATTAATAATCCATATTTAATTAAATGCAGAATATTCCAGAATTAATCTAAATTTAAAATATTCTGTAATACTTTTTAGACGCGATTTGCCATAAGTTTGAAAAATCACAGATAAAATAATTTTGGCTTATTTATTTTACAAGGTAAAACATAAATGGGAATGAATACAATAGGAAATGGTCAAGATGTAAGTTATAAACACAAACTACATTTATCTAGTCCTATTTTTTTTCCCATCCCGTTTCAGGTAGATGGAGAAAGAGAAGGCCCTGAGACCGGTTAGCCGACCTACAGTGATACATTTTTCTGCCAAGGCTCGAACCCGGAACCAAGCGATTACTTATAAAGCCAAGCCGCTCCCATCTGTCTCAAGGACTTTCGAGATATTACTTCGCTAAATACTTAATATAAGGCTTGGTGAAGCAAGCGTAAAGTAAAAACGCCACTTACTAATATCCAGTATTAATTGTTCGTTTGTTCATTTAACGTCACTTTATGCTGCTAGGGAGCTCTAAATTTTGCCTATCCAGGTTTAATTAGGATAGGGATTTTTAACGAGTACCTGACATCGTACAGGCTCGGGACCCCCGTTTAACGTCCCTTCCGAAGGACGGCGTAACTAAGGATTTTTTACTCCCTTAAAAAAATCCTAGGGCCACCTGCCGGGCTACGAACCCGCGATCTTGGGTTTAGTAGTTTGTTACGCTAACCACTAGACCACGGGTGACCTTATTCCAATACACAGTAGAAATTGATTAAAATTTCACACAGAAACGTTTCAACTCACAAAAAAAAAAACTCAAATAATTCTAAAAGAAGTGTAGAAAAAGGAAGTGGAATCCGAAGAAAGTGGATGAAGTAGTAAATAGGCCTTAGTCCCAGAATAAAGTTATATTTTTATTCAATTCCATTCTAAATAACAAGCAGTTAAGATTAGTAAAAATAAAATACCAACCAAATACTTAACTTATGAAACTATTGCTCCTTCAAAAGAACAACTGCATAAATCAAAATTGGTTAGAAGGAGTAAAAAAATTGTTAATTATGCCGTGTTTCTGTAGGGGCGGTAAACGGGACTCCCGAGCCTCTACGATGTCAGGCACTCGTTAAAAATCCCTATCCTAATTAAATCTGAATAGGCAAAATTTAGAGCTCCCACTGTTCTTAGCATCGCACGATTAGCCATAACAGCATAAAGTGACGTTAAATGGACACATAGACTCAAAATTTGTATTTTTGAGGTAACCCTTCGGTAGCAATCGTATTGGTTGATGCTTTTTAATTCAGGACCGATTAAAGGGAAGAAAAGACTGACATATTTAATAATCCATTCCCTACAATTTTTTTAATAAACTCATATTTTGAGTTGTATCATGTTTGAAATTGTTGTTTTTTTATTGGAATAATAATAATTACATGAGTTAAAAACAGTTCAAAGCTTTCAAAAAGTTTCTAATGGTCAATAAAAGAATTTCGAAACCATCGGCAACACGCCCCCTCGAGGTCTTAAAGGCGTAGAATTACGAGGTTTAATTACCCGTTGAAGAATCAAAAATTAAATAGAAGGATATATAATTTTAAAATAGATGTTGGAACGTATTTTTACTTAAAATAATTATAAAATACAGATTAAAAAAAAAGAAGTGTTATTGCCATCTGAGTGGATAAAACCCGAGTTATGTTATTCTTATATGGTATGCAAATATTCGTCCATTCTAGCATCATTTGTGATAATCTCTTAATTCTTAATATATACGATATTATTAAATTCTCTATTTATTTATCGGCGCCCGAAATCGATATTTGACTCATAACTAATTGAAGTAGAGCATTTTATCGTTAGGTTTTTCATAATAATTTACGGTTATGGACCTGAAGGATTAATTAGCAATTACAAATCAATCGTATCATCTAATTAAAAATAATCATAAAATCTTCATAGCAACTGTATAGAATGGAAAGCATGCATTTGTCACATTCGATTTATTTCCAGTTATTTCGTTTATTTATTATTTATGACACAGTGTCACAGTTCGAGATATAATGATTGAATTTGGGCTGCCATACTCTTTTAATTTTGTATACAAAATTATTTACCTCGAACTTCATTTTTTTTTCAATTTATCGGTTTATCAATTATAAATAAAACATTATAATATGTACTTTTATAATTTATAAAAATTTTAATTAGGCACGCAAAGCTCATGAAGGACATAAGGGGAAAGAGGAAACAGATGAAGTAGCATTAGTTATGATATTCGAGTGGTCATTAAGGCCTTTTCGTGGAAAAATATGAATAAATAAAAATAAAAAGTATAACCCAAATTATTGTATGCATTTTTTTTTATTAATCCAAGAAAACAAGTCAATACGAAATATTTCAGTGAATACCATGGCCTACAAGAATCATCGCATATCAATTACGGAAAAAACAGAAGAATTCTTGTTCTGTGACGAAATTCACGACCGTTGAGCATATTATGGTAAGCGTTTGACAGACAGGCCGCCTACATAAATACAATAAATTAACATTTAAATACATTTTAATGTATTTCATGACATAGTTTTAATTGGAATTAAAAGCAACGATCACATACTAACTGTTGGAGAAGTACGCCATACGCAGAAGTATTGATCAATCAAATCGATAATTAGAAAGTGGTCCAAGGTATCTCGTGATTGCCGAGCCTGGTAAGTTGCGCAAATTAAATCGGACATATGCATTTATAATTATGTTTACTGCGTTTTAGGCATAACTAATAACATATATTTAGGTATCTAACCGGCCTTATTTCTAATTAGGATAATAATAAAAATATCTTAATACATAAAAAACATCTGTTTATCATAAAAGAATATTTCTGCACCACTCTCACTATATTTATAAATTATTGATATGAAAAAGAATATTGATTAAAAAATAAAAGAGCTAAAGTTAAATAAAACTTATACTACAGTAAAAAAATAAGGTTATTTTTAATGGACACAACCAAAATAATAATCTAATAATAATAATGCATAGAAAATAGACTATACTTTATACGTATTTCACAATCATTGTATTGATTATTTAATTTTTATTTGTTAAATAATTTAATTTTTTTTATTAGCGATTTTAACTTTTTAAATTAATTCAGTAATTAAAGTCAGTCTTGAGGATGTGATCTAATGAGAAAAAAATAAGGTGATAATAAGAAAAACTAATAATAAAATTGGGGTTTTAATTAAAGAATTGAGGTTGTATTTATTATTTCATTTTTATTTGTTAAATAATTTAAGTTATTAATTGTTATTTTAATTAATTCATAAAATTTTGATCAGTCTTGAAGAAGTGAAGATTAAGATGGGCTTGAAAAGTTATTAAGCTGTATGACGAACTAAAAAGTTAGTAAGCGCTGTGCCGACTACGAAGCGTCTGAGGGGTATACCGAGACGTAGATGGGAAGATTACGTTAAGAGTGGTCTGAAGTATTTGGGTCAGGGTAGAGGTCCGTGGATAGAAGTTTGTAAGCAGCGATTGGTGGTATCGTCATCGAGCCTAGAGGTTTGCTAAGCCTTTTTATTTATTTAATATGATATATATATATATATATATATATATATATATATATATATATATATAGGTGTATAATGAATATATATGTATATGTGCTAAATGAATTCTTTATAATATATATATTATCAGTTGATGGTGTAAGTATATTAAAAAGATAACAATGATAATTTCAAAACAAAATTATCATGACATCATAATGATTAAAAATAATCGTACCTTCAGAGGATAAAATTATACTTCAAAAAAGGAAAATTATTATTATTATTATTATTATTATTATTATTATTATTATTATTATTATTATTATTAGAGTATTATTGATAAGTTTAATTCCGTTGGAATAATATTTTTTCGCTTAAGAGAGATATTGATTGAATTATGATAAGCTACTGGCGCTTGTCAACAAAGTGGTTGCGACATTAAAATAGTTACAGAAAAAGTAAAGAAAACAACAAACGATTAGAAAAATGCACTGGCTTCAGAGATAAGTAAAATATTTTTGTACCTGACATTAAAAATAAAACCGAAAAACCTTGGTAGGGGCAACTTTCACACAACCATAAAGAAAGGTTATGGAGGTAAGATTTATTCATATTTCTCTTTCAAGGATGTTATTTATATAAAAAGATAGTTCTTTTGCATAAATAAAAAAATACAGTTATTAAATTATTTCAAATACACGGGAATAAATAAAAGGGGAAATCCGGTAAGATGAATGTTGAAACTACACAACGATGTAAAAAAAAACAAATATTTATAAAAAACTGTTCTAGTCTGAACCATGTTTTATGGTTGACAAAGTTTTAATGGTAACATTAAACCGTGCAAAGGCACAGTTTCTCAGCCACATTCACATCATTTAATGAGTTTTAGCAAGGTTCCCTCCCAGTGCTCAAGAAATGTACTACTTAGCCATCAAGAATTATTTAAATATTTTATTTTTATTATTTAAAGAGCTATGATGTTTGTTTGTTTCAACTGATTATTTAATTAAATAATGAGGAAGAAACAAAATACTATGAAGTGACAATGGAACTAAACCCTGAATGCACACCAGGTAATTATTATGTGAAAACGAAAATGCAAAGAAAATTAAAACTATGTAATACTAAACTAAATAATGTTAATACTAAAATACTATTTTACTAATACACGGAAATACCATATTAGCATTTCATTTTTGAGATTGATTAGAGTAAAACTAAAAATATGAATAAGATTATTTATATTTTTCTTGGGATGTACAAAACCTTCAGTCCAAAAATCATTGTATTAATCAACTTATTAAACTTTTCGACCTTCATGATCATTTTCAATATACACTGATCTCATTAGTCAACAGATATAAACTTAATGTCTAATGGACGCAATAATGTTGGAGATAACACAAAGCGGAATTGCGAAGCATGCACCCGGTTACTATAATTCAAGTGATAACGTCATGAAGATTAAGATGTGCTTGTGAAGTTGCTGAGCATAGTAACGTACGAATTCCTAAAAATTTTATAACCGCTATACTGACTAGGAAGCGTTAGAGGGGTAGACCGAGGCGTAGGTGGGAGATTGGGTTAAGAGTGATCTGGGAGAAATTGGTGGTATCGGCATCGAACTTTCGGGATCGCTAAGCCTTATTATATTATAATGAATTCACTACTCAATTGTAAGATAACTACACAAGAATCTTCCACAAAAGCCCATGATCTAATACATCAATTACTACATATTATTAATAGGCATTCCTAATCTCCATAACATCAATCCATTATTAAAATCAACTATTACAACTATTCAATTATATAATTAGGTCGAGAGGAACTCCACGATTATGTTAACATCATGTGATAGTAATGTTAATGGTAATGGTAAATGTTTAAACTGAGTAGTAATGAGTGCCTTCTTAGCCGATAGTGATGGAGACCAATTTTAATAATTGAATGGCTATTATAACACAAATCAAGAGGATGATTATGATCATGAGAGAGAGCAGTTAATTTTACTAATGAATGTAATGAGTTTTAGTATTAGATTTTAAATGCTGTCATTGGGGTGATAAACCATGTGAGTAGAAAGCGTGAGTGATTTAAAGAAAAATCCTTACTCGTGTTCTCGTACTTGCAACTATCAGGATGCATGAAGACATGCTAATAGCGGCATTTTTATTTATTAAACTTAATAGTGAAATTTAATGTGAATAATAAAATAAAAGCTAGGATTATAGTTTAACTAGTACCTAACATTATAATGCCCTTTCGTTATATTGGTATTAAAACTTTGCAGTTATTGAGCGTTAGTTGTTTTGAATGACCTTTATTTAATCTTCCATAATTTTAATGTGAAATAATTATTGTATTATTTTTAAATATCTAGAAAAATGTCAACTGTTCAATAATTCGTTGTGTTCCTTTCTCTGCTTTCAAGTACTGAGTTTAAATAAGGATTGATCATAATGTTATTGAGATAATACCAAACAAAAAAAAAAACCAGCAATTTCAAGACTAGGTTTTTTTGTTTTAATTTCTTTACTTATAATTTATAAATATGGGTAACAGAAAAAAAAAATCGATTTTCTGTTTAAAGTAGAATTTATATTTTATTTTTTTATTTATATATGATTAGCCCAACAACTGTCTCACGCTTTTTTAAAGATAGTAAAGAGTGAAATTTTAAGTAGTTTCTGAACCAAATATTATAAACATTTAAATGACTCAAATTCAAGAATAAAATTTCGCCAGCAGACACTATAGTGAACTTAATTTAAAAAAATAAAAAATGGAAAAACCAAAAATAAATATGTAACACGTTTAAAAGTATTTTAATGGCATTTTAACAATTATTTATTATCTTAAAGCTTTTTTTTAGAAACCTATATTTTTAAGATATCACTATAATATATTTTATTATTGCTATAAATTAAATTCTGCAGTTTCAAGAATACAATTTTTTCATTGTTATAATTTAGCTAATCGTGAGTGGTAAATATGATGAAAATAGGAATTATTTTTTTTGTTAACTAAAATTTGGATATTTTTTTAATTACTAAAATTAATCTTATTTGAACTGTTTTTGTTTTTTTGACCAAAAATCATAGCGCACAACTTTAACAATGAATTTTAGTAACGTTAAACTAAAAAAAGAACAACATGTTGGGCTTCTAGGTAGTCATTAAAAAAAGGATTGTTTAATTTTTTTTTCATTTTTAGCTAAATAAAATTTGACCACCGGACTGCCCAGCAATTAGTGAACGCATAAATACTTTTGATAAATTATTTATCAATCGCAGAAACTGAATTAATATTATTCACTTCTCACACACAAGTGAATATTCGGTGCTCAGACCTTATAGTCCTTCTATGAGATGTCTAATTACTCAATTACACATGTAAGTCAATTAAAACGAAGGAAGGCTTATAGCTGGGAATTGTATTTCGTCAGTACATAAGGCATTTTTAGCTGCACGATTACGTCTACTAGTTTTCCCACAAGAGGCAAGGGCGATTATAGAAACGCAGAAATAATTTTGACAAAGTAGTGGATATTAATATTATTTATTTTTATTTTTCTACGATTTTATTTATTTTTAATGATAAGTAATTAAAATAAAACATGTAAACTTTATCATAACATCTGTAGAGTCCCATTCGATTAAAAATTTTTTTTGGTAAAACAATTGGTTTGAATGAAAAAAGTCTATTGATTATCATAATCTTACAATTAATATTTAATTATTCATATATTAATGTCATCAGTTCAACTAGAACAACAGAAAATAAACTAAATCAACAAAACCTATTTCGCATTAGTGATTTTATTCAATGAGTTAAATACTGAATACTTGATAGGGTTAAACACATGCATGACCTTCAATAAGTTCTACGTGTGGTTCTCTTACAAGGTCCTGAAAGTCACGTTTTCTTATTAATAGCATCAGTGACTCGTATGCATCTGAGTTTCAGAAACATTTAAGATCAAGGATTATTCGTTTTTAGTCATTATTCATTTATTCATTATGTTATAGATTTTTTTCTTTAAAATTAAATTAGGAAAGCGGCAGAACGAGTGGGTTTGGGTGATATTGTGTCGATGAGTGGATTGCTATGTATTTGTTATGAATCATTTTATAGTGGGGATGTTCATGTCTTTGTGTATAGTGTGATTCGAAATATACCATGGTGAATTAATAATTTCTCTGAGAATTTTGGACTGTGTTGTTTGTATCTTGTGTATGTGAACTTTTTTTGCTGATCCCCAACGTTTTGCTACATATGTCCAAGTAGTTTTTAGTATATTATTATAGATAAGTCGTTTGTTCCTCAAGTCAAGTGAAGACCTGTAGTCCAGAGATGTGATAGTTGTTTGTACTGTCTAGTCAGTTCTTGTCTTTTTAATTTTGTATGTACGTTCCATGTAAATCTTTTGTCAAAGTATAGTCCCAGATAACGTACATAATTTTTGGAAGGTACTTCGTGATTGTCAATTTTGACTGCTGGACACGAAGCTCTAGATTTTTTAAAATGATATTTCATAGAATATTATTTAATAACAAAAAATTTCGTTATCTGATCTAAATTAACAGTAATAGAAAAAATTATTAACAAGAATAGATTAATTATAATGCAATTGGGAAAAACCACAATGCAAAGCCTTATGTTTCAAAAATACACCCACTTACCAGTCGTCAGTTGTATGTTGAATGTCTTGGTGGTGGGGTGCTGTCTCATGTTTGGAGCCTGTTTGGGCTGATGATCGTTGGGATGTATTGCACCTTCTTCTTCGAGATGTGTTAATAACGCCCTTTTTTGTTTTTGTGTCTTGATAATGCCTGAATAGGCGAAACGTCGACTGGTAAGTGGGTGTATTTTTGAAACATAAAGCTTTGCCTTGTGGTTTTTCCCAATTGCATTATAATAAATAATAGTGTTTCTGTTTGAGTTTTTGGCTCTATTTAGTGAAGAATAGATTAAGATATATATATATATATATATATATATATATATATATATATATATATATATATATATATATATATATATATAAATCTATATAGGGCTATTTAATGAGAGCTTAAGAAAAAGAAAAAAAAATCTTAGAGAATAGCATTGTGAGTAAAAATAACTTACGGTGGTGCAGTATAAAATGAAACCAGACTCACCTGAAAAAAAAAAGAAGAAACGTTAGAAAAAACTAATAGAATTAATAAAATATAATAAATATTTGTATTTGTTAGCTAATGCACCTTTATGATTCTTCATTATTTCATAATTCAGTGGATATATAACAATTATTAAGCATTAAGAGGAAGAAAATGGTACGGTTGGAGGTCAAGAAAATTCACTTATATATATATATATATATATATATATATATATATATATATATATATATATATATATATATATATATATTATTCACACTAGACTGAATCTGTTGTCTAGTGTCAAACCCCGCCGATCATACTAGCTCCAATGTGGATCATACTACCTGCAATGTGGTTCGAAACTATGGTTTACCAATAAATAGTTCAATATTTTTTACCTCCACCTGGACCATTTTCTTCCTCATATATATATTAGGTCAAGTAATAATGATCAAGTAATAATTGATATTACTAATTGATCTATATGTGTAAGAGTTATTAATTAAACATATTAAATATCATAAATTTCAAATCCTCAAAATCCAGACATGCAGGGAGATAGTTCAAAATATTCGACCAGAATTATATATCAAATAGGTAATTCACAACAACATATTATGGATTTAATATTAAAAAAATATATATAATAAAAAATAAATATACTAGAGTAGATATGCTTTTATAGTACGCTTAAAGAGTCCTTAAATATTTAATTATTTACTAAACTTATGCCATTTCAATTTATTTTTTATTTCTAAATATGTTTATTTTATTTTTATTTTTTAAATAGAAAAGATTGGCCCTCGGCCGTGATTCGAACCCGGATCCTCTGTCTCTCCGTGACATTTTTTATTTCTTAAGATAAAGTTTTTTATTCTGAATTTAGATGTTTAAACACTGATAAGTATAAAGTCGTTGTCAAGTATAATTATTCATAATCTTGAGGAATAACGATAACATCTTTTAATAGCATCTGAATGTACAAAATATTTTTCAAAACTTTTAATAAACACCCTTTTGAGGTATGTTTCTTGCTAATTAATCAATGTTGGGTAAAACAATATCTACTAAATTGTCTTTAAAACCACGTTTGACTCTAGCCCTACTAGGCAGGATTTTTACTGTTAACCTGATGAAATGACACGCAGAATGAAGATAGTTTATCTGTTTTGAATTCTGTGCCGTTGAACTCAACTGTATCCATTCCAAACCTGTCGATTACATTCCAAAGTTACAATAACCTTCAGTATTATTGGTTATTATTGTCTTCATTTAGGAGCAATTATCAATTTAAAATACATATTCATAATGCTGTTTTTAATTTTATATTTCCTTTTTAATGAGGTCATCCAAAGAATAATTACTATCACTGACAGACTATAACTCATGTATTTTAATTTGTTATCAATCATGGGGGCATCTGTTTGTCAATCATAACAGCCTACTGTACCTAAGTTTGCAGGTTAGTAGACCTGATTTTTTAAAGGGAGTAAAAAATTCTTAGATATGCCCTTCGGAAGGGACGTAAAATTGGGGTTCCGAGCCTGTGCGATGTCAAGTACTCGATAAAAATCCCTATCCTAATTAAACATGGATAAGCAAAATTTAGGACACCCAGAGCCGCATAAAGTGGCGTAAAATGAACAAACAACAAATATTTAAACTTTCTACGAACTTGAGTACATTAAAATTGTAGTTTGAGTATAACTGAGTTTTGTTGAATTTTATTTAAGATACTACAGTGAAGTCAGAATACACTTCGCTAGTGTTTTATAGAGCTTTTCTGTTTTTAAAAAATTTGATGTATCACTGGACTAAAATGACTTCGAAATTTCATAAAAGAAAGAAATAACCATCATCCAGTACAAATGAATTATTCATTTATTGATTCTCGAGACGTTTCGACAAACATGAGTCAATTTCAATCACAAAATAATTATTGATTTTATGCATCCAAATACCATATTTGTACATAAATATATAAATTAAAATCAGAATTTCTGCAAAAAACCAAGAACAAAAACAATTACATTAAAAAATTACAGATTTAAAAATATTTATTGTCCAAGCAACAGTGCAAAAAAGGCTAGGTACCTTGAAAAAAAAAAAGGTTTCATTTTTATACGTCATTTGTAAGAAAATGTTTACTTAGTTTTAAAATGTAGGGTATATCTATTCCATATATTCCTATTTATAAATTGATTTTAGACTTTGAAACTATGAGATTAACCATGTTACTATAATATTTATTATTGTTTAAAAAAAAATTAATTTTAAATTTTTTAAGCCTTTTTAAAAATGCTTTAATAAATAAATAAATAAGGATAATTATTTTTTAAAAATTTTATTTGTAAAAAGTAAGATTATACTTTTTACAAATAAAATTTTAATAAATAAAATATTAACAACACCTCTTTATGAAGTATTGTTAATATTTTATTTATTTATTTGTATGTGTATATATATATATATATATATATATATATATATATATATATATATACATACACACACACACACACGTGGGAGCGGAATGGGTCAGTGGTAGAGCGCTTACCAAGCCGCTCATGATGGATCGTAATCGAACGTTAAATAAATAAACAAGTATCAAACGTGTTAACTATATTCTGCTGATACCTGTTTAAAATGTAGCATTTGATTATTAATCCCCGGAATTCTTTAAATATCTCGTTAATTTAAGTGTATCACAATTAAAATAACAAAGTGTATTCATCTGATTGAACATAATACAATGCCTTCTGATATTGTACACGGATCCAATCGCCACGAGACCTGTATTCAATTATCCAGTCCTACCCTGACATGCTCCAAGAGAATGATTCGAAGACCTTATAGCCTCCACAGATCGGCCCCCTGGAATGCAAGGCTGAATAGACACACATCTACAGAAAGGTCTGGTTGAATGGTAACGTCTGGGTATATTCTCCTCAACCGTCCAAGGGCTTAAAGCTTCCTGCATCTGTTCGCTCCGAATGACGCACTGAATAGTTGAGAAAAACGAGTTTAATGGAAATCTTATTTTTGCTTGTAAATATAAACATTAATCTAAGCATTTTAAATGGTTATTTCCTGGAAATTAAAATGCCCAACAACTGTTCTATTTTTCAAAAACCAATCAATACGAAAACCAGTGATTGCAGAGGCAAAGCGTAACAAACTACTAAGCTCAAGATCGGGGGTTCGTAGCCCGGCAGATGGATCTAGGATTTTTTAAATGGAGTAAAAAATCCTTAGTAACGCCGTCCTTCGGAAGGGACGTTAAACGGGGGTCCCGAGCCTGTAAGATGCCAGGTACTCGTTAAAAATCCCTATCCTAATTAAACCTGGATAGGCAAAATTTAGAGCTCCCAATGTAGCATAGTCCGATTAGCCATAGCAGCAAAAAGTGACGTTAAATGAACTAACAACAACAGAGACAATTTCTCAGATGGTCGTGACGGATTCAAGATGGTTTTTAGATTCCTTCTCAAAAAAAAAAAAATTATAAAATGTACATATAGAAACTAATACTAGTCCATTTTGGATTCTAGAAAACGCATAAGTATGGTTTTTTCGATGTCAATGATACTATTTATTATGATGCTCAAGTGAATGTTTTTTTAAATCCTTCCTAAAAGCCTTAATGCTCCTTACTAAATTCATCTATAATAACCTCAATGTCCCATTTGTTACCAGTACCAGTATTTTCATAAAAAACTTTATTCCCACTCAAACCCACTAGTTTCAAGCTACTTCATCAATTCCTGATAATCCTCCGAAACATCTGAAAAGAAGATGGTCTCGTGACCTTCTGAGTTGAATTGGTTATTTGAGTACCACTAGGTAGTTTCTCTACTTGACTTTACCCGTGCCATTATGTCATTCCTGCCATTTACTTGTATTGTTATAATACAGTTGTAAACTTCAATGCATAAATTAATAAGAAAAAAAACTTTTTGTTGAAGAATACCTTGAAGAGCCCTACAAGTGTATAAAACTCTACACCAACCTTTTGTAGAATCCTACAGGTAAGGTTCGAACAACAGAGCTAGTATGGTCAAAGACCGCATGGCTGACAGCTAACAGATTGCCACTTAAGAAACAGGTGTATACATCCATCCACAAGGCAGATGCTCTTCAAGGACTCAGCAGATAAAAGCCTCAGAAATTCATTCTTAAGGGCATTTCAACGAAAACCTTTAAGTAATTCCAACACATGTACCTTAAACATATCTGTTTCGACTAACTATTGATAAGTAAAATATTGCGTAAAAAATAGTGCAAATAATGCTTACGTTTTTCCACATATTCATCAATACAAGATTGGGTTATAAAAAAATGTATGAAAATAACAAGAAATTGAACATATATCCAAGCTTAGAAATATAATTAAAACCAAATATTAGACGAAAATCTTAAAAGTAGACTGAAGTAAAATGGACAGAGAATTGAAAAAAGAACATAGTGAGCTAATGAAGAGGTAAAGTTTAAAATTGTGCCATTATGAAATTCTAACGCTATAAGTATATACTTTTGTCAGGTTCTGCGAATTATTCATGCTCTAACAGTTACAAAACAAGCTTTTGTAGCATTGAAGTAATAGTTATATATATATTTAGATCGCACAATAGCCTGTACATAAAGTTAATATTAATTAATAAATTATAATAAGACGAACATTCAAAGGATATTAGCGGATAAATTTTCCTTATGTTATGTCTATGTCTTTATAGTATGTTTCACTATGTCACTCAATATATAACTGTACCGTATTGAATTGTTAAAACATTAATTTGTAAATTAAGATACATTAATAAATTATATTAATAATCCATGGTTATGTACACATTGATATAATTAAAATGAATATTGCTATGTATCATACCGGGCGTTATTATAAAAATAAATATTTTGTGAATTGATCGTTAAATTAATAAGTAAATTGGTAAACACACAACGAACCTCTGGAAAAGAATCCAATTCAGAATAAAGTTAGGATGTTTAAAGAAATAATAATTAGAGTAATTATCTTAAATGATAACTCTGGCATCCCAAAATCAATTAGAGTTCTTTAAAATATATTTAATAACTCCAAACACAGCAATAAGCAACTGGAACTGTAAACATCTTTCAAATCCCCAAGTTATACAACCCATTATGGTGCCAGAGATATGAATCATTGAATCGAATAAACGTTTCAATTGGTACGACTAAAAATATCACAGTAGTGAAAGGAAAATCTAAAAACTGCATTACAAAATTTCTGAAAGGCATTATGCAAGACGTCATAAGCTCAAAGATGCCTTTCAGTTTAATTCTGAGCTTAAAAGAACTTATATCACCACTTGTGAAGTCCGTGACGCAATCTGCCTGTAACGATGGGAAAGAAAACAAATGTTACTATAATGGGGTAAAGGATGAGAACTGGGAAAATAACAGATTCAGAGATGTCTTGTTGGTTATGTCTTGTCTGATGTATTGTTTAAGGAAATATATAATTCAAACTGATTTAATTTTGTTAATTATGCAATCATTAATCTTTATTCATATTATTAGACTGTCAATAACCAAAATTAAACAAATAAACATTAAAGCTTTATTAGATTTCTCTTTGACTAAAAAGATAAATAACATGTTATGTTATTCATTAAAAAAAATCACATTAAATTTTAAAATAAACCTTTGGGCAAAATATATTGCATATTTTAACGCAGTATTTGGATTTTTGTGATGTCGCAGTCTTACATAGATTATTTGCTAGAAGAAAATTTAAATATATTCTGTAGAAATTTAATTTTCGGCATATAAAACCATTTAACAAAAGCGAAAAACAGCGTTTAATTTTTTTTTGTGCCTATGAGCAAGAGTGTAACGAGAAGCAATAGAGATTTTTTAAATTATTCTAACATTTATTTATAGCATTTTAGTTTAATTAACCATAGAAGGCTAGTTTTAACATTACAGGCAGCCTTGGCTAAATTTTTCATGCTTAAATATTTTTCATGAAATATTTTTAATGCTTGAAATTGAGGGACACTTCTGATTTAAGCTAAAGCATAACCGATAGCAGCTAAATAGATTTTTTATTTAAATTTTATTATACTTTATTACAGACAATCGATTTTTCACTGTAAAAATGATAAAATTGCAAAAAGGGCGGGAGAAGGCATTTGAAAATCGAAATGTCATAAAATAATCTTAAAAATAAATAATTAAATACAAATTTTCAGCATCTAAGGCAAACAAGAGTTATGCTTGTCGTTGGCAGGAACGAACGAAGATTCAATGAAACTGTTCAAAACGTATTTAAGAACGTTTAAAATAGGCATTTTCTTTAGACCTAGAATTTTCGTGATAATACTTTCTTCAAAGAAAATAATTTAATTAGACTAACAAAATATTACAAGCATTCTATTAGATTTAATCTATTTTCAGCTTTTGAAGTGAGCTGAGATATCACTAGTCGGCATTTAAATAATCTTATCTATTCCTGTCCTGATTTTGTCTGAATCGCCAAAACGTTTGTTTAATTAAGAAATCAGTATTAATAATATGTGTATTTAAATATTTATGTTGGGTTCTTCAATGAGTGAAATAATACATTTATTAACGCAGCTTATTTGTGATTTGTGATCATTTGCACACAGTAGTATCAATACACACAGCGTGTCCGTGCTCTACTATTCGTGTTCAAAAAAAAAAAAATAATGGTCTACATATGCTAATTACAATGAAAGTGGAAAAGCTAGGAGGCAGTCGTAATGGTTTTCATGCCCTGAAAATTTCAACCGTAACCGGAGCTCCATATTTCACATATCCATCTTAAAGGGATTCCGATCATTATGAACGTAAACTGAAGAAAAAATGTTGAATATTTAAATTTTACTAAATAATTACATAATTTTCGATTTTTTAGGCCCCTTACTTTGTTCCGAACAAAGTAATCCATAATGACCTTGATGCCCCATTAGTTGCTAGTATGCTGATTTGGCTCGAATCCGGTATCAATATTTTCATGACAAACTTTATTCCCACTCAAACCGACTAGTTTCAAACCTAGCAACCTCTTCAATTCCTGATAAACCTCCGAGGCGTCTGAAAAGAAGATGGTCTCGTGACTTACTAAGTTGAAATTGTTATTAGAGTATTACCAAGGGGTAGTTTCTCTTCTTGTCTTTATTCGTGACATTTTTTGCCATTCATTATATTTGCTTATTGTGCTTGTATAATACGTTTAAAATTTCATTGAATAATAAAAAAAGTTTCGATTTTTTAATTAAGGATTAGAGGAATGCTAGATCATAGAGTATGCTTTCACTAAAGGGGGCAACTACCTCTCTGCATTGAACATCGGCGCAGACCATTCTGTTCAGGAAGTCTATAGAATCACCAAAGACAGTAAGGCAAAGTCAACGTCTCCCGAAGGTTCGTTCAACTCAAGACCGTTACGAAGCCGGGAGTAATGAAGAATGCAATCAAATGCACGGGGACAAAGAGGAGCAGTTATTAATCTTCTTTTCTTCTGATCCTCTTCGCCATTAGCACCCGGATAATGGAAGCTATACGAGCAATTAGTCCGGACTCTCACCTCCTCTATTCATCCGGGAGTTGTCCATTTGGGAGGAGGGTCCTGAAAAACGAAGTGAAAGTGGGGAGACAATGGAGTCTTGAACATAAAAAAAACGATACGATTAGTCCAATTATGAGAATAAAAATACCTTCCGGCTTATAAAACATAATTAACCCTTTGCACTCGAAGACTCCGTAGCGGAGCCATTTAAAATTTGTCATCAATCTCGAGGGCTCCGCTACGGAGACAATGCAAATAATTTTCAATTTTTAATATAAGGATAAAAACAAATCGTAAAAACTATTTATAGGATATTTCGCTTTTGGTGACTAATGACGGTCGCGGCTCGCGGATTGTTATGTAGTGTGTTCCAATAGAAACATTTCGGGCGAAAGACGATACAAAATGTAAAAATTTTATGATTGAGAGGAAGATAGTTGACTGGAAGATCTAATATGGGGGTGCAATAAAAAAAACACTCTGACGTCAGAGGACTCTTCCCTCCACCAGCCTATTTATAATTGTATTCATAAACAATTAAAAAAATAATAGCATACAGCTTTAATATAACTTTATAAATATAACTTTGTTTTTAAAGCGTATATCATTAACTTACATGTAAATATGATTTTTTCACTAAAATTGCTTCGAGTTGCTGGTAGTATGAATGAAAAAAAAATCAGTGCAAAGGGTTAATAATATAATTGGGATATACATAGTCTTTAATCCAAGAATACGGTTGAAGGTCTTGTCATAAATAAAACTTAAAACTAAGTTTGATATGTTTGAGCCTAAGTTGCAGTGCTTTCTCAATTTTTTAAGGCAAGAATAAAATAAAAGAAATGAAGACAGATGAAAGAATTACATTAAGGTAAAAAACAAATTTAAACAGTGTACATGATTCCGATTCCATATCACCTCCTCTTCTTCCAAAACTAGAACACCAAATATTACGATCATATTATATTCCCAGCTGAAATAGAATTTAAGATAGCTTCTTCATTTCTTTATTTTTCTCTTCATTCATTTACTATTTGAATACAGAGCTTAATTTTATTTCTTCCTTATTAATCAAGACTAAAATTTCATTTCATTATTCAGGTCAACTCTTTTGGTCTCCTTATTAATAACTATATTTATATGAATACTATTTTTATTTTTATTGAATGATAATTGTCGACCTTGATAATATATGTGGAAGAAAGTGGTCCGGGTAGAGGCTAATCAAAGGTTGGCTGATCAATAAAGTTTTTCTCCAAATCAACGAGAACTTCATTGTGACCTCTACCCGGACCACTTTCTTCCACATATTTTTTTTTTATTTGTTGTTCATAATAATTCTCTCATCTTCTTTTTCTTAGCTCCAACAAAGAGCTGAACCTTAGGCCAGAAGAAGGTAGGCACAAAATAAGTAGATGGTGATTTTCATTCGAACGTGTTTTATTTTAGAATGCAGACTAGCCTTTAATCCACTTCCTCAAAGTGGTAAATGTTCCTATTAATTTTTTTGCCAAAATTTATTCATTTCATTAAAAATTGTATAACTATCTAGAGACAGATTAAAAATAAAATCATATAACAAATAAAACTATACAATTATTTTTGTTGTTTTTTTATAATAATTTTTTAATGCTTTGTCGTCTACAAAAATAATTGAAATATAAATATAAATTATTTACTAATTGTTAATGAACGTAGAACGGCAATGTTGACTATTTGATGAAAGTTCAGCGTATAAGTATTCAAACCAAGTGATTGTACGGACGAAGTCATAGACAGATGATCTGTTTACAAGGGTGCAAGAAACATCATGGCATGCAATAATAAAAACCAGTTTTATAAGAATTTTCCATAAAGGGGTTTTCCAAATGAAATCCTATTCACTACGTTCTTCCATGTCATAGGTTACATAAGCATCTCTAGGACAGAAAACGAGACTCAGGCGCAAATTTGAAAAGAGAAATGTTTATTATCAAGAATATGTGTTTATTTTTCTTAATTTCAAAACGAAACTTAGGAACGAATAAACATGAAAAGATTGGTCTTAAAATCTATAGACAGATTTATAACTGCTATCGAATAATGTAGGTATACGCGATAGAGCAAACCGCCAGGGTGTAGCAGATGTATTAACGATCTTGAGGCGCGTTTGAGTCGTGAGTAAGAGTCACTAGAAACTTTTATGAGCCATATCCTTTTACTGTCCTCAACAGACTCGAGTCTGTAACGACCCTTATTAATGTCGTAGCATGACCGGAGATAATACACGATCGATCATCTAAGGATCAATGAAGACAAGATAAGAACTTGGGCTCATTTCTCGAAGGAATCCTGCAAGAAAAGAATAGTGGACTGTTCATATGTAACCTGTACCACTACAACCCAACAAGGGGGTTGTACATAGAAGGGTGTTTGGGGTTCAGTACATAGAAGAGGCTGTACTCTTTGTTGGGCAAAGGTTGTGCAGGGAGGTGATGTGTCCTAGATCACGCCTAACCGCAAGATTGTTCCCTCTCATAGAAGATGGGTGCCCCCCAGGAGGATCTTAGATCCCATAGGATCCATCTCCGGCCACTAATAGATTAAATAACAGTCTGCCAGCGAGTGGGATTTGAACCCAAGATCATCCTGCATGGCAACTCAGCGCTCTATCATCGAGCCACTCCTCTCCCATGTACGTATATAATATTTTGGTCAATATTCCATAAAGGGGAAGCACTAGTAGTGAAGCGAAGCGTATTCTGACTTCATTGCAATCTTTTAAAAAAATACTCAACAAAACTCAGTTATACTCATTGAGTATATACAACCACACTCAACTTCGTAACAAATTTTAATATTTGTTGTTATTCAGAATATATACCATACTCCAAGGGACGATTAGTACGAAACGAGAACCAGAAATATCTGTTTCAACTAAAGATATATCCTCCTGAGAACGTTCCCAGGCAAAACTGGTTCTACTCGGCAACTTTCTGCCTTAAATTAATAATATGGAGAAGAATACTCCACATCTTTCCTTTATATTTATGTTGCATAATATTATATGTAAGTGTATAATTAACCTTGATTTGTTTTCTAATAATGCAATACACCGTTATATGCCATATGCTCTCTAGACGTAACAGCAAATCAAAGGCATTGCCTACAGAATCAACAATTGCAAAAAGACGATACAAAGACTTCAAGGTTTAACTATCCTTATTTCAGGTCAAGGTCCGAGAGTCCGAGACACGCCCCGAGGAGAAATAGATCACGGACAGTAGAAAGTGATAGCCCGCTTTGAAGATGCGGGCTGATCGTTCATTGCTCGAGACAGGATCGGTGAAAGTCTGCGTATCCAATGCTTAACAGCCGGTACCATTGTAAAGGCGAGAAAGGTGGGTACCTTAACCGCGGTTGGCCTCGGGTAAGGGAACGACCATCGTCTGGGACCAACTTTCCAAAAGATGTATTAGAAAGAGGTTTTATGTCTAATTCTAAATTAGATACTGCGCGTAATTAAGATGTTTTCGAATCAAATGAAAAAATTCAAGCATGACTTTCTTAATAAAAAAAAGTTTGACATTAATACATATCATTGCTTCAAAAGAACAACGACATATTTTGCCATTTTGAGTTAAGGCAAGTTAAGTACCAATTGCATTCCTTGAAGTTTTTCAATTCAGGAACGACATCTGATATATTTCAATGGTTGTTTCTTTTCTAATATTTGAAATTTAATCGAAATATTATGTACAACATAAATTGATGTTAAAATAAAAAAAGTTTCAAGATTTTAAACATTTTCTAATGGTCAATAAAAGAATTTCAATACCACCATTAGAATAGGAATGTTTTGCTCAACGATACCCAATTTCAAATTATTTTAACACGCTTGAAACTTTCAAATGATGCATTCAAAAGAGGATAGTCTTTTGCCTAATTTTAAGTTAAATCAGCATCATTTCAATCATTTAATATTCACTAGCAACATACCGAATGTAGAGTTAAAAATAGGCATAAAAAAAAATGGCGAAAACATTTTAAAATAAATTAATTATTTTGTTGTATTCAAGATAGCTATTCTGACCAATACGCTATAATCGAACAAAAATAGAAAAGAAGAAATAAATTAAAAATGAAAACTAATCTAAAATCGATCTTCAATCGGTTCAATCAATTCATTTCAATTAACTACACATCCTAATAGACAGTCTGCGCAAGATGTTACATTCGGTATTCTTTATATTCAGCATAACATTTAAATATTCAGAATTTTATAATAAGATAAAAGGTATAAATGCCTTAAAAATAAGTATAAATAAAATCATTTTAAAATTTGATGACCACAGAATTTTACTATGTCCAGTGAATAGAATACAAATTTATCGGACAGAGTATCAAAACAATTTCGACAATGGCTAACTCAACGATTGGATAAATACAAAGATTTATAATTTCCTATTTACATTTGGCATTAGAAATTATGTTCTTTGTCCATAGAAAAATGTTTTCTGTTATTTTTGGAATGTAAATAATAATAATAATCATAATGATAAATTAATGAAATAAACAGAAATATATTAGTAAAAAAGGACGAACTGCGGAAATGGGCCAATGGTACCAATTAAATCCAAATGTAATAGAACTTATTATGTACTTCGAATAGCTCTATAAAACTCTTGGGTAAATTAAACTTAGCCGGTTTTAACTTTATGCCAGTGAGCTTCAAATAGTTTCTAAGTCATAAAAATAAAAATTTATCATTACGAATTCCTAATATAAAAGTTAATATAATAAAGAAAACGGGGTTTTAATTATATTTTTATGGAGTTAATAAAACTAAAGAATGTTCAGGAAGAATTAAGTGTTTTTTTTAATTATTTTTTAATATAAATTACTTTGAATACCGAAATTAGTTTTTAAAACATCTCACAGCATAAAATACCTTTTTTTTTGTTTCAAGAACACAAAATAATTTTTCAAAACACAAGAATGTTTAGAGAAAGCTGTGTTTCTCTTTTACTGGATTAAATTTTTTAAAAAATCAGAAACGGTTATGGCTCTTAAAAACTTATTAATGGTTATTAAAAACTTATAAATATATATATATATATATATATATATATATATATATATATATATATATATATATACAAAATCATATATATACATATTAGTTCGGACTAATCTGTGGGGGTGGAATCTAAGAAATTTGTATGTATGAATGACAATACCTCTTGAAATAAATATGCAAATATGTATGTATATGTAGATATGTATACAAATGCATATGTGGAACATATAAAAGTGAATGTCATAAAAAATGCTTTTAAGAAAAAAGAAACAGCTCTTCCGATGCTGTTATGCTGTCTCTGTTTTTTTTACAAGATAATTTATTTCCGTGTTAAATGTCCAAAATAAAAAAAGACATTTAGAGCAGGTAGGAGGTCTCGAGGCCTGTACCCAATGGTTCAACGTCCGCCAACCACTCAGGTATTTTTAGACCTAAAATTCTCAATGTTTGATGCATCAAGAACTTAATGACTGAAGTGGTTAAGGCATTTCCTAAGCAACCTCGTAACTGAAACGGCTCAGGTGCAAAAACAATAGTATGTGAAATTCAAGCTTACCATAAACGCATTCGAACTAATTGGTAATTTACACCTATCACTAATAGCTGTGAAGGGGCTGGTGCTCAGTACATGGTAGATGCTGTGCTGTTTCTTGGACAACGGTTGTACAGGGAGGTAACTTGTCCAAAATCACCAGATTTTCCTTATTTTTAGGGGCTGGGTGAGCAGATGAAATAAAAGTCGGCCAGGGAGCGAAGTTTGAACCCAAGACCTCCGCCATGGCAACTCAACGCTCTACCACTGAGCCACTCCGCTCCCGTTTGGTAATTCAGTTATACCAAATTAATGGTGGTGAATAATTGTTCCTTATGGGTTATATAAGCCATGGGGTTATAAGCCATAAAAAGTATCGTTTAAGTCCATAACTACGGACTAAAAAAAAAATCATGTCAACAACAAGCAAAGTGATACTGTAGAAAACACAAATCTTACTAATATTATAATTGTGAAAGTTTGTATGTTTGTCTCTCTTTCACGCAAAAACTACAGAACGGATTCGGATTAAACTTTACAATAATATAGGTTATACATCAGAATAACACATAGGCTATAGCAAGCGCTTATTTTTTAGGCACTGTGAAGAATCCATTATTATAGGCAAATCACATAATAATAGTTGTTAAAATAACAAAAAGAACATGAGTGAAACTATTTGTTTTGATATCCTACTAATATTATGAATGCGAATGTTTGCATTTATGTTTGTTGCTCATACACGCAAAAACTACTGAACAGATTTGGATGAAACTTATTGAGTAAAATAGGTAATACATCATAGGCTACAGCAAGGGCAGATTTATGTGGTGGCACGGGGACATGTGCCCCCCCCCCCGTTATAGTACATAATTAAAGGCAAATCAGGATGTTAGCATCTTGAAATTTTTAGATAGGTTCTTTGTATAGTTTAAGAAAGAAATTTGGATAATTACACCTCAATGGTTTTCGCTTTAATATAATAGGGGTTTAAAGGTTGTATAGAATCCGTCAGTTTTGAAGTTAGACATCTGAAATTTTGGATGTAAGAGTAACTTATATTTAAAAAAAAAATTAAATTATTTATTTAAAATGATCTTTCACGAAACCTTATGTGGCAGACCAAATTCCACGCGAGCGAAGCCGCGGGCATAAGCTAGTATTTTATATTCTTGAGGCATGTCATATTTTGCATTTTGCAGCATGGTGCTGATTCCTTTATAATTTTGTTTAATGCTTCACAACCTAACATAATTGGCTGGGTAAAATGAGTAACCTTAGAAAGTAGGACGCTCTACTAAAGGCACATAAAAGGGAGTATTACTCAAATATCTGAGCAATATGAATTTAACAATAAACACCATTATCCCTTTGCGCTTTAAATACATCTTTGGTAATTTCACACCTATCCAGGGCCCATAAGGAAGGGTATTGGGAACCATTACACGGGCTCAATTGTTATAATGTCACAGCAATAAGAGTGGCGTAATAAATGGCATAAAGCGCTTTGTCGGGCGGTCACGAAGGTAGGAGCGTGAACCGCTGTGTCCTAACAGACTATCACGAGCGACCAATTTCATATCGGCAGCCCTTTCAGGGGAATTTCGTCACCCTGCCGCGGCGATTTAGCAGGTCTGGTTTTCGACAATGCATGTTGTGAAAAGACTAACGGCGTACAAGATATGTTGTAGAATCAAATGAAAAATCCAAGCATGGCGTTAAATAAAAAAACAAAAAAACATATACCTCCTTCAAAATAACGACGAAACCAAAAATTTCCATGCTGAGTTAAGAATATATTAGCAACTGTATTGTTGAAGCTTGAACCCAGGATCTCCGGCATGGCAGCTCAACGCTCTACCAGTCAGCCACTCCGCTCCCGTTTGGTAATTCAGTTATACCAAATTAATGGTGGTGAATAATTGTTCCTTATGGGTTATAAGCCATGAGAAGTATTGTATAAGTTCAAAACTACGGACTAAAAAAAATCATGCCATCCGAAAAGTGACATGCAAAGTGATACTGTGGGAAACACAAATATTTTATATCCTTGAGGCATATCATATTTTGCATTTCGCCGATTCCCTTTTGCATTTGCCATATCGACTTAAGCATATAGCAGCAACTATTGTTGAAGTTTGAACGACATATCTGATGTTCCATTTCCATGATATGGAAATTGATATTTCCATGATGACGTTTTTGTTTTATTAATAAAGCAATAAATAAAGTGATATTTGTGTAGGAGTAATAGGTATATGTGTATATGAGTTGTCTCATGTTTGAACTTGAACTTTTATGAAAATAATGACATAAGTTAAAACAAATTTTAATTTTAAAAAAAAAAATGTAATTTATTGAAATTTACAACTATAACAGTATTACAATAAGTAAATCTGCTAATATGCACAATATGACATGAAAAACACTTGTGGAGAAACTACCCATCGGTAGCACTACAATTTAACCTTTTCACATTTTTCTAATGGTTAATAAAAGAATTTCAATGCCTTCATTACATTAGTAACAATTGACAAGACAAGGTACTTTTAAACACCTCTATTGAAAAATTGCGGTTTTTGAGTTCTGACTTTGTTCTTTTGATAAAAATCTAGAGAAATTGTTTTTTTCTAAAAAAACCTGTACCACTACAATCCATGAACGGTCTTGGGTTCAGTTTATCGGAGAGTCTGTATTGTTTCTGGGAACAATGGTTGTGCAGGGAAGGTGATTTGTCCAAGATAAAAAATACACCAGCTTAAAAATACCCACATTACAGAGGCTGTGCCCCAGGAGGGTCTCCAGATGTTAACAAATTAAATAATTTATCTGCCACAGCCGGATTAGAAACAGGGATCTTCAGTACAGCAACTCAGTATTCTACACACTTCAAAACTGCAATTAGCTTAAGAGAACTAGGTCATGAATGTCTGTTCGACAGAACAAAATAAAAATATAGAACCATTAACGAAAGGTACTAAAAACTGACCACCATATTATGGCATCTACTTAATTTTAAATGCATACACTCTGGACTCCACAAGATGCTTTAAAGATACGAGACAACTGAGATAATAAGCAAAGTGAGGCAGCAGTGGATGGAACCACTTGGAAGCGGTTCTATTAATAGGCCCATTATATTGCACAACAGTAGAGGGACATTGTGTACGTATGCAGATATATCACTGACCCTAAAATAATGTTATTACCTATCATTATCATTTAAATAATAATAGTCTGCACAATCACTACTTCAATTGTTGGTATAAGTTTTGAAACTCACAGGTTTTTACATTTGTAGATACAAGTATGGATTACAAAGTATGAAGAAATATTGAAAAGTATCATAAAGTTATTATAGTAAATTATTATGAAATGGGCATTAATTAGAACGAAACATTGAAACTCGGCCACGGACTGAAAAAGGCCTGTGAAGTTTTGAAGTGTGGCGAGTGAAAGGATTAGAGACACATCAAGGCTAGTCTTACTTTCCAGTTCTCACCTCTGTGAGATCCGTCAGGGATAACGATAGAAGATGGATAGCAAGGGAAATCTGAGAGAGTTTGGCAGGATTGAATGGTTTTTAGGAACCTTTGTCGAGTAACTCACAGCTTAAATTATTATTTTAAAGTGAAACAAGGTTTTAGAGTTGGTAGTGGAGAACCCAAAAGGATTGGTCAAGCACGTTACGCAAGGAAGGATTCATTAAGGAACTAAACAAAACAACTAAGGTTTAAGGAAGAAAATCAATAAGCTACCATATTCATAGTGAAACTCATGTAAATTGTTAATAAAGAACATTAAGGAACGAATTACCAAAATATCTAAAAGGGAAGAACCGAACGTAAGTAAATATTAGAGGCCAAACGGAAACTCAGTTGGGGAGTTGTTTGAAATCTGTTGAAATGTTTGCATTTTAAGAATAGCCTTTTATAGAATAGCGATTTAGGCTATACGCTACGAACCATCGGGTGCGTTTTATTGGATTCTAGATATTTTTGAAATTTAATACTGATTAATTAAAACTAGAAGTTTCATAAAACATTAAAAAAATGCCAGCACTCTGTCTTCACTATAAATATGTATAAATATCCGGTAATTATTCCGCAGGCTGTCACTTCGAGTTGAGTCAAAACAAGTTTTAAATTTTCATTCGTTTCCCGTTTAATATTTTTCCAAAACTAAAAGTTATCTTGAGCTTTAGTATGAAAAAGAGAATGTACTTATGGTGAATGTGTATACTTCAGGAATCCTTCCGTCTAAAAATTAACGTTTCAACAAACATATATCATCTATACTTCACTTCAAAATGTTAGTTGAAACTTTTATTTTTTGATGAAACGATTACTGAAATTTATTCAACACCCATAATTACATTCTCTTTTCTATACTAAAGCTCACGATAACTGTCATTATCCAAAATATTAGTTAAAACTTGGTGGTATAACCTATGCTTCGAAATGATGGTAAAAACTTTTATTTCTTGATGAATTTTCCATACTAAAGCTCATGATAACTTGTATTGCTGGATAATATTAGAAATGAAAGATCAACAGTTAAAACTTGTAACTCAATTCGAATCGACAACCTGCGGAACACACACCGAACAAGAAATTTAAAAGAAAATGGAAAAAGGTGTATTCCTCACTATTCATAAGCGTTAAAGATTAACTCACTTTAGTCCCTTTTAATCCCATACTCCCTTTTTCCCACTGCTAGTTGGCATACATAACATAAAGACTATAACCGTTAATTCGCAAGGCCATTCTCAAACCTGTTTTGAGTCAGGGACTTGAGCATCGAGGGAAAGCCGATTTAGGATCATCAGATGTGCCAAAAGTCCTTCGATCAATGCTCCATATTATGTTCCAAACGAGGCCTTACATCATGGCCTCAATTCAGCGCAAGCCCTTGACCTTATTCCATCCAAATTGTCAAACTTTCGCCAGGACCATTATTTATCATCCTAATCCATTGGCTCGATTCCAATCCCACCTCGAACCATCCGCATAACCCCCTTCGAAGATCGAAACTGGCAGAGGTCCCAAATCTTTTGTATATGAGCTGTTGGAGATGGCGTGAAAGGCCACAAACTCCGCTGGCTTTCAATATCAGAGAAGCCATTGGGTGAGAATTTATTTATAAGATATCTTGGTACTTAATACTGCTGTTATTAAATTTATCATTTTTATTTGTGGAATACATATTTATTATTTTAGCGATCTATATTTATCTTCTTATGTTTATAAAAATTATTTTGATATAGTTAGAGTAGTATAGTCCCAGCAGACTTCTATCGTCGTTGCTTGTATTCTTTCGAATAATACCACCGTATGTCGACACCCCAGCCTTTTCATAACAAGCCATCTGCTTGTGACGTCAGTCGATTCATCCTCTGTGCTAAATCTGTTCTACAGAAATAACTTGATCTATAACTTCAGGAAAGTAACTTGGGTATCTGTTCCACAGGTTATCGCTTCAAGTTGAGTAACAACAAGTTTTAACTGTTTATTTGTTTTAATTTTAATATTTTCCAAAACTGAAAGTTATCGTGAGCTTTAGAATGGAAAAGAGAATGTAATTATGGGTAATAAGTAGAATTCGGTAATCATTTCATCAAGAAATAAAAGTTTCAATTAACATTTTGAGGTATAGATGATATATGTTTGTTGAAACGTTCATTTTTAGATGAAATGATCACTGAAGTATACACATTCCCCATAAGTACATTCTCTTTTTCATACTAAAGCTCACGGTAACTTGAATCTTGGAAAATATTAAAAATGAAATTAAAAAAAAGTTAAAACTTGTAACTTACCTCGATGCGGCAACCTGCGGAATAATTACTTTTTTTTTGTTTTTACAAATCAATTGATTTATTTAGAAGCTTAACAGCCAATAGTAGTCAAACATCAGAACACACACTTGGAAATGGAACATATTTTACTAAAATCCATGTTCCTCATTCCTGCGGGGAAGAAGCATTACATTTTTTAAGAATATCATCAAAAACAATTAAACACTTCAAAACCTAAAATACGATATGAAAAAATGATTTAACGATTTTTTTTTTCAATGAATCCTCTGTACAGGGTTTGATGAAAACCGTAAAGATTTGACTCTGTAACTCCTGCCATAGAATTTAACATACCACAAGTCGGTGCTAAGAGGAAGACATACAGGAATGCTTACATAAAATATTATGATCAATGCATAAATTGTAATAAATGCACGGAAGAACATATAACTATTATTGAGAAATATGTTGCCAACGCTACAGCCGGGAGATGGGAGATATCTTGACAAAACGCCAAGGATTGAGGCGATCAACAGACTCAAGACTATAAGTTTAATGTTCATAGCTCACCTTGGGTAGGCCCTCGAAGCAGGTTCAGGAAATGAGTTATATTAAGCGACAATGGCGTAAGTCGACAGGAAACATTAAAATTCTTAAAAATAAATTAAGAAAACAGCAATTATAGCAAAAGTAACCATTAAGTCGGTTCATTATTATCTTTTCAAACAATTATACAAATTCAGTAGCTACATAAGGGTGCCAAAATGAAGTCTGATGTGAATATTTTAGGATCTTAAACTTGTTTTAGTTATGTGGCTCAAAACTAAAAAAAAAAAACTTTCATCGCAGCGGTATTCAGAATTTTTTCCCGAATTAATTGAACTTAAATATTTAAAGCTCATACCTTACACTACTGCTATAATCGTTCAGAAAACTAAGAACAATATATTATTATTAAATATTCTCTTAAATTGCCAGGCCTAATATTGATACAAATTTTATTAAAACTAATTCATGAAAGTTCATAACACCATTCTTCAAATATTTTTTCGGGTTTCAATTGTGTCGCCAAATCCTGCAGGAATTAAACTGACACTGTTTGTTCGTTCAACGTCACTTTATGCTGCTTTGCCTAATCGGACGATGCTACATCGGGAGCTCTAAATTTTGCCTATTCAGGTACAATTAGGATAGGGATTTTTAACGAGCACCTGACATCACACAGGATCGAGACTTTCGTTTAACGTCCCTTCCTAAAGACGGCGTAACTAAAGATTTTTTACTCCCTTTAAAAAACCCTAGGGCCACCTGTCGGGCTACGAATCTGCGATCTTGGGCTAAGTAGTTTATTATGGTAACCACTAGACCAGAAGTCATCCTACCTAACATAGATTTGAGGTCTCAGATTAAGCCCTCAGGAAGCTAGGAATGTCTATCGAAACGTTAGTGAAGAATTTGGTGGCATGATCAAAACCCAAAGAAACCTTTGAAGAATGGATTTATGAAGATTGTTTAAAGTTTTTAAAAATACATTATTGTTTTTCATACTTTGTCAATAGTTAAATGTACAGAAGGGTCGATAAACATACAAATGTGTACAAAGCCAATTCGAATCTTGCCAAAAAGAATACAATTATGGCCAAAATTAAATAATCCCTTGAAATTTACTTTATTTAATGAGTAAAATGATTTACAAATGAATAAAGCAAACTTTTCAACTTAATTTTTAAAATCCATTATGGATCTTACCTTGCTATACCTCTCTATTTTTAATAACTTACTCATTTGCTCTTAGAAAATTATTTTCTGAATAATAAATGACAAGGAAAAACCCGGAATACTTCAGTTCTACATACGGATATGAGTCAGAGCATTGTAACGAACGAAGCGAACGCTATGATCTCGATAGACTGCACGGAGGCGTTCGTCTCAGTGTCACTTAGTTTCCTACACGATAATTCAGGACGACTATTCAAAGCATTCGGTCTTGCGTTCATCCCACAGTCTCTGACATTGGCAATGTGGCATTCAAAATACTAAGTTATAACGTAGAAATTAAATTTTCAATAAAATTTAGTAAATGAAATTGCCTAGTAAATTTTTTTTAGAATGAAATTTGTACCTATGTATCACATCATAATAGTACTGAACTAGGAGGGAAAAAAACTTATTACATCAATTTTTTGGGACTACAGAAACCTCTTATCACAAGCTACTAAGGATATAATTAAAATAATTCATAAAATAAAAGATTTTAGCAGAACATAGAGACTGGATACAAGTAAAGAGTAATCTAAAAGCAGAGCCTTGAGAATGAGTAGATGAATTGGGCCATTATACAATCAGGGATGTAGCCTTACCTACTGGAGGGGCAGGATGTGAGAGATTCTGTCCTAATAATGTCTGTCATTACCAGGTTAAATTCATTATCGTAAACAACTAATATTAATTTAATATATTACAAAGTTGAAATTATAAGGATGAGCTATAGTTTCATCTTCTTTTCAGACGCTTTGGAGGATTAGCGGAAATGGAAGAAATAGTTAGGTTTGAAACCAGTGGGTTTGAGTGTGAATAAAGTTTGTCGTGAAAATATTGATATCTGGTTTGGGTCAAATCAGCAACAAATCAGACATTGGAGTCATTATGAATTACTTTGTTCGTAACGAAGTAAGGAGCATTATAAATACGAAGGATTTGGGATTTTTAGGATTGGATATGAGAGGAATTCGTTTTCTCAGTGGAGACCTAAACCTCTACACCACAAAAACCCAATTAAGTGCTACAATAGTCATGTATATGAGTCTTTTGTAATCAAATGGAAGCTTAGAGCGTTTGTATAGTAACTGTTGCAGTAGCCTGAAACTGCAGTAGCCTGTGTGAGGTATGAGGATTCCCTCTAAAATGTTTGTCAAGATATAGACCTAATCATCGGATTTGTTCTACAGGAGTCAGTGAGATATTATACGTATACGTGACTATACATGTTTGTAAACCCTACTTGGACTTATGGAAAAGAACTTTAAGGCTCAACTAAGTCGAATGCCTCTCGTACACAGACCATATAACCCAAATCTCCGAACCTAGAAATATTTTTTCCAAGTTATCAGAATCGCTAAATTATTTGGAATCCCCCAAACAAATATTATTCGTATAAATTTTGTAATGAAAAAAAAAATTCTTTTAACTATATTACAAGACATTAAAGGTTCAGTAGAACAAGGACTGCTTTTAAAAGAAGTTTAATAATGGAGTGTAAAAAGTATTTTTGCCGTGGACCGTCATTAAGAGTAGAGGATATGCATAACAAAAAAGTAGAAAAAAAAATATCGAGATGTTGGTTTTGAATTACATTCCTCTTTTAATGGTGAGATTATCGACTGAAAAATAGGCAAACATGATAAAAAAAACAACAACAATTTCTGAGCATTGAAGTCTTCAATTTCTTCGAAAATAGAAAAGTACAGTAATTATCAAAACCTCCATCTAATCATTAGTAATTTCAGCTGAAGATGTAATTAGTACAAACCAATGTGAGCACGACCTTCTTCGTCTTCGGAAGAACCAGCGGACCGTTGAAGTGAAACCGCTTCCAAACATTTCAAGGGGAAAATTACTTTTTAAAAAACGATTCCTTTGGCCTCGATTTTCGTTTTGTTGGTATTAAAACACCTTAAAACTGTAGAAAAACCGGATACCATTTTTTAATGCAAAATAAAACGTAAATCGTTGTCGACTTGGGATAATTAACAGAATTTTTGAAAAGAGAAGATGAAAATTTAATATTTTGCATAAATAAAATTTCAACATTTCATGAAAGTTTATTAGTTTTTTTTTTATAATTGAAGTGGTCCAGTGAATAACTTTCCCACTATAACACTAAGTAGGTCATTACAGACATTCTCAACGTGATTCTTAGATGAATAATATCGAAAGATCATGTTAATTTTAGATAAAATAAGTATTATATGAACCAGATAATATAAATAAATGAGCTTAAGATTTTTTTTTTTTGGAAAACTACAAATAATTCCGTCATGGCATTTAAAAAGATGGAAAATTATCGTATAATTAAAAAAAATTAACACAAGGTTGCTAAAAAGTTTAAGAGACAAACAAATAGATGTAGACACGAGGTCATGTAATGTAAAGTCGAAGACTTTGAAATCCACGCAAAACACTGGTTTGATAAAATCCTACTGATAACCAATTGCCAACAAACATATAACAATATGGACAACAAACATATAGACAATATAGAAAACAAACATATATGCCAACAAACATATAGACAATATAGACAATAAACATATATGCCAACAAACATATAGACAATATAAACAACAAACATATATGCCAACAAACATATAGAAGAACACGTCAAGAAAAGATTAGTAGACAAATAAAATATTCCTTAATCAACCGTATACTTGGCCAAGGGTAAGTCTCGTCAGGTACTTATTATTGTAGCAGAATATTATAAGGAGAATAATATCATATTCCTAAACAGAACATTTCTGTTTGCATTATTATTATTTTTTAGGGTAGCAATACTTAACTTATAAACAGAATAATCTTCCAATGGAACTAGAAACTTCACCAGAACTACAAGCGAACTAGATACTAGCTACAAAGTTTTATTCCAGGATTAAACCCAAGGGGAGGTACTTAAAAATGAGTGGAAGAACGATGGATAATTGATGGACATAAAGCTAAGCCAAACAGCAAACAGTAATTGATTCTACTTGGAGCTATGGTTCACGTATACAAGCATGTGTAATATTCTACAACTGGCAATCGGTATTTTATAAAAGGCAATGAAGACGAAAATTGATTAACAATATAAGTTGAGAATTGTGTCTTCAGGGCCATCATTCAAGTAGAAAAAAAAATTCCTGAGATAGTGGTTTTGAATTACATTACTCTTTTAATGGTGAGATTATCGACTGAAAAATGCGCTATTTAGTAGTACATTAATATTAATACAACATTAACTTAGCTTAAATGATTATGGATACCTAAGTTCGTTTCCTGATAGTCTAGAAATAGACAGAACTTTTTGGAAATAACTTGTTGACAACTGTCCAGAAGGCCAACTGAGGTTATGCGCAAAGGATGTCGACATAACATGCAGTCTTATCTTAGACAGAGGTTTGAATAGATGGCAAGGTTGAGGGAAAATTAATATAATATATAAGTTTAAGAAAAGGTGGCTAGCAATGTTTAATGTGCAAAGTAGCACACAGCATTTAGCAGAACTATTTAAAGATACCTAGGTTCATTACCAAGTGGTCTAGAAATGTCTTCGTTCGGACTAAGCTTGTTGGGAGTAACTTTTTGACAACTAAGGTTATGCGCAGAGTATATCAACAAGATAATGTTTGTAACATGTAGTGTTCTTGTCTTAGACAGAGGTTGAATGGATGACAAGCTAGAGGGAAAATTACGTGTGACATTTTCAATTCTCCTGAGAAGTAGAACTTAGCAGTGCGTCTATTCTACGCAGAGGAAAGCAACAGTGTAATGATTATAACACAGTTCTTGCCTTAGAAGGAGATTTGAATGAATGACAAGATAGGGGGAAATTGATTAAAAATATAAGTTTAGAGAGTATAATGATGGTAGTAGGTTAATGTAAATATAGAACTAAACTAATTAAGCATGAGTAGGTTCATTATTTAATAGTTCAGGAATGCCTTCCACTGGACTGTATTTGCACGGAATAACGTTTTGACAATTGTTCACTATGTCAACGAAGGTTATGCGCACATGATATCAACAGTATTTTTACAGTATTCATAACATGCCCTTGTCTTGGGCAGAGATTTGAATGGATGAAGTTGCCTAAACCTTAAGATTGATGTAATATCGATAAAGCTACCTGGACATGACTTGTGGTGCGCCCTACTGTCTTGCCGCTGAGCGGACTCCTTGGGCTTGACCTGCTCGCTCCCGCTACCAGTCCTAGGGCTGTGGAGGTTCCCCGTCCTCCTCTTCCGGATGCCATAGGTGTGCACTGGGACGATGAGCTTCGGTCTGGGTATGAGGAACTCCTCTTCGCGGTCGGCGTCCAATAGGAGCCTTGGAAGGTACTCGAAGGAGGAGGCGGTGGTGGTGATGGAAGGCGCAGCCCAGAGCTGGTCCAGCCCTGCCCAGCTGGCCTCGTAGCTCAGCATCGCCCGGCCAGGGTAAGCTCGCACTTTCATCGGATCATAGCTCGAAAAGCGACTGCACGTCCCCACAGCTCCCGCACTACTGAACTTCCTCTCGGGTGGAGGGGGGCGGTCATTTACTCCCCCCACCAATCACCCTTCACCAGCTCATCTTGGAATCCGATCATTCTCAATCAAACTCAAATGACATCAAATAAACACAACCTAGTAACTCACTCGACTTGTCTGTATTTACAAAACAACATTTATATAAATAATAAATTGAAACAATGACACTTACGATGCGTCATATGTTTGGGGAATGTATTTTAATGTGGCGTGCTCGTCCGGTTTTTAAGTCATTGGGCGATAGTGAACAATATATTGTATCATTAGCACCTTAAAATAATAATATTTTACTTAATTTTAAAATACTAATATTTGACCTACTTTTTTCGATAAGCTGCTATAAATGCGGGTTTTTTTCTCGTTTTTTAATAAATAAAATATAATAATAAAAATAAAGTTAAATAATAAATATCTGAAATATACTAGAAGTATATTGAAATATAAAAGTAACTAAACTGTTGTCTCTATCAACAGTTTGTTCCTTTAAATCCAATAACTATAATAATCTTGAAAAATACTATTTGACCTTGTATAGTCTTATATGGGGAAGAAAATGGTCCGAGTGTAGTTCATAGAAAGAATTCCTTATTTTTTTACTATGAACTCCACTCGGACTATCTTCTTCTCTAACTACACTAACAATGAAGTCCCATATTAAATTTATTCTGTAGGAAACTTATGAAGATAGAGTACGAAAACCACGAACCTACATATAACTACAAAATTATTACAAACACCAATTTCCCAAGTTAATAATTTTTTATTCATCTTCATACTCATTAAAAATTACTCGACTGCTTTTCACAATGACCCTTAAACCTGGTCCTCATCGTGAACTACAGATACCCAAAAATTGCATTTATACAATGATTTAAAGTTAAATAAATAATTAAAATTGTATGCTCAGAAAAATATGATATTATTGAAGATTAATTTTTCCCCATAAATCTCACTTCTATTTATTCGTAGTTTTCATGAATATTATTCACTATATTTTATATAAATAAAATACTATACTATACAATTTATTTTTAAGTTACTAATGAATTCTAATTTAATAAAACTAATTTGAGAGTAAAAATTATGTTGTTTATTTAAGGGTATAATACTAAATAAACATAAAATAACAGGTGGTGATTGGGTAATGGCATATAATACTTTTTTCGAAACTAGTGATTTGTTATATATTGCTCTTTATAATGAACTATAGCTATAAGAAATAGGATAAAAGTGAATGTGCCAGGATCCAGATTGCAGATGGGTGATGTTTCATTGACTTACATTATCTAATACTATATATAGTTTTTCTAAAAGATGGTTTTAGTTTTAAAGAACAAAATATAACGTAAAATCATAGCTACAAAAATAACCAATACTCCTTTACCCAAATATCACAAAGAAAAAGGTTTGCTTTTAACGATTTTTATAAACACCATTCCAGATAGTTTATCGTGGGGAGTCATTTTTCAGGATAATTCTGGGTTATTCGGACAATCTAATGGAGGTCGAACACTACATCTAGTGGCAATAGAAAAATGTTTCAATTGATTAAGAGCATTAATTGTCATTAATATCAGCTTCCAGTTCAAAACTAAGGTGACACCTGATCTCGATAACATAGATTATTATATTTTATCGTCCTCTATTATTTTCCTAATTTAAGGCAGTCTGTATTCTGATTTCATTATCTTCCTAAACATTCGGCTAAACTTCTAGTTTTTTTTTTTTAATTGATTCATCACGTATTTCTTCTGTTTTCGACCGCGTTGTCAAATTGTTTGCTAACGTTTCCCTGGCCATACTGCAAGCTCCAGAAGAAATAGGTAATGAATGGATTAAAAATAGAAGAGGATATTTTTTATATTTATTAAAAACAAGAATATTATTAAAATTGGTTCCACCAACAGATAGATTCACACATTCTGGAGATTCAATATATCATTAAATACCAATGAGCTTCTCTTTTTTATTAATTATAGGTATCATTAAGGTTTCTCAGAGCATCTTTTTATTATCTCTTAGTTTATTAATAGAAATGATTTGGCTCTTCTTGGTCACTGATCTAACATGGCACATGACCTTCATGCTATTATTTATGTATTTAAAACCAACAACTGGATAACTAAAGCCCAGTTTTAATAGACTATCGCTAATGATAAGAAACTATCTGGCTTTGTGATGTAGCAATGTTAAATTTTCAATTTTTGTTTGTTGTTCATATAATAAATAAAATAATCTATCTAATCTTATTACAATGTGCATCGCTTTTCTTCGGTTAATTTAATTCATAGTTGAATTCTAACGATGGAGTTAGTATTGAAGTGCATTGAAGTTTGCACAGGTGACTTATGCACCCAGCCAGCTGTGTTAATATTAACTCACTTTTCCTTCAGAATGATCCGAGCTGTTTGAAACAATGTATTATCCATGTTTATTTAGTTCTCTTGTGAATAAAGCTTGTCTCTCTTGGTAAAATGCTTTAAATTCTCGGCAAAAAAATTGTTAAGTTAGCCAAAGCCACTTCAACTGTTAAGATGCAGGAACATATCTTATCTAGCATTCCTTTCTTATGGTAATTTAAAAAAACAAAACAGAAATAGTACAGTTACACTGCACAATATATGTTAGCTGTAACTTTGTTGTACACCTTACAAAAAAAAGTACTTAAATGTAGATACCTACAGCCCCGGTGGGTACCGTAAAACGGGGTGAATAGAAACAATTTTCAACTTTGGTTTGAAATTTTGCATATTTGTAGTTGTTCTAGATACACAATTTTTTTATCAAACGCAGGTCTTTGTTAGACCTATATGTTTATAGTATTTAATTTTATTTCATTTTAAAGAAAAAAAATTAAAACATGGTGTTTCTATTCACCCCGCAAATGGGGGTGAATAGAAACAGTACTTCGATTTCATGTTTTTTTCTATTGAAACGAATCGAGGGTGAATGGAAATAGTTAAATATGGTACTTTTAATTTGTAAATGGATAAATACTAATTTATTTCTCAACATAATGATTTATTTCAGTACATAACCAAAAGAAGTTACATAACTGTAAGTAAAGAAATTGAATAGGTAGACAATTACCGTATTTAACAAGATTAAATTATGATTAATAAATTGTGAAATCAGACAGGTCATCTTTGAAAAATATCATGCCTTTGAATCGCGCACTTGAGTACAATACTGGGGAGGATAGTTTTAGGATGATGTTTCTGGAGACAAGAGATTCTTCAGTTCAACAAACATTCAGTTATGGTAAACTTGATAGTTTGTTGAACTCTTTTCAAAAATGTCTAAAATATGCTTTTGTTTTCCCATAAACTTTGATTAACATATGGTCATGTTCAATGATGACGAGGTTTTCGCCTGAGGCCCTGTCAGCACTTTCATCTAGATCAGGGGGATTTTAAGAGTCACTATTCTGCACTGAAAAGTCATCTTCATCTTCTCATGATAACTCCACACACTTTCGGCTTTTATTTGGCTGAACTTGTTTAGAGGAATGTGGGTTTTTGTCACCCAATGTTCTCATCGACGTCGACAAAGTCCTCAACACCGATACTTTTGCCAGGTTTCACATTAACTTTTGTTCTATTTTTCCTTAGCTTAGGAGTCTGATCTTGTCTCAGACTCTGAAGGAGCTCTTAGAAACTATTGTCAACAGTATCATTGTTCTTCTGAATTGTTTCTGGTGTCACACTAGCTCTCGATCGTTTAATATTCTGACACATTCTCACGGCCAGTTGATCCTTATGACGTTTTAAAAATGATTCAACAAAGTCACGGCCAGGGAGGTTATCTTTAAACCTCTTAACTTCTTTCCCTCTTCGGTCTATGAAGTCTTCTAAAAGGAGTCGTAGAGTTGTAGTGTCAATAGGATAGCCCCATTCGCCACACATCTTCAGCCTTGCAACAAACAGTTGTTCTTCGAGGGATAAAGCTGTCTGACCACCATGTTTCTTCATATTGGCGGGGTTGGTATATATCCTAATATAATCGAAGCCATAAGCCGAGAAATCCAAAAAAAGAAATAATAAAGAATTTATTATTAAGTCCCTTTAGAATAACAATACAGGAGTAATGTATAACCTAAAATGTCTTAGAGCAATAAATTACATTTACTTAATTAATTACAATTAAACTAATATATGAGGAATAAATACAAAAAAATAATTGAAAAAATTATCAATTACCTCGTAGTAGAGTTGAAACCCTAAGAAAAACGTTAAGATTCTTCTTAAGAATTATCAGTATATCATGTTTTCTCAACTTGTATTTACGGTTTCAATAGAGAAAATAAAGTTTAACTTCTAAGATTTCCTTAATAAGCATGACTCATTTCAAATCGTGGTAATTAATTTCATAGATTAAGCCATATGTCAACAAATAATAAGCGAAGAAGTAAAATGTCACATCTTGAAAAGATATCCTATAATAATAATGATATATAAATTTAGTCCACAGTTGAAAAGAATCTATGCATCCAGCTTTTTAATTATATTAGGTAAAAAATACTAATTCACCGATCGTATCTACAAGATTTGTTTGTAACGTAGCGAAATGCGTCTTCCTGAATTCACTTTCCTTCACAAGTATGAACAGAAAGGTAAGTACGACATGAAAAAGTAGCTTAAGGTTTCCCTTCTCTGGATATAATGAATAGCCACTTAAGCGCAGCCCGCATGACCCACCATTGAAAGGACATGGAGTGAATAACTAAAGGACCAATGCGGTATCCACAGTTGATGGCCGTACCTCTTCCATAATAAAAAAAACCAAAAGTGATCTTTTAAATATTACTGTAAATATAACAAAGACAAAATTGTGTCCCTCCAGTTTTCGGAAGGACACAATTACAAAGAATTTGTACAAAATCTTAATGAAACAAATGGGGTAATGAACAGTGGTAGAGCGCTGCCATGTGGAAGGTCCCGGGTACAAATCTTGTTGCTGGCAAGACTTTTATTTAATCTGTTAGCGGCTGGAGATGGGAACTATGGAATCTAGATCCCTCCTGGTGCACACCCAGCCTCTATTAAGTGGATATCCAAAGTAAGGGGGAAAATCTAACGGCTGAGGGTGATGTAGGACAAATCACCTCCGTGTACAACCGTTGTTCATGAAATAGTACTGTCTCTACCATTTACTGAACCCCAAACCCTTTATGGGTTGTAGTGGCATAGGTTTTAATGAAACAAGCAACATTAAATTTAAAAAATACATAGGAATGATATCAAATTCTAAGTCTAAATCTTTTCTGTCACAAAAGTGATATGTATGAAATTGTTCGGAGTCATTACAATAGTTTCCCCTATTTTTTTTACCCATATGGGATGTTGTTAGGTTGAGAAACTATAACAGGGGATTAAAAAGGTTTTCTTGGAAAAACAAATGCAACGGTGTGTATTCGATATAAATAAGAGTGATGTGAGACAAGAAAGAATAAAAAAACATTGTCTGGAACTGTTTAATATTTCCAGGCACTGTATACGAATGAAATTTTAATCAGTCTTCAGCAAATATGTTAATACATTTGTTAGAAAAATGCTGTCTTCCAAATTCAACCGAGCATGCAAATAACCATTTTAGTAACAAAGTAAGCTCCTTACTGGTTTATCTTCATGAATAAAAGACCTGTACCACTACAACCCGTGAACGAGTCTGGGGTTCAGTACATGGTAGGGATTTCACTGTTTCATGGACAACGGTTCTGCAAGGAGGCCACTTCTCCTAGGTCACGCTCAACCGCGATATTTTCCCCCTTATTTTGGGTACCCTATTTTTATAATATTGTATAGAGGCTGGGTGAGCCTTAGGAGGGTCCTAGATCCTATATGATCCATCTCCGGCTGCAAACAACTGAATAAAAGTCTTGCCCGCAGCGGGATTTGAACAAGGATTTCCGGCATGGCAACTCAGTGCTCTACCACTGAGCCACTCCACTCCTCTAATATCATGAATATGTAATAATATTAAACAAACTCACCAAAAGTTGAGGTTTGTAGTTGAAGATACCTATGATAGAAATACACAATGAAAAAAATCCTGTCTTCTGTCTGCGATTTTTTTTTCTGAGAGACCGGGTACTGAACCGTTTACCGAAAAATTAGGTAGTAAAGTTAAAGTTCAACTCAATAGGTCCTAAAACCCGACGTTTCGTTTAAAAATGGCGACCGATGTGAGATTTTATACTCTTATTACTAGCTCATTTAGAGAAATCAAGTGAAAATGTAAAATGCTCTAGAATTATCACACCAAAACCTTCTCCTATTCTAAACGCTGGCTTTCAAATAAGTAGTACTCCTTTCAGGCCATTTTCTTCCTCCTACTACTATTTTTCTTTTCTTTTTTTATTAGCAATATTTTTTCACGTATTTAAACCTTGGAGTATATATTAAATCATAATTTTAAACTAAAACAAAAACTAAAGAAATGCGCAATAGCTCTCTCAAGGAGACATTAACATGAGGGTAGCGCTTTCTCAGCCTCGACCGCATATCATTTCGATAAAAGAAATAGCTACCATTTCACTTACGGCTAATCTGCAGTTTTATTGGATAGAAACCGCGAACGTATCACAACGCAGAGGCGTACAGGTCCTCTGCATTAAGGAGAGAAATCGGGGTGCATAAATAGTGTTTTAGTCAAGCGTGAGTTAACAGCATTATAAATACGTTTTAGAATTACCTTTGCGATATCTATGTTAACCCTGCCTTACTTTTTCCTTACACTAGTACTGATACCTGACAAACCTGACCATTTATGCAATTTTTATTAAAAATACAATAATAAAAACAAAATTAAATATTTAAACATTTTATTGCTCGTTATTACTTATTTGACCCTTCTTTCATTTCCCAAAATCAACGAATATATGATATAATTATAAAAACGAATATATTTTTTTTAAATTCAGTGTCATACAAGACTGAAGAGACAAGAAACTGCTCGACGATATCGCCTACTTCAACATTTACTGGACAAACACTCTAAGCTCCTCTTCCCAATTAATTACAAAAGATTCATTTACATGACAGTACGGAGTTGAGCTTTGGGGCTCTACTAAACCATCCAATTCATCTCGTATCTAATCCTAACAATCCAAAATCCTTTGTAAAATCCTCAATGCTCCTTATTATGTCATTAACAAACTCATCCATCATGATCTTAATATGTTGCTGATTAGGCCCGAACTAGATACCTATCCTTCCATTACACGCTCCATACATACTTGAATCCGCTAGTCTCTCAACTTGCTCCCCATACTATTCCTGATAACCCTTCGAGGCGTCTGAAAAGAAGATAGCCTCGAGACCTTCTACTATAGAACTTTATTGGAGTGCTACCGATGGTTAGTTTCCCCACAAGTGTTTTTTTTTATGTCATTTGTTAATATTAGCAAATTTATTTGTAATATTATTACAGTTGTAAATATCAATAAATTAATCTTTAAAAAAATCCAGTAAACAAATAACAAATAAGATCAAAGAAGGAGTAGTGAAAATCAAAAACTACATATTTTAAAACTTATAAGGAATTTATTACAATATATTTAATTTTGATCTTAAACATTTAAAAACCTATTAATTAAAATAAAAATATTTTTCAAAATTAAAATTATCAATATTCCAAGAAATTGACACACAGTTTCTTTGAGCACTCCAAGCATATTGTTTTTGTTTTTTTTGCATATATCACAATGGAAAGTGGTTTTCCTCCTTTTTTGTTATCAATTCTTTCGGATATCAACAGGAGGCGTAATTTGAAAACATGGGGTCATCAGTCGTAACAACTATATTTGATTTGCAAGATTGGGGTTCCATAATTGTAACAGAAGTAAAAAAGAATATAAAATAATGTATAAATTCAAAAATAATAAACACAGTTAATATTTTGATAAAATTTACAAATTCCAAAGTATCAGTGATTAATATCTTTATAATAAAAATGAATCGCCAAATGTGTTATGCTAAGCGCAAAACTCGTGAACGGCTCGACCAATTCGGATAATATTTTTTTCATATTTTTGTTAAGACGCAAAGAAGGTTCTTACGGAGAGAAGACCCGTAAAAATGACAAAGGAAATAATAAAAACAACACTTTTCTTTTTCTTTTATAGCAAAATTATACTTTTTTCTAACCATGTTAGAATTTTTGATATGGTGTAAGGGCGTGTCTTACTTTGAAATTTTCGGAGTTATTTCAGTTTATAGCCTGTATATCCTAATTGGTGCGTTTTTGGAAAAAAACACATAATAGATACCGAGTTCAGTCCCTATCATATAATAAATAGCTGGAATCTTATCTGTCTATCTATATTTATAAAAGAGTTCGTCCTCACTGAAAATACCATCGCAGAGCCAAAACGGCATAAGCTACCGACTTGAAATTTGTACAGTAGATACATTTTATAAGGCCAATGCGCACTAAGAAAGGATTTTTGAAAATTCGTCCCCTAAGGGGGTGGAAAGGGTGACAACGTTTGTAATAAAAATAAAAAAACTTCATTTTTAAAGCGAGCATCATGAAATTTTAGATCTAGCTTCTACATTAAAAATAAAGAGATTTGTGTGTTTTACGTGTTTTTGGTATCATCATATGTCCTATATATATGAGGAGGTCTATTGTAGAACAATTACAAATTTTGTTTCATAAACACAATCAATTGAATACATTGTGTAAAACTGCATAGGATCTTATCGTAATCATAAAGTTGTAATAAGAGTTGATAAAACTCCTGTAGGAGAACATGTGAGATGTTTCAATGCACCAATAATCGACGAAGTTGCCATTGTAATGTTTGGAGAAAATTTGGAAGCCCTCTCGTTTTAGGGAAATAGGGCAGAACAACCGTCTCCCGGGACAGCTAGTTAACTAATAAATATAAAACATTAAATGAAAGTTTACCTGGACAAAAATAAAAGAAGTCGCACAAGTGCTAAGATATGTCCCATGGGACAAGGCGTTGTTTATATTTTGTAGACAAACTTTATTCAAATCTGCAATAGACAACTTCTCTATTGTACGGCTACCCTAATCTATAGTAGCTTGTATGATCTAACCCTGAATTCTGACCTACATAGTTAGGAACATCTGCTTGAGAGGTGAATTCATAAAATCAGTGTTTAATAAATTATAATGAAAGAATGTCGACTCAGAAATATATTTAAATGGACTTCACGGTCTCTATCTCTATCTAATGAATACAAAAAATAATTAACTGTAAGTGAGTAAAAATTATATCTGCATGTAAGACATATATTCCTAAAAGAGGTTTATAATGGGCTAATTTAAAATAAAATAATATCTGAAAATATTTAGAAATACCAATAAGATTTCATTGTATCCAATGAAAAACGTTGCCTCTATCATACTCGTCAGTGGAGTTTGATACTTTCACTTTTAATAAGGGGATGACAAAAAAATTGCTTCTAAGTTTAACAATCTGTTGAAACATCACAAAATAAAAACTGCAAGGAAACACTCTAGTATAAAATTAAGAAAAAAAACACATACAACTTTCACTTGACTGTCTACTTGAAAAAGAATCTCACTTTTCTGGAAGAAAGAAACTACATAGATAGCTCCTACATTGAGAGAGTAAGAATTTTTAATATTATTTCATATGGCACTCGTAATCCTAGTTTTAATTGATTAAAAATTTGGTATCAGTTCTGGAGGTTATCGCTAAGAGTTAAGACACAAGTTTTAAGTTTTCATTCCTTTCCTTTTTAATATTTTCGAAATTAAAATAATTTTATTAATTATATAGTAACTATCACTGACTGTATATAGAATAAAGAACCGATTTATACATAATGTTTAGATTTTATCACCATCTATTCTTCGAAATGTTTACCAAAATATTGACATTTCTCATAATTACACTCTTTTTCATACTAAAAACACGACTATTTTTATTTTTGGGAATATAAAAAAAGGAAACGAATGATAAGTTAAAAATTAAAATGATTTAACTCGAAGCGACTACTTGCGGAACTGATACCGTTGGATCATTTATACCGCATTAAATAACATATTAATATAAAATATCATAAATTATAACCACTTCAGTCTACTTCTTTTTGTCTGGTTTTTCACTCACGATAACCTTCAAGAAGTGTTTATACTTTTTCTAAATTCTTTGGGTACCATATCTGTGGCACCTGTGCATAGTGGGCTAAGTCGAATTTTGTGAATTCCAAGCTATCTACTTAGAATCGTAATTTTTTTCTGTTTCCTTGTGTCTAACACGCTGAGTGTTCTGTCCATTGCAATGAAGGATATTCCTTTGTGAATCGTGGGCTGATACTCCAATCTTGAACTTAAAATAAGTTCAGAAAAATTACGATTCTAAGTAGATAGCTTGAAATTAACAAAATTCGACTTAGCCCACTATGCACAGGTGTCAGAGATATATCCTACTAATATTATAAATATATATATATATATATATATATATATATATATATATATATATATATATAAAAGCATATTGTACAGTTATATTATTACTGTCTTAGAACCAAGTATTAATAGTAAAGTATTAAAACCAAGGCCGCGTACAAACAAAAAGAAGAAAAATTTTCATGAAAAGAGACGAGAATAAAATAAAATAAGCTAATAATCACCTCTGCCTTCTGGGGAATAATGAACGAAATGATTATATTAATACAATAATTAGAATATTATAAAGATGCATCATAACTAATAAAAAATTGTAAAATGTAGCCACTATGATTAATAAGGAAGTTAGTTCAGTGAAGATTGATTTAGGGCGGATAAATCGAATGGAAAGGAATGTCTGTTGAAACCTTCAAAGAAGTTACATAAGACAGAATTCTGTCTGCGGTCCTTAAAGTCGTCTATAATGGAAAGTATACTTTTCAAAAGAATAATCTATTTTGATATATTAATATACCTTCAATACCTCAAATATTCTGTATAAAAAGAGGAAGAAAGTGGTCTGGGTAGAGGTAAAAAAAAAATCCTCTTGAGTAAGAAGAACTGTTTATTGGAAAGCCAACGGTCAGATACTTCGATGTTTATATATTTAATTTTAATATTTACCATATGTAATTTTAATTGTCCGTATTTTCAAGATGAATTCAATATGAACGTATATTAACGTAATATTAAAGCGTATATTAAATTATTAAATTAAAGATGAATTCCATATAAAAGTCTATACTCCGAGAAGTATATGCCTAAAACAGAGTGTCATTCCGAAATATTGGAGCGATACGAAATGAAGGAATATCAGAAAGTAATAGGTCGGTGTAAAATGGCATTTAAAATAACACGATACTTTCAATTTCCAATTGGTAATCTGAAAGCTAAAGGAACCGATCGGTTATTTCAGCTTTCAACGTCACTAAATTTCCCGCTCACTTTTGTTCAGAAGTAGAACGGTGCTGATCGAATCGCATCCAGGAAATTGTAATCGTTCGTGAAGAATCGTGTAGCAGGTGTACCCTTGTTCGCGAATCAGCCTTGTATTTTCCGTCCCTGAAGATTTTACTCAAAACGCCGTAATTTCTTATATTCCTGCCAATGTATGCGCATGAAAAGCTAAGTTTTACTTTTGAAATGCTTGTTCACATGGACTGCCGTTGATAATACTGATCCAATAATTACAAATCGGCAAGAAATTCCGTGGGTATATTCCCATGCACTTTAGATAAAGAATTGTATCGAGGTGACGAAATCTTCGGTCTAATTGTTTCCCACGCCTTTAGACGTCTTTCACTATTAATCTTTTCTTTTTAAAAAATATTTCTAAATACTTATGAAGAAGGAGACAATGGCGTATGTAGGGGAACGTATCAAGGGTACTTACTATCTAGAAGGAATATTTGCATATCCACCAACATAGGATTTGTATTTTGAGCAATTACTTTATATTTTTAATGAATTTTTGATCTAATTTTAATAGAAATGCCTTTTACTTTTATTTGTAGAGGAAAATCTCCAGGAAGAGCAAGCAGCATTTCGCCCAGGACGACAAACACATGATCATATTTTTGCCTTATCATAGAATAATAATCATGATCATAGAAAAAGCATGGGAGAGAAACAAGAACCTATACCTTGCTTTCCTCGACCTCTAATCGGTCTTCAACTCTGTTCCTCGAGAGGAAATTTGGAAGGCATTAATGGCCAAGAAAGTTCCATCAGGCCTTATCAAGGCAATCAAATCTTGCTACCAAAAACCTAAGGGAATAGTGAGAATTAATGGCACTGAATCCAGGAGCTTTCCCATGGACAAAGGAATAAAACAAGGAGATAGTCTCAGCCCACTAGTCTTTATAATTTTCATGGATGAAATTATAAAGATATGTAAAAGAAGAACTGCGAGAACTACAATTGAGCATTGGAATATGCGGACCATACTAGTACAAGTGGTAGTATATGCTGACGATATAGCCCTGATCTCAGACACTTCTGAAAATCTGCAGCGGACAATAACAGAATGGGAAGCAGAGCTTGCCAGGGAAGGGATGATCATAAATGCCAATAAAAGTAAAATATTGCAAGTGGGAAGAATTCTGAAGATGTACATATTGCATGCAACGAACAAGAAATGGAAGTCGTAGAGGAATTCACATACCTGGGCACAATGATTTGCAGAAATGAGAAAGTAGAACAGGATTAAAAAAGCAAATAATGTTTACTACCAGATCTGCAACACTTATAGGCAAAAGAGAAGTAGGAAAGGATGCGTAACTCCATATATTCAAAAGTGTATATTTGCCTGTTCTATTATATGGGGCTGAGAGTTGGATACTCCTGGATAAAGACTGGAGTCGTTTAACAGCTGCCGAAATGAAATTTCTTAGACGAGTAACTTCCAGGACAAGAAGAGATAGGATCCGGAACGATACTATTAGAGAGGAGCTACACATTTCCTCCCTGAAAGAAACTCTGGAGATAAGTCAGTTCAAATGGTTTGGGCATACCCACAGAATGAGCCAAGACAGGAATCCAAGAAAGTTAATGGAAGCCAAACCCGTGGGCACTAGACCTAGAGGGAGACCAAGATAGACGTACTCCAACAACATTTCCAAGTTGGGACAAGCAAGAGGGAAGAACATGCAGGATCTGAGGATTATGGCGAGAGATAGAGATAGATGGAGATCCTGGGTTGATGCAGTACCTTGACGCTGAAAGGCACAACAAGAAATAAAAGAGCCTTTTATTTTAATCCGTTATTGTTATTATAAAAACTTAGGTAATTAATTGCCTCCCTACTGAATTCTTGCATTGATTAATTTCAACTCTAACTGCTTACACATTTAGTTTTTTAAATTTTATTTGTAGGAGCATCCTAGGACTTCATTTGATGGAACAATTCCACTTCATAATGTTTCAAATCAAAATCTCAAAAGAAATTACAATGATTAACAAATAAATTAATGATACCATAGAAATAATGTTTAAAACCTAATCAGAAGCTTTAAGTAAGTAACAAAGTAATAACAAATATTGGTGCATAGTTTAACATTAATATTTATTTGATAAAAGACTGGTTAATTGAATACAATAGATAGAGAAAATAAATTATTATTTTATTCATTTCTATAAAACATACAAATCCGAACCTGAAATGAATGAGGAAATAAAAAAGGAGATTCCCATTTATTACTGTTAAATCACATTATTCCTTCCTATATTAAAATCTAAAATTTTATTTAGGTTAATAAAAGCCTAATTTAATTGGAAATAAAGTATTATAGATTTAAAATTATTTTTTCAAGAATTTTTAATCATAAGCATTTTATTTTGGTAGGTTAATTTTTCCTCCTTAATTGCGACAGTTGACTCCTATAGTATTAGTCTAACAATACTGCATACTATTAGTCGAATAAATTCAGAGAGTCCATCGATACATCCCATGAAGGAATTAAGCTCAGCAGGAACTGTTTAACAGGCTACAGTTTGCGAAGGAAGGTTGTACAGGAAAATGCAAAAAAAAACAGGTTATGCCCCCAACTGAATGAGTAATCCCCAGGAAGGTATGTAGATCCCACAGGGTTTAGCCATGGTTGATAACAGAATAAGGAATTTATCTACCATAGCCTATCTCGATAACGGGAAGAAGAAGAGAAGCAAAGCTTTGGCATTTAATAAATCACAGGTTGCTAATTATCAACCCTTTTTAAAATAATAATAAAAAAAAAAATTATGTATGCTGATCAGTTTTAGAACTATGTGAATTATAAAAAGGAAAATAATAAAATTAAAAAAGAAAGAAAGAAAAAACACATAGGTTCAAATTAATGTGAAATGTGAATAAAGCAAACACTTTGTATTATGAATAAGCATAAACAATTTTTAATTACAAATAGTTATTGCAACATAGTGTCATCTATAAATGGATTAAACCAATTAAGAAGAAATGATTTTTAAGAGTTGATGATTTTTAAAAGCAAACCTAAAAATATGCACCGAAGAGCAACATGAAAATAAAATGTTCAGACTTTTAATTATTACAAGATCTGTGGCATTGATTAGTTATCAATCCAAATAAATATTTTAAATGATAAAGAAATGGAGATTAATATAATGAAAAACTAACAATGAAGTAGCTAAGCCAAACAAATCCATTATTAAATTAAAGAACAATAATATTGCTAATAATAAAGCTATTATTTTAAAATAGTTAATAAACTCTGAATGAAAGCCATAACTAAACCTATTAAGAATAATGCCTCCCATTAAAACTATTGTGCAGACATTGCAGTTGCAACAAATTAAACCATGGTTAAATCTAGCCTTTTTTTAATAGTCCTCATGGGGTTACTAAAATAAGGCTACCTCAATAATGTGAAAAATAGTTTTAATCATAATTATAAGTTTAGAATCTAAGAAATTAACATTTTCATCGAGACTCTAATTTATTAACTAATAAAATGTAGGTTATTTTACATAGATGTTACTTTAAAGATTTTTTTAGATATATGTTTTAAAAATTAAACCTATTAAAATTACCAAATCCAAAGAATATGCTTCAATTCCTTTAATTTAAAAATGGAATACAATTTTATTGCAATAGTAATTTAAAACTTTTCAAGATGTGTAAATGTTTATAACTTAGTGTGTGACGAGTACATTTTTCAAAATATTACTTCATTTCATTCAAAATAGTGTATTCATATTTGTAGTGTCTTCATCATGCAATGGTATCAGGGTTACATCTTGATATTGGTATATTTTTCAATAATACAATCCAACTATTACACAGGTTAGTCTAAAGCACCTCACATCTTGAATTTAAGGAAGAAATAGTTGGGGGTGCAGTCAATCAAAACACTAAATAAGCATAACTTATTTAGTGTTTTGATTGACTGCACCCCCAACTATTTCTTCCTTAAATTAGAAGATACAGTCGACCAATTCTTCTCTAACATGACTCACATCTTGAAGTTTGAAGATATAGAAATTGTGTTACTTCAAGTAAAAGATGGTGATTACATGATATTTATTTAAAAGTTGATAACAATTTACTGATCAATAAAAGCCATCCCTTATTAGGCTAATAGGTTTTCTTTCTTATACTTTAAACTAACAGGCTATAACCCAATCAAAACCTTGGCATTATAACGATTCTACATACTATGATATATTTCATATATACATGATCCTTCATAATTAAAGTAATATCAATAACCTTTATGAATAAGTGTTCCTTCTAAATAAAAAAAAAGAAAAGGCTAGCTCATTTAAAACCAATCTTATAGCATGAAAGATAGAATTATAGGAAATTAGCACTACACTAAACCTTGAATAACAGGGGAATAAAATCTATTTGTTTTTTAAAACTTTTTCATTGTAAAGTAATAAGATGAACGCAAAACACTATGCAGAACTTGAAAAAAAAAATGTCAGGAACTATTCTGATCACAGTTGATGGATACATATTTTAAGAAAATGAAATAGGATCTATTTTATTGAACTATTTAAAAAAAAATGTATTAAATTTAAAAAAAATTAAATGATGAAGTAAAACAATTGTACTATGATTATAACATAGGCAAATAATACACTCAGCGAATAAATAACTTAAAAATAAAACTACAATACTACGATTATAGGGGAGCGGAGTGGCTCAGTGGTAGAGCACTGAGTTGCCATGCCGGAAATCCTGGTGCAAATCCCGCTGCAGGCAGTACTTTTATTTAGTCTGTTTGCAGCGGTAGATGGATCATACGGGCTCTAGGATCCTCCTGGGGCTCACCCAGCCTCTATAAAATATTATAAAAATAGGGATCCCAAAATAAGGGGGAAAAATCTGGCGGTTGAGTCAACCTAGGTCAAGTCAGCTCCTTGCAGAACCGTTGCCCATGAAACAGCACAGTCTCTACCGTGTACTGAACCCAGACCCGTTCAAGGCTTGTAGTGGTACAGGTAAACTACGATTATAGAAATATCGGATAAATAATTCATAAAATTGAGTACATTTTTTAAAATCTAAAAACCAACAGTTTCTTTACTTAATTTATTCCAGTACTTTACTTCATTAATTTAGTTACTGAATTTATTTAAGTAAACTTCTGTAGTTTTATGACTGCTTAATTTTAATAGAAAAAATACTGTAAAAGCGACAAAGATATGGGAGTATCTTAATCAATATATTGTTTCTATTATATAATGCACTTATTCCAAAATTGTTTGAGTGAATTGGAATGCATTTATAATTAATCCTTTAGGATATAACTGCATAATACCTTCAAATATAGTACCTTAATTACTGGATTATAAAAAATAATACCCCAAAATTCCATCTATATACCATTTCATGCAATTTACAGGCAAGAGGCATCTAGCGGAGAAATCTTGAAACGATGTGTTATTAGTTCTTCGCAATGTCGCTAGAGTGCGGTTGTGTTTACATAATATTAAGATATTGTGTGAGGTTTTTGAAATATTAATCCACACTAATTTTACCTAAAATAATTTTTGATTTGTCTAACTTATTAGTATCCTCTCGGTTTTGTTTTAAGAAATTTCTTATACTTCACGAAATTCCTTACTTATAAAGAAAAAAACAATTTATATATAATAATTTTAGTTAGTTTAAAAAAAATTAGGAATTTTTCAATACGAGAATCCTATAATATATTTTATAAATATGGTTAAAATATAACACTATGATATAACTGTGCAAACAACGGTGTGATGAAAAATAAATTTTATTATCAACTTAAATTCTCAAATGATATTTAAAGTGTAAAGCAATTAAACAAATTATTTTATGAAGCATTACAATAAAACAAATATTATTATGCTTTCTGATAATGTCAAGATAGCATTACATTTGTCATAGTTTTTAAGCCCGCTGTCTTTTAAGAAAATGTTTTAGAAAACTATGGAAGATAATAACAGTTCTAGGAAGAGGTCCAAAATTGATAACAAGTTATACAAAATTTTATATTATATTGCACATGTTTAATTATTAATGTAAAAACAGACAAAAAAAAATAATATAATGCCTTTTACAATAGGGATATGTAATAGCCATTCTCGGATGATTTTTTGGGATTCAAGATAAAGTTTCCGCGGAGTGAATTTTTTATTATAAATTCTTCTTATCTGGTGGTGAAAAATAACATGGATGGGATACATGGATTTTAGCCATCCATTATAAACAGGAATGTACAAAGGGGATTTTTTTTTTTGGCGTCCGAAGGTGCAGGAGGACATACCAATAAGTCAGTATTATATATTTTAGAACCAAGAGTATTAATTATATTTTTAATTTTAACACATATACTGTTTAAATGAGGTTTTATAAAAAAATTCAAAAGAGAAAAGAATATCCTGTGCCCGACTGGGCAGTGTCGAAGAATTCTTCTTAATATTATGGTTCATACTCCTACTAAACCCCATAATAATGGATGCTGCTCACACTAACGATTAAATAACATAAATTATTTAATAGGTAATCAATGTATGCCCGGGATAAATATAGGCTAAGCTAAAAGTAGAAATGAACTGTAAATATGGCACAGGATATTTTTTTTATCGATTTGGACTTTTTCTTGACAATCTATGATATTGTAGTAGTAGCAGTAGACATGATATATTTTTATTTATAAATTTATGTCTCTCTCTGTATATAATTTATTACATACAGTATTTCTTCTTCATGTTTAGTCCACTATACCTCCATATTATTTCAAGTAGAATTGAGTATTATTTATTTAATGAAATAGCAATGACAAAACACTTTTCTTAAATATAAAATTTGAAATGCATCATATTTAATGCCTTTGAAGAGTACTTGAAGTTGAAATTTGATTTCACAGATTAATATTAAAATACAAATATACTGATCTTACAGTTTTACTTTTCATTTCAAAGAAATGCGTAAAGTGGAATCAGTTTTATCTATTCTACTTCCAACAACTGGAACTAAACAGAATAATAATTCAGTAAAGCAGAAGATTAAAATGTAGCAGACATAGTTGGCTTTATTTGCATTCAGAGTTGTAATTGTGTCTTCAACATTTTTAGAATTTTTATTACTAAATTTAGTGTTGCCTACATTTAGCATTAAACATTGAAATAAAACAAAAAAATAATTGTCTTGAAAGTATTATTATAGTAGCTATTATTGCAGATATTGTTTTCTTAAAGTAGCAATAAATAGTAATAATGTACCATAATGTTTTCATAAAATATGAATAATCCCTTGATTTCTATTACATTCATAACGCTTATTATATCTGAAACATTATGAAATCAAAATGTTCTATATGTTTTAAATTTATCGAATTAATTAATGAGGAAATTTAACTATCTGATAGTTTTAAATTATTTTTCATATTGTTTAAAGTATATTTACGTTAAAATAATTAAACACTACAACAATAACACAAACCATTAAATGTTAATGAGTTAATATTTTACTAAAACAAAAATATAAACATTATGAAAAGCTTGTAGGGGAATACTGTTTGTCAATGTCTGAGCCGATAACAGTATCTAAAAAAAAATTCAAAAATAAATCCATAAAAACAGAACCATTATAATTATATAGCTCCTTCAAAACAATATGGACATAACTCAAAATTTGGTATTTTTGAGTTAAGCTTTCAGTAGCAATTATATTGGTTGTAGGTTTTTTGAGAAATTAAAGAATGACATATCTGATATTCCATTTCCATTTTTTTAAAAATTAAATCATATTTGAGTTATATCATGTTTGAACTTAAAGTTATATGAGAATAATAGCATAAGTTAAAATAAAAAAGTTTCAATCTTTTAAAAATTTTCTAATGGTTAATAACATAATTTCAATGCCATCATTACATTAGTAATTATGATTTACCAATACCCAATTTTTTTTAACTCACTTAGAAGTTTCAAATACCTATATTAAAAAATTAGGTTTTATGTGTTATGAAGTTGCTCTTTTGAAAGAACAATATAGGCCTAAAACTTCCTATTTTTTTAGAATAGTTTTAGATTCATATAAAAAATAATTTTGATTAAATAAACAACCCCATAAGGTTAAAGCCCCTTTTATCTTTGTGGTTTTATCTCTTGATTAGGTTGTAAAGGAATGAATATCTTCATACTAATAAAATTATCGTTAAATTGATACATAAAATGTAACATAAAACTATTTTTTTTATTTTCGACTTAGATAACAAGAGTAAATGTCTTTATTACTTATTCGAACAATACCTAAAAATAGCCAGAATTCAATATTTAAATACAGAAACGGTTCAGGATCCGTTAATGCCGGTAGGGAAAGGCTACCTAATAAACAATGTAAAAAGTAATTCTCTCTCAGTATTCGTGAAGGAATCGTTAACCAGGTGGGGCGTGCAAAACCGAAACCTGAAAGCACTCCTGGAATAAATGTCGTGAGCGGTTGATAAAGGTGCATCGTACACCTGGTTTAAGGAAGTCACGAATATCTGCAACAGTCTCAATGCAGATGCTCCTCAAGTATTGTTAAATCACAATATTTGATTCTATCGAAGTCGAAAAAGATTTGAAACAGCACTGAAGATTCCCCAGTATAACTTAATACGACTTAATTAAGGACTTAATAACTTAATACTTAAAATTTTATTTTTAACGATATCTTTTTTTTACAACTAGATGTTTATCAATTATTCCCAAATACTTAAAATACATTTTTTTTAAATTGTAATATTCCCATGTAAACAGTATTTTGAAAATCAGTTAGTGTTGACATGAGTTGCACAAAATGATTAATATTGTTTATCATTAATAAATTGTTCTTTACAGAAAAATTTTAAACTTTTAGAAAAACTTTAACAGTAAAATTACGGTTAAATGTGCAAACCTTAAGAAACGAATATGTTCCAAAAATATATAGCTAAAAGAAATTTTTTTTTTTGTAAAATTATTAAGAAAGAAAAATAAATGCAAAAATTTATAATTTCAACAAATATTAATCGGACAAATTTAGTGTTTTTTGATAATATTTTGGCTATGTATTTATTTCAACAGTGTCTGATCAAAAATTCTTTGTTAAAGAAACTTATTATATTATCAATAAAATGAAGGTTATTAAATGTGTTAACCTTAAGAAACACAATCTTCATGCGACCAGCGAAAAAACTTCTCACAATGATCTCTAATAACATACTTTTGGGATGGATCGGAAATTAGTGCATATAAAATGTTTTTTAAAAGCAATATTGCTCAATGTTGATGATATATATATATATATATATATATATATATATATATATATATATATATATATATATATATATATAAATATATATATATATTTTTTTTTATGGCATTGGATTCTTTCATTCATCCATACAGCCGGCTATGTATTGTTATTTAGTGCACTGTTTAGTTAGATGCCAACAGCACGCGGTTTTTCCCCAGATGGTTACCGCCAGTTTTTCCCAGGCGGTCACCCATCCAAGTGCTAACCACGCCCGACGTTGCTTAACTTCGGTGATCTGACGGGAACCGGTATATATATATATATATATATATATATATATATATATATATATATTTCCATATATAAAATTCACATAGGCATCCTATCACATGTTATGTTATTAATAATAATTCAGGTCACCAGCGTATTGTCATTTTGAGTATTCTATTACTCTCCATCCTCAGTAGATGTCCAAACCACTCTAATCGCTTTGTGGTAATTTTTTTGAGAATGGAATTGTTAGTACCCATTATCCCTCGGACTACTGAGGATCGATTCATTGTGTATTTTATCACGCCTAGAAATCCCGGCTGACCTTCTCCAGAAGTCCATCTCCGCGACTAGTTACTTAATATACTTTTTATAAAAAATAGTTCACTATTTAAACAAGAAATTATTAGTTGTTATACACGTTGAATCAAATCTGAACGTAACCTACTAGTAAAGGTAATTTTTTTTTGGCTGTAAACTCAAAGTGAAATTATTAATTCACCTGATAAACGATATCTAACACCCATTCACTTAGAAAAAATAAATAAAGAATATCACCCCCAAGAATCATAAAGAGAAACCCGTTGGGCTAATGATGGCAATAAAACAGCTCATAAAAAAATACTGTTCTGATATTCTCCTAACTATAAATTGTGGTCGTTAAGTTATATCACCACTACTTCGAAATAGGTCTGGAGGGTATCCATCTTTCTTTAAGGCCCAACAAATAGTCTTAACGTTTCTTTAACTTAAAAATAGTATAAATCTATAAAAGGTTAATTAAAAATTCGAAAAAACAATATGTTACTGTTAATAAACTCCCCGTCAAAAGTACTGCAGCACCCATAGTTCTCCAGATTTTTTTATTTTTCTTTATTGGTAGTGATATTATAATTTATTTTAATATTAATTGTATATTTCCAGTTTAAAAATGCTTATTACAGACTTCAAAACCTTTCTTTATTATGAAAAGACAGACATTTTTGTAAAATTCAAATTTGTGTTGCGATACTTATGACGAGGGTGTAGTAATCTTTTCATTATTACAAAATGTTTTCGGCATATCAGCGGCGACTGAGGATTCGATAAATTATTTTCAATGTACAGTAATTCTTAAATAATCAGTTTTCCATTGATCTACTTGGTCTACTGCTGAAACATATTTATGTGCCAAAGAAAGAAAGATGGCGAAATTCGTCCCATTAATCAATCTGAGATAACAGTTAATACTTTTGTTTGTAATGAATATTGTATCTGAACTTTAATATTATAAACAACTTTCTATCGATTATTTATTTTCCTAATTGCTAGTCATAAATAATTGAACTGCATGATATATATATATATATATATATATATATATATATATATATACCATGATAACGCTTTGTGTATTACTGTTGTATAATGAATATATAAGGTATAGTTATAAGCGTGATATAATATTACTTAATTTATGGCATTTGTACCATAAATTCTGATTGAGTTGTATAGTTTAATTCAAAAGTTGCTGTATTTTCTATATATTTAGACAAAATTTCACCATTCCTTTTATGATGGTTTTATTTTAAATTTTCATAATATCATCATAGCCCTCAATAATATTTATTATATTCATATTAAAATGGTGAACTTTTGAGATTTTGCAATGCTAGGACCAACTACTATCTTGTTATTAAAACTCCAGTTTCGGTTTTTCGGAACAAAACAAAGAAGAGGTGTTTTTTTTTTTTTAATCTCATAGAGAGTCTATGGGAAGTATCTCGACCTTCTAGAATAGGCCGGCAAGTAGGATAACCCCTCCTGTCTGCCTTAGTTGGAGTATATATGGATGTCCAGTCATATGAACATTAGAACATTAACATGCAAAAGAAGTGGAAGAATCTTGACATACCTTCCATGACGTAGACGATGGAACCGACATCCCCCTCCTTGATGATGAGGCTACCTGCAGCATACTCCACGGGGTACATGCAGTCCACGATCTCCCGGATCTGCGTCATTTCTAGGTTCTTCATGAAGTCGTTGTCTAATATAGCAGCTTTGATCAGTTCCCGTGATCTGAAAATGTTTAAATGGTATTTGAATATTTATATAAATATAAAAAAAAGTTATAGATTTTTTATGTATACGTACATATTTTATTGTTGTAATGTGTTGTAATTGTAGCATCGTCCGATTAGCTATAGCGGCATAAAGTGACGTTAAATGAACAAACAAACAAATGAATTTAAAAAATACTACCATATGTAATCGGCCATTGGATTAGCCATAGCAGCATAAAGCAACAACGAACAACTTCAAAATGGAATAATATTGATGAAATACTTGCAAAGCTTATCACTAAATTAAGTGTCTGTATTTCTAAAATGTAAACCATACAAAGTTCAGTTCGTTTTATCATTAACAGTGCCATTGTATAAAGTATGCTTTTGGTCTTTGGCGGATTAATATTATACTTCGAATATATTTGTGCAAGGCTGAAATTGTTCTTGGTAAGATGGTGTTTAGAATGTATCAGAAAGTATTAATAAATAATGATCACCATACGTAACCAGGAAAACATCCAGTTGAGGCTCCTTACTGTCTAAAGCTGAGTGAAAGACATATAAAAAAAGAAATGTTAAAAAAAAAGGAGACAAAGATGAACAAATGTTTTGCGGGCTTGATTTGTTCGAGGAAACTTCTTTAACTTGCCAAGATCCAAAAGTAACAAGGCACAACGGGTACACTTGACAAAAATCGTTCGGTGAGCTGTGTTTGGACGTTGATCTCAATGAAGTTATTGATTGATGTTAACAATTAAAGTGATCTTACAATATATTTTGAAATTAATCCAGATGAAATTATTAAAAATAAGCTTTTTCATCTGCGAAAACGGGAGGTGAGATTTTCTTTTGTAGAGGACAGTAAAATGTCATCCTTTATTGAATGGAAAAGTAGGTATGGGATATTCGTGGATTAAAGAAGGAACAGGATTATACGCTTAATGCGTGAAGAGCAATTTGGAGGTTATGATAACATACCCTGTGGGGTCTGAAGACACTCCTGTGGTACGCCAAGCTTCTATGAAGTGGATAACAATAACTCCTAGCGGTTAAGCTTGATCTCGCCCAAATCATCTCCTTCCACTTTCCGGTTGAAAACAGTGCAGTCTCAACAAAGTACTGAACTCATTAACCTTAATGAGTTGTCAGGCAATCGAAGGTTCAGTAAGGCCGTCGCAAGGATGAGAAACGGAAAACCAGGAGGAACAAGCCTGGCTCAAATAAAGAGAATATGTCGAGACCTGGATGAATGGATCCGTGAGATTGGGACTTCTCAACGCTAAATGGAAGATAAGAAGAAAAAGGAGAACAGTAGTTGTCAACTTTTGTTTAATATGAGTCCGTTTTTGTTTACATAAATTATTTAAGCTAAGAGATAAACAATAACAATCAATTTACTTTTCTAAGGCAGTTTTGGATAGCGAAGAAGGACCTCCTAATGCTATGAGGTATCATTTTCCCAGGTGTTAGCCCCCAAAATTAAATCCAGAATATTTGATACTGGTTGTAGGTCAGAAATCTCGAAAATGCAAGGCTAAGCACTCATACCATACATGGAGATCTTCTAAAATGACCACTCTATTAAACCAAATCCAGAGATATTGAAATAACTTTAAATATTACCGTTGACAGCAATCCTACGCAAAGTCGAGATTTCATTCCGACATAAGAGATACGGTTAAGTCAATTACGTTAGGAGACATGTCGGCAGGTTGTGACAGATGGTCCTAGGCCGTGCAGTCAATCATTTATCACGATATATTTATCATAATATCCGATCGAAGAAAAACGAATAAAGGATAAGGGGTGGAATTCGATATCATTATGGAGATATTTATGAAACAAATTATACCCGAAATGGCTACACCAGTTACCCAATAAATAATTTTTGATAGATTCCAACGGGATTCTCGCTGTATCTGATATCGCTTTAGGTCACATACTTGAGCGAAGGCATGATGTCCAAACCACTAAAGTGGAAGAAAATTAACAGGATTTATGATCCACTAAAATGCGAATTTAGAAACCTTTAGGGTTTCTTTCCCACCAATATCGATTTTAAAAGAGCAATGTGACTGATAGATCGATTATCTAAACTGCATTGCAAACCACTGCAATTAAATAAAATGATTAATTGCAGATGAAGCATAAACAATTAAATTCTTTAACCTATATAGTTAAGGAAACAAAGAATGCTAAAAGTTTATTTAAAAATCTGTAAACTATATGAACAATATAACAATCAGTATATTTGAATATTATAAAAAAAACTTGTACCACTACCAACTCGTGAATGGGTCTGGGGTTCAGTACATGGTAGAGACTGTACTGTTTCATGGAAGGTGGTGACTTGTCCTAAGTCACGCTCAACCGCTAGATTTTGCACCCTTATTTTGGGTACCCTATTATTATGATATTTTATAGAGGTTGAGATCCTAGATTCTCTATGGTCCATCTCCGGCTGCAAACAGACTAAACAAAAGTCTTGCCCGCAGAGGGATTTGAACCAGGATTTCCGGCATGGCAACTCAGTGCTCTACCACTAAGCCACTCCGCTCCCTGTGGTTTATGTATATTAATATTTGTTTAGCCCCCCAGAGTTTTTTATTATTATTATTTGTATGTGTCTCTTTAACTATCATGCACTTCGGTCTTAAGAGGCCCATTGTGCTCGAGTCCTAAAAATCCCAACCCTAGGTCTAGGCTTCTGAGAAATTTTAAATAGTCTTTGAATCTCAGTTCTTAAAGTTCCTTGTGTCCTCAAGGGTCATGGTCAAATGTCCTCTTTAGATATAGGGCTTTACATTCAAAGAGAACGTGACAGGGGGTATCGTCCTCCTCTGTGAACCATCTGCACTGAGGTTCTTGTTCAATACCCAGGCGATGCATATGTTTCCTGAGTTCACAGTGCCCAGTAATGGCTTCAAACATACTTTTGAGGTCCTTTCTCGCCACGTGAGCGGCTTCTTTCTTGATTTTCTCAGAAAGTTTGTCATTGGGTTCCTTTATAAAAAGTAAAAGTAAAAATATTTTCACTTCAACAAGGAGGGCATGGTACAAAAAATGTTGGGAACCACAGGCCTAAAGGGAAGAAGAAAACTTTATTTTTATTTTAGTTACTGCTGAAATATAGTGATTTATGTGTTACCTGTATTGATTATTTCTCCTACAATTCCTCCTATTATCATAACGTCTTAATATGCCGTCTTTTAATGGTGGTCATATTTTCAACACAGTTTTTTTTACTAAAGATTAAATAATACCGAAAAATTTCAATGTTGCAAAAAATTAATATAAAACGAAATTAACAAAAAATCCGGACTCGATGGACTAAATATGGCAGAGTTAGGCGGTGCCATAAATGGTAATAGCTGAGATATAATTACCCAACGAATTACATATTTAGCAAATCTAGAGCGGAAACATGAACAGCTGTTGAAATCCTAGTAAATAGATTCGAGATAATGCTGTCTGGCGGATGCAGAAGTAAAGCAACGCTATGACCGACACTTCGGTTTTCTTTCTTATTAATAGAAAACTTTATACCCGGTTATTATATACGAATTGCGAAAACCTCCGCGAACCAAGCAATCTGAAATGCAAATTATTTCACGGCGATAAGATCAGCCGTCAGTCATAAACGCCTATCTTTTTATTGAGCGGCTATTAATAAATAAGGTTGAGCGGTTGTGAAAAGGAACTTCAGAAAAAATATAATAATTTAAGATTATCTTTGACAGTCATTGTCAGAAAGATGAAGCTATTTAAAAAGGTATGTTCATCTCAAACCAACACCGCATGACTGCTATTCTATGGTATGGGACATCAATGAAAAGGAGGATCTCCGGATGGCAATAAATTGGAGCAGTGATATCACAAGCCCAAAACGGAAACGAATGATAACATACCGGGATAACGTATGAATATTTGCACCTTCATCTGCTCCCTATTTCTATCTTGGAATTGTTTTTTTTTTTTATTATTTAATATAACTCTAATGAATGCGAGTTTGGAAGTAGCTTATCTTTCTATAGTTAATTCTAAACTCGGAAGTGGTATCTACAAATTGAAACAGTTACTTTATTAGTTTAATGTTATAACACAGTTGCAATATTCAAATTTTCTACCAAGTTTAGGCATATAGATTATTACTTTCACTGTATATGAAATAAACAGTAACGGAGATCATTGCGATCGCTTAAAAATTTGAATCCATATAACATGCTTTATTTATTTTATTTTTTTGATAGTTGTAATTTTTAAATTTTTTATTTTTATACTTAGTCATCCTGGTTCGGCTCTCGTTCAGTTGAAAATCCTCTCTCTTCACTGATCCCATATCCCCGTGTTTTCGCAATTTGCGATGTATACAAGGGGAAGATCAGGATCTTGTTGACTTATGTCATTATATATTATTATATATTTTTTTTAGTTATTATGATTTTTAAATATTTCTATAGAAATTGTCTGAACGAGAGTCTAACCAGGATACTCAGTTGATAGAGTATCATGACGGAAGCAGAGGAGACACGGGTTCGAGTCCCGGTCCTGGACGTATGGACATATCTTTTCTTTTCAAATAATAATATGCTTTATTTCATTGATTTTATCAGTTGTGTCTGTGGTAAAGTTCTGCCCAAGAGCAAACAATTTTACTAAGTTTTACTATAGACGTACTGGCCTATACAGGTTACAGCCTCTTTTTTGGCTAAAACAAATTAACACTGTCTAATTTAATTTTTTTCATAGCAAACTTCTAGTATCAACTATTATTTAATATCTCATCCTCATTGCAATAGCCTAAAAGAGCTTAATCTTTCTGAATTTTTTAAACTTAAAATTCTATTTCTAAAGTTTCTTAAACTTTGTTAATTTAAATAATTAACCGTCTCTTATTATAATTGAAAAACGAATAAATATAAACTATGAACTGTCTGCTTTAAAGTGGATAAAGCACTGATGGCTATTATTTCTTTCATTACAAAAAAAAAATGTGGTGTAATATTTTATTTGTATATAATATTAGTAAAATAGATAAATAGTGTGTGGGAGTGTACATATTTAAACAGAAAAAAAAATAAAATGAATAGTTCGATATTTTTATACTAGGATAAATGAACAGCCAGAATAGTTTTAACTGATGTCCATGCAATTTGCTAATTGCAAACAAATAAAAGATTATGAAGATTCAAATCATTCTCTTTTGAGCTTGGTGAAGAAAGATTCCGAGTAATCCAAGCCTTATTTATGGCTGCTTATTTATGGCAGCTCGATGTTTACTGAAAGGGTTGCGTGAGTCGTTATGTCAGAAACAAAAGGACGTCTTTTGGCCGGATTCCAGAAAGTTAAAAAAAAATATACAAATGATCCGTCACTCATCTGGTAGTATTCTATTTTTGTTTCTTATTGCATTCCTCACAAAAAATGGGGTGAAAAAAACATAAATTTTCCTGAACATGAAGTAATTTTTATACGACAATTTAAGAAAGAATGGACGTCTGAAAATTGATTTGAAAATAATATGTTTAACATAAATAATTAGAAAATAACCAAGAGGAATTCTCAGTCTATAAAATTTTAGTGGTACTATAGAACATGTTGTAATTAGTTCTGCTTATTTAAGCTTACTTCCATAATGTTCTCAACAGATATCCTCTAATTCATAATCAGAAGTTCATGAAAATTTAGTTTATTTAACTTAAAAATGTGAGAAGACCGAAAATGAATATCATGAAACGAATAGTTAATATTTTTAGTAACTTCTCGTGGTCACTATACTCAATATGAATCCATAGCAAGGTAGGGTAGCATTGGAAAAGTACCAGAAATGACGAGTACTTCTATTCAGGAATAGAAGCATTGATTTTAAGGATTTTTTTTTATGTGGATTTTCTAGTTAACTAGAAGGTGTTATGTTTTATATATGTGTTATCTTTATGTATGTTATGTTAATAACAGAGTTGGAGCCCTGCTAGGTTTCCTCCAACATGTTAGGTTTGTGTCAGAAGTTTTGTTACACCTTTCTGGAGCTGAATTGGAATACTTTAATCTATAGTAAGGAAGGAACAGAACCAATTAGAAGTGCCTCAATTTTAGATGAGATACAAATAATTTTTATGTAGTTAAATGGTTCATACTATGGTGTCAACTGGGATTTTGCAGGACTCCAACAGTATGTTGAGAGATGGCAGAATAGACATATTACTATGAACGGCAAATAGGGACATTGGGAGTGGCGGATTTGGAATGCGATTCAAATAGGTGAGAAAGGTGAGAGGGAAGATGGCTGAAAAATACCTCAAATGGGATACAATGGGCCGTCCTAAGCCACTTTTGGATAGGAATTGGCATAATCATGATCTTTAAAAGGGAAAATAGCAGGATTAACGGCTTCAAAAAGGCTTTTAAAAAAAATCAAAGAAGAAGAGTTTTAATTTCTCTTAGGCAATGAAGGAATAAATGTAGGTCTTAAGCATAGTCTTCTTTCTTGATTTTAGTACAGAGGCTTTCTAAATCATTAAGAAATTAAATCGGTCTGAATTAAAAAGTTTTTGAGAATTAGAAAAGGTAGACTTGGAAAGAAGTAGAAAAGGATTAGAAAGTAGATTTGGGTAATGGAAATAGGAATTTAGGTCGTCCTGCGATACTGGGTAATAACTACTCAATGCAGAGCGTTACGATTTTTCAATTGATACTAAAATTTCAATGAAAATGAAATCACAGATTAACATCTCACTAGATGACTAACGGAGCATGAATAGTGCATGTAAAATTAATTTTTATTTAAAAAAATTAACAGTAGTGAAAATTTGAGAGCCTGCAGGAATTTTCACCCTGCGGTCCTGTTTTCTTCACGAGGAGTAAGGAAGAAAGTTTAAACTCACAATAGTGGAAATTTGAAAAATAATATTAACATTAGGTACACTAAAAACGTTGGTTTTGTAATAATTATCTAATATTTATATTCTTTAAAATGATAACATCTAAAAAAAAGTTTGCTGCATTTAAAATTTTTACATCATATCCTAAAACAAATTAAATGTTAAAATAAAATAAGTTCTCCAACATTCAAATTTATTGATTTTTCCTAACTCAAAGTAGGTTGGACCGATTGGATTTTGTCATGAAGTGTAGGAGTTTGGATCCGACTGAACTCCACAAATCTGTAGCAAGTCTACAAAGGGTTTCACACTCACGATAGTTCTGATTCTGACCATATTCCAGTAAGTATTAGCTTGTCAAATATTAAGAGGAATGTTCCTAACAATTTAGTTCTCTCAGTTTTTTAAACAAATTATATTTTGAAGTAATGATAAAAATAAGGTTTAGCGACTCCAAAGGCTCGCTAGATTACTCTTAACCCAATCCTACCACGTACGCCACGGTCTACTGTTCAGACGCATCCTAGTCTGTACAGCGCTTATTAACTTTTTAGGAATTCGTTCATAATTAGACCAGCAACTTTACAACCCCATCTTAATATTCGGGCCAACATTACTTCGATAATATTACCCGGGTGCATGCTTCGCAATACCACGTTTTTCAATCTCCAAAATTCTCCGCTGGTATCATATTTAGATACAAGCTTATCGTAATATCTTAATGTTTTTTATGAACGAAGAGCACCGAAATTATAACGTCAAATTAAGTTATGCGAAGATAACAACATTGGTAGATGTGTAATAGAAAATGACCTAAAAAATATCCAGCCCGGTTCCTTATATGGGAGGAAAACGGATAACCGCATTATTATTTGCCATTAACGGAATTCAAAAATGAAAAAAAAAGGCATACTTTCTAAGAGTTATATTAATCAGCGGGTACATAACTCCTTAAAGGTACAGACGACAAAAAAGCATTCAATTCTGCTTGCAAATGCTTGACCGAGTTCCAATCGCAAAAATAAGTGGGAGAATGTTCTTGACGCCTTTGGAAAGGCCGGTGTGGATCAAAGGTAGGAATTTATGGCCTTCGGGAGACATTGCGGCAGCAGGGAGGGGGTGGAGGGGAGGGAGAATCAATTAAAGGAAACCGAAGACCAAGTAGTTCTGTAGAGTGGAGGGAGAAGGAGGGGCATGCTATTATACACTATTAATAACAGTCTAAAGGTTTCGATTAACAGCAATATGTTAATTTAATAGTAATAATTGCGGCATCACTTATAGTGGAAGCGGAGTAGCTCAGTGGTAGAGCACTGAGTTGCCATGGCGTGTAAGTCCTGGTTCAAATCCTGCTGCGGGCAAGACTTTTATTTAGTCTGTTTGCAGCTGGAGATGAATTATATGGGATCTATAACCCTCCTGGGGCTCATCAAGCCTCTATAAAATATTATAAAAATAGGGTACTCAAAATAAGGACAAATTACCCCCCTGTAGAACGGTTATTCATGAAACAGTACGTTATTCAGTACAGTCTCTATCATGTAATGAACCCCAGACCCGTTCACGGGTTGTAGTGGTACAGGTTTCTTTTTTAATTTCGGAATTTATTAATCAAAGCATAAGGTGGAATAGAAAACGGTTGGACAATTACCGCATCTAGCTTCTTAATTAGCCTCATACTATACCAAAATAATAATGTATTATATTGCAACGAGTTTTTTTTATCACTTATCTTTTCTGGTGCTGCTACCTACTGGTGTATACCAAAGGGATTTGAAGCCCACCATCTGTGAGCTCATTTTGTGGTGAACTATCGTTACATTGTGGGCCTGAGCATTAGCTGTGAGCCAACATCATTTACATACTTCCAATATAAAATGCCATAAAAAAAAGTTCATGCTGAAAAAACACCTTCAAGATTTAATATTTCTTTTTTATGGCTCCTACTTAACAAAAATCCTTACGGAGATTTAATACTTGAGACAATTTTTATAAATTAAAAATGTAGCATTACTAAAATAATATCTATTTACACTATTATAAAAAATAGAGAATAATCCATTTGGAAAATGTATTTAATATTCATATATATATATATATATATATATATATATATATATATATATATAAGGAGTCAAAGCAAAAAAAAAAAGAGGGAAAAAAAAAGGAATATGTATAGTTAAGGGTTTAGAGATGATGTGATGAGCTCACTGAACTATCGTTACAAGTGAACTTATACCTAATCTCAATTTATTTTTTTATTTGGTCAAGAGACAGCCAGAAGTTTCCTTCATCATGACCATGTATTAGTAGGAAGATCGCTGATTCTCTTAAAAGGAAGCTTTTGAGAGGTTGGAAGTGGAAGCTGGAAAAATGGGGTTACATGTGAATGAGGAGAAAACCAAGGTCATGGTAATAAAGAATAGGAAAGAGAACTGACCACCTCATAGATAGTTCACCTAATAGAAGATACACTTTCCAACGCGTGTCAAGTTTCTAGTATTTAGGAAGCCGTATAAATGAGAATTTGGATGAGGAGGAGGAAAATAGAGCAAGGATAGTATCAGCTAATAAAGCATGTTTTGGGATCTCAAAGCTCCTGAGAAGTAAGCTCCTTAGCCTAAAGTCCAAGTTGATGATATAAAGACCATCATAGTAGGCCAGTAGCGGTATACGCTGGTGAAACCCTCACACTGAATAAATCCAGCATGGAAAAGCTGAATAGATTCGAAAGGATAGTTCTACGGCAAATATTCGGCCCAGAACAGTACGCAAGAGAACAGTTAGGAAAATTTTGAGCGCTGCCTGTTTTGAAATATTTTAATATAATAAATAACCATATTAAATGCATTAAATTACTTTATTAAAAAAATAATACTTTCGGAGATTTGTTCATAAACAGGATGAAACTTCCTACACAATAAACCCCATCTCTATTCTCGATATTGCGAAAGAATTTAAACGTTCTAAGAAATCCTCTGTAGGAAATTAATTTTATAATAGTTATTTTTATTCCTTTTGAACTCAAATGAAACAAAGAACTGTAAAAAAAAAAAAGATCCCGAAACAGCAGAGGGAAAGACACAGTTTACAGTGCGAGAAAAAAACTCAGGATCAGAAGGAACAAGGAGCCGAGTGAGTTATATGGAGACCTAACGATATCGAGCTTCATCAGGATTCAACGCATTAAGTGGCTGGGCCACGTATACAGAATGGAGGAAGAAAGGACAGCTAAAATCTGTATACAGGAAATCCGGATGGAATAAGACTTCGAGGAAAGCCCAAAGCTGGATGGAAGGATGCCGTCTGAGTTAAGATCTGAGGCTGAGCAATGTCTCCATCACTCGAGCAGGCGATCGAAACGATTGGGGAAGAGCGGTTGAGCAAGCCAAGGAGTTCTTTATGAGCCTGTCGCGCCAATAATGTAATGTATTGAAATAATAAAATGACTACAATTCGGTCACCAACTATTTTTGAAAATCGCTTTGTGTTTTTTAATTCATTATACGTTCCTTGAAACGAACAAAACAAAATATGTTTGAGTTTGGAAGATTCAGAAGAATTGTACTTAACTAAACTGTGGTCAATCTATACAAGTGGACATGTACCTAACCTCAATTTATTTTTTTATTTGGCCAAGAAATAGCCAAAGTTTTCTTCATCTTAACTTTTTCTTCGCGGCTTAGCTTTGGTGTTATGTTTTTTTGATGAATTAATACAACGTAGTTTCTTTGGACTATTTTATTGTCTTCATTTGGACCTTGGACCTTAAACCCTAAAACCTGGTCACAATAGTCAATAATGTTTTTGAATTGGGAAGTAAACGTTAAAATGCAACGTAACCCCAAACGTTGAGTTTATGTTGTAATAAACTCATTCGAGGTAATGGACGATGATGAAAAACTTATAAATTAACAGATGATACGTGTGGGGAAAACATATAAGATTTTATTTTCTAAAACCAGTTTAGAATATTTAATGTATTCGGGAATATTATTTACTTTAATCAATGTAAGGGCAACACCGACTTTACTCGATGAAATTTTTACATCAATATACTGCACATAAACTGTCAAGCAGGTGAGAGTTGCTCAGGGATAGTTTTACAGCCGCATTTATGGAATGGAAACGTTATCCTATAATATAACTTTTTATAACCGAGAAAAGTGAGCCAATGCAGGCTATTATATCAGCCTTGAAGGAGTGTTATAATGTTGAAAGCTATGAGCCAACATAATTTACATACTTCCAATGTAAGATGCCATAAAAAAAAAAAAAAGCTCATGCTGAGAAAACGCCTTCAACTCAAGATTTGATTATTTTTATGGTTCCTCCTTAACAACAATCCTTATACGGATTGCATACTTGAGAATGTCTAAAGTATTATTATTATGATTGTACTAATAATACTACTACTACAATTAGTAAGGAGTCAACTATCAAAATTAAAATAGACAAAGAAAAGGAAACGTTAGATATTTTTAGTTAATATATCATTTCGATTTATTTTATTTTAGGTATCAAAAATTTATGCATCTAAAGATAATGTGTTATAGAATTATTTGAATGTGAAAAGTTTGCACGGATTTATTTACAGGAAGTTAGAATAAACTAATAACTACAACAAATATTCAGACAATCTTACTTTCCCAGCATTTTTATTACTTCAAATCCATCCAACGAAAACAAATAATATAATTCCATATTTATTCCCTGGAATTAAAAATTATAATTCATTGGAATCATTAAAATTATTATTGATTCTTCATAAGACTCATGACTCTCTCGCAAGGCTTATTCAAGATGAGCACGAATCCCCAACGATTTTTTTCAGATAAGGTCTGGTTTATAGTTTATTCAGAGAATGAACACTGAGATTGGATGTTAAAATTCACGAATTTTAAGCGATGTAAAATGATTTTGGAACAATAAGAAAGTTAAAAATAAAATACATACTCAAGGAAAAGATACTAAAGATATTGACTAAGTTCGATTAAATTGATAATGTAGTAAATTTAATGTTTATAAGCCCAACATACGTGATAATAAAATAACAGGGTAGTCAATACTTAAGCGAAATTAATTACCCTTAACTGTACTTCAGTCATATTTATGACGAGATATGAAACGAGCGGTGGGTTGAGATTTATTATAAATTAAGATTAATAATATATTTTTTTAAATTAACATTATCATTATCTGGATAAGTTCAACGGCAGTCCGTTACTGTAAAAGGTAGCAGCGTGTCAAATTGTACTTGTAAAATTTAGTCATCAACTATAAGAGAGCAGAGGTGTTGCTAGATAAGAGCCGAGATAGCCCGGTAATGGATGAACTTGCTCCAGATCGGCCGGTTAATATCCGGTTAATCTTGCACCCCTGATGTAGTGCCGATGTAGCGGACTGTCCGATGATCCATCTTAGCGGCTGCCCCTATGTGTACCTCTGTCCGCAGTTACGGGGTAGGGTGGAAGGGGGGAAGTGGGGAGGGATGGAAGTGGATCCAGGGAATAGTTGCCTTTTATTTGTATGCTCCATAAAATGCTGTAGGGCAAGTGGAAAGGTGCACGTGTTGATGAGTACCCCGCAAGATCATCAGGGCAACCATATAAGGATCACCTATTTTTTCGTTTTATCTTGTTAAATACGAGATATTTGAATCAAAGAGTCTGAAAGTGCTAAGTCCTGACTCAACCAACAGTGGGTTAAGTTCATAAATCAAAAGTAAAGAACAGTAAAAGAACTCTTGATATCCCTTTGAATAATCTTGTTAGGAATGATTCTACTTACAGAATCATGTGTTAGTTCTTAAAAATAAAATAAGATTTAGTATTTCGCATGGGTTATTAAATAATTGTTTTGTTTTTATCGATAATTTAAGTTAATGCCTTAAACATTAATAATTAGGGAAAATTTGATCAGAATTGATTTACAAAGGTCATTTTATTCAAAACTTAGAAATTAAGAAGAAATAGTTCTGTAGGCCTTTTGTTTCCAAATAATTATATAGAACATAAAAATATTTCAATATGTTCAAAAAACGTATGAATAACATGTTTCCTTCTTATAAAAAATTGGTTTATTTTAGTTATGAGTTAAGACAGCTTAAGAAAAAAAAAACAACTAATTTTACCATTATTATTTTTACCTATCATTTAAAGAAACTAATTTTAGTAGTGAAAGGCATGTATTCACATACATTTATTTGTGATTGAATTTTCGTAATGCAGACATTTTATTTTCGATGGTAAGAATAGGAAGTCGCATAATCACCAGTAATCACAAATTGTCAAGTGTCTAAAATTAATAGGGAAGCATTAATTACATATTGTTTTTATTTATTTTATTGTAAATTATTAATTAAAATACAAATTTCATATTGGTGGTATGAAAATCATATTTTTCATTAATTTCTGGTTGAATTCCATACTCCTGCCTACCCACAACAATACATAAAGCTTTAAAAACATAAATAAAGCTTTAAAAACTTAGCGAATATCTACGCGTAATAAAAAAAAAACACTCCAACCCGTGAATGGGTTTGGGGTTCAGTACATGGCAGAGACAGTACTGTTTCATGGACAATGGTTCTGCAAGGAGGTGACTTGTTCTAGAACACGATCAACCGCCAGATTTCCCCCCTTATTTGGGTAACATATTTTTATTACATTTTACGGAGGCTAGGTGAGCCCCAGGAGGGTACTAGATCCCATATGATCCATCTCCGGCTGCAAACAGACTAAATAAATGTCTTGTCTGCACCAGGATTTGAACTTTTATAGTAATAATAATAATAAAAACAGTCATTTAAGGAAGTATACAAATACAATTTGGATCATATTGTATCTTTTGGAAACCTCCCCTAAGGGTGAAAACATAGTGGAGCGGCGAGGCTAGAGTTTAGCGGAGAGCGTAGCTGAGAGGGTAAGAAATAATACCTGTAGGCAGCCAGAACAAAACATAGTGGGAAGGGGAGCGGCGCTGGTCCTGCACCGACACGATAGCCTCTCCGCTCGGGATTTCTACTCCGATTTCTTTATCTCGAGGGTTATCAAGAGGGTTGTCAAGTTTCAGTGGTTGAACCGACAACATACGTGGTTTTTATTTTAGTATGGACCTAGAAAGTTTTATTTCATCAGTTCGTGAACGCCGTCCTGTTTGGGACCAGCAGTTGTCTGAACATCATAATCGATATATTCACGACCGTCTCTGGAAAGAAATAAGTGAAGAAAATAGCTGTTCAGGTAAGAGAAAGTTTTATTTATTAGCATCAACTTAAAGCAATAATTACGCTCAACATTAATTAATAATTGAACATTAAGAATTACGCTTAACATTACTGCTCATTGCCTTGCAAAATTTTAATTGGATTTTCCTGGAAATATGCTTTAAATGTATCACGCAAAAGCGTTGCTGCAGATGGCTGTCGGCCTCTTGGCCGTCGTGCCGGTTGGTCATCCTTGTAACTAGGCGATACTTCGTTCAAATGTCTTTCAAATCCTTCTCTGTCAATAATTGTGTTTTGAAGGACACATACAGCCTTAATTATGTAATCGGCCGTCTTACGTTTCGTTTCTATACTCTTTGAAAGTATTCTCCATTTGGAAAACAAAATTCCAAATGAGCACACAATAGTTTTTCTTGCTCTTGAGTGTCTGAAATTGTATGCAATTTTATCCAATTGTCAGCTGGGTAGGGTACTAATAAATGAGTTGAAAAACACTAATAATTTTAAGCGCACTGGTCTCATGCAACAAATCATCATCACTGTCTGACGACATTCTGATACTGAAGTTTCTTGACTCGTCACAGTCTCGCCGCTCTACTATGTGCATGTGAAGCGCCGCTATCATCGGGGGTAAAAAAACTCTCAGCTACGTTCTCCGCTACACTCTAGCCTCGCCGCTCCACTATGTTTTCACCCTAAGGGATTCATGTGGAAGCGCGTAAGGTATTCCCATTAAAGGCACTTCTAGCGTGGTTCATCTCCTTGTGCGATTCTGTGGTAATGTGTCTCTCAGTAATGATTGTACCAGTCAGCATAGTTGTCCAGTAAGTAAGTCATGAAGATCTTTGTAGTTTTTGATTGTGTCAGTAGTATGTTGGGATATTTGATTTATTAGTTATGTATTATAGTATACAATGATATTTTCATTTTTCAATTTATTAATAATCTGCAAGCCTTAACATCATTACACTAGGCCGTAGAGACTGAGCGATTTGAGACAGCACTTCAAAAGGTTTTACTTATGAGTGGCACGTATTTGTTTCCGGCTTTGTGAGCTTAAATACATTCTTGTCGGATTTAGGGATTAAATCTCGATCTCCTCGCTTTAGCTAAAAGAGGTTATTAATCCTTTCTGCCATAGATAAATACTTAGTTATACCTTAAAAGGGAAAAATTATAAAACCCTGGACCAGACATGGAACTTAAGTAAATAATGTTTATAAAGAGAAATGAAAAACTTCTTTCTTGAAGATGCTATCAGGAAATGAATAATTTTGCTTTCAATATGTAATCGGAATGCATCCGAAGAACATGCATAAGGGGCAGGAAATATATCTGACGCAAAAATTATACCACAAGCCAATCCGTAAAAACCTACAAAGGCTTGTAAATATTTAATCAGAGCTACCATTTAAAGGTCAGATGAATAAAATGGCCTGAGGAGAAGAAGCCGGTGCCTCTCTTGTATTTATTAATCAGGTAGCTTGTTCTCAGATCTTATCTTCTCCACTGGATGCTACTCCTTACATCTCCTCTGGAAGCTGTCTCTATTCCCTTCTGGTCGGCCCAATCGCTGATAATCATTTATTAATAGACAGTAATTATTAAAATATATATCGATCACATTTACGGTAATATCATAAATAATATTTTGATACAAATTCTAGTTATCAGAAGACACAAATATCAATTTATCAGTTGAAAAATATTAAAATAGTGTTACGGGCGCCGGCAGGAAGGCGGAAGCGGGGGATTAGCGGCTTAACTCCGTCAGCGGGAGACGTTTAAATAGGATTAGGACGGTTCTAGATCGTCTTCTTTTGTCGGCAAAGGATTAAGAATATTCCAGAATTATCTGGCCCCTTCGAGTTCTAGAATGTTCGGCTTTGCCTATAAAAAGACTTCCGTCACCTCGAGTCAGTGAGTCTTAGCCTGAGAGTAGACCAGTGAAGATCTGTGATAAGTGTAATAAGTGAGTGTCAGTGTGATAAACTAGTCAGTGTTGAACCGGCCCGTGTAATAAGTGTGTCAGTGAACTGTAACCGTCTCGCGAGTGTAATAAACTGTTTCTGTTTGTTACTGTGTGTCAGTTTGTGATACTTGAAGAATCTTACGGTCGGTGGACTAGTGAACTGTAAGTGTTAACTATTAGTTATAGATTGTAGTGTAATTTTATAATATCCATAGAAACTATTGTAACTAGTTAAGCTATCTAGAATTAGTCTTATATTGTTGTAATAATTAAATAGGAGTTAGGCCTAGATTAAAATATTTAGAATATTGTCATTATAAATTTATATTAGTTTAATAATTTAATTGTTAATAGTTTACTTGTATCTTTTTAATCAATTTTGTTAATAAATAGTAGTATCTTTAATTAAGGAATTGTTTAATTCATTTTAATACCCAGTAGCCCGTAACAAATTTATTAGGGGCAATAACAAATTTATTATTTATTTATTAGGGGTAACAAATTTACATTAGCTAACTTATTCTCAACATTGCTTTTGTTTGTTACGGGCTACTGGGTATTAAAATGAATTAAACAATGCCTCAAATTAAAGAAACTAATATTTATTAACAAAAGTGATTAAAAAGATACAAGTAAACTATTAACAATTAAATTATTAAACTAATATAAATTTATAATGACAATATTCTAAATATTTTAATCTAGGCCTAACTCCTATTTAATTATTACAACAATATAAGACTAATTCTAGATAGCTTAACTAGTTACAATAGTTTCTATGGATATTATAAAATTACACTACAATCTATAACTAATAGTTAACACTTACAGTTCACTAGTCCACCGACCGTAAGATTCTTCAAGTATCACAAACTGACACACAGTAACAAACAGAAACAGTTTATTACACTCGCGAGACGGTTACAGTTCACTGACACACTTATTACACGGGCCGGTTCAACACTGACTAGTTTATCACACTGACACTCACTTATTACACTTATCACAGATCTTCACTGGTCTACTCTCAGGCTAAGACTCACTGACTCGAGGTGACGGAAGTCTTTTTATAGGCAAAGCCGAACATTCTAGAACTCGAAGGGGCCAGATAATTCTGGAATATTCTTAATCCTTTGCCGACAAAAGAAGACGATCTAGAACCGTCCTAATCCTATTTAAACGTCTCCCGCTGACGGAGTTAAGCCGCTAATCCCCCGCTTCCGCCTTCCTGCCGGCGCCCGTAACACTGCCCCCTCCTTAAAAGTGCTCTGCCCCAGAGCAAGTCCGGAGAAATCGGGCATTTATGAGCTTCTACTGATGGAGACGCACCTTCTTTCCAGGGGTTGAACGTGCACACCAATATGGCAATTCCAGAGTTGGCGAATGTCTGTTCGATCATGTCCCTGACAATCTTCCACTCCAAGCCGTCGTATCCACAGCCCAACTTCGGAATAGCGAGCTTAGTGACACGCAGTCTCAGAAGCTTACTCCGAAGGTCGTCGAGGCTTCGCCGCAGTGCGTCATATGTCGGCTTCTGATCAGAGGCACGCTTGGTAACCAAGTAAAACAGGTGTCGTCCTTCGTGCGGCTGGTGGAGTGCCTTCCCGACACTTGGTCCTTGGCGTTACAGCTCTTCAGTTCCGCCGAACTTCTTCCTGAAGACCGTTGCAATCCCTCGAGAAGTCCTCAGATCTTCGGCAACGCAATGGGCCAGAGAATACTCCACTGGTAACGAGAAGATATCTCTGTAGATTACCTGAGTTACTCCACGGGTCCCTGGTACTTTAGTATGAGCAACTGAGTTATTTGTCTTGACGTTGTTTAGGTGCCTGACCTGCTGGTCTTCTTTCGGGCCGTGGTCTCCTTTGTACGGGGCCAGTCTATTGAAATGGACTACCTTGGGTTTTCCTTTCGGCTGCTTCCTGATCCTATATATGACGTCATTGATCCTCTTGACGATCTCATACGGGCCGTCCCAGGAGTTCTGAAGTTTAGGTGAGTAGCCTCGCCTTCTTCGAGGATCATGTAGCCAGACCAAGTCTCCAGGTTGGTAGCCACTCTTCTCAGCCCTGATGTCGTAACGCTCCTTCATTCTGTCACTGGCTCCCTGGATGTTTGTGCGAACCTTCTCGTGAATATTATCCATTCGCTTCCGTAGATCCGAGACGTACTCCTCTCCGGCAATTTCCTCATCAGGCTTGAAACCGAATTTCAGATCACAAGGCAACCGAAGTTCTCTGCCGAATACCACATTTGCGGGAGTCTGCCCCGTTGCCTCACTGACTGAACTGCGGTACGCCAGCAGGAACAGGTGAAGATACTGGTCCCAGTCTCGCTGATGGTCGGAGACCACTTTCGACAAATATCGACCCATAGTCCTGTTCATGCGCTCCACCATGCCATCGGATTGAGGGTGAAGAGATGTCGTCCTGGTCTTCCGTATTCCCAGTGCTTCGCACATCCCGGAGAAGACTGCAGACTCGAAGTTTCGTCCCTGGTCAGAGTGAAGTTCCATGGGCACCCCAAACCTACTGACGAGCTGCTTCACCAGTACGTCCGCAACCGTGACTGCCTCCTGATTCGGAAGGGCGTAAGCTTCCACCCACTTGGAAAAGTAGTCCATGGCCACGAGAATATACCGGTTACCTTCATCCGTCACAGGGAAAGGGCCAGCGATGTCAATTGCTATTCTCTCAAACGGTGCTCCCACGTTGTACTTCCTCATTGGGGCCTTCTTTCTTCTTATGGGTCCGTTAGAAGCCGCACAAGTCGCACAACGCCTGCACCAGTCCAACACATCGTCCTTAAGGTTTGCCCAGTAAAAGCGTTCACGTACCTTTTCCAATGTACGGTGAACTCCAAGGTGGCCGCCAGATACTCCGTCATGAAGTTCCCTGAGTACTTCGGGCACTTTACTCTTTGGAACGATGAGCTGAAGTCTGCGCTGATCTCCTTCCGTGTTCTCCAATGCCCGTTTCAGCAGCCCGTTGTCCACTAGAATGGAGTCCCATTGGGCCCAGTAAGTCTTTACAGTCTTCGACATTGGAGCAACATCCTGCCAGGTTGGTCTTCCTTGCCCTGATAGTTTCCACTGCTTCATTTGTTTCAAGTCCGGGTCCCTGTCCTGCTCCTTTGACACCTCTGCATCCTGCCAACTGTCCATGACCACTGTTGTCCTCAACACTGCTGCCTGCTTCTCTTCTTGTCGAGAACAATGCCCGCAGTCTTCGCCACAAGGCCTCCTTGAGAGCGCATCCGCATTTCTGTGACTCGTTCCAGCACGATGAGCAGATTCAAAGTCATATTCTTGAAGGCGCTCTATCCACCTCGCCACTTGTCCTTCTGGTGACTTGAATCGTAGCAGCCACATTAGAGCCGCGTGGTCCGTTCTCAGGAGAAATCTTCTGCCGTATAGATATTTGTGAAAATGTTCTATAGATTTCACCACTGCCAGAAGCTCCTTCCTTGTGACACAGTAGTTGCGTTCCGGAGCTGAGAGCACTTTTAAGGAGGGGGCAGTGTTACGGGCGCCGGCAGGAAGGCGGAAGCGGGGGATTAGCGGCTTAACTCCGTCAGCGGGAGACGTTTAAATAGGATTAGGACGGTTCTAGATCGTCTTCTTTTGTCGGCAAAGGATTAAGAATATTCCAGAATTATCTGGCCCCTTCGAGTTCTAGAATGTTCGGCTTTGCCTATAAAAAGACTTCCGTCACCTCGAGTCAGTCAGTCTTAGCCTAAGTTCGGTTTTAATTGAATTCAGTTCTTCTCCTAACCTAGATTCTACATTAGCTACTTTATTGTTTACATCGGCTAACTTATTATCTACATTTTCCATTAACTTAGTCTCTAATGTGCCTAACTTAGACTCTAATGTATCCAATAAATCACTTTTTACAGTACCTAATTCATTACCTAACTCATTTTTAACACTGCTTAACTCATTACCTAACTCATTTTTGACACTACTTAACTCATTACCTAACTCATTTTTAACATTGCTTAACTCATTTTTAAAAGTTGCAGAAAACTTGCTTAAATCAGTTTCAAACAGAACGTCATCTGGATTTTCCCCTAAATCTACAAAAAATTGACGCAAGCGCTGATGCAATACACTTTTAGTTCCGGATGAATCCAGATCACGCTCCTCCAACTCCCGTTTCAAATCCGCAACTTTTAAATCAATTAATTTAACACTTTTAGAAGCCATTCTGCACACAGTAGCCCAATAATTACAAAATGCAAGACAAAATACAAAATAATAGCAATTACACAATAATCCCACTTCTGACACCAATTTGTTACGGGCTACTGGGTATTAAAATGAATTAAACAATTCCTTAATTAAAGATACTACTATTTATTAACAAAATTGATTAAAAAGATACAAGTAAACTATTAACAATTAAATTATTAAACTAATATAAATTTATAATGACAATATTCTAAATATTTTAATCTAGGCCTAACTCCTATTTAATTATTACAACAATATAAGACTAATTCTAGATAGCTTAACTAGTTACAATAGTTTCTATGGATATTATAAAATTACACTACAATCTATAACTAATAGTTAACACTTACAGTTCACTAGTCCACCGACCGTAAGATTCTTCAAGTATCACAAACTGACACACAGTAACAAACAGAAACAGTTTATTACACTCGCGAGACGGTTACAGTTCACTGACACACTTATTACACGGGCCGGTTCAACACTGACTAGTTTATCACACTGACACTCACTTATTACACTTATCACAGATCTTCACTGGTCTACTCTCAGGCTAAGACTCACTGACTCGAGGTGACGGAAGTCTTTTTATAGGCAAAGCCGAACATTCTAGAACTCGAAGGGGCCAGATAATTCTGGAATATTCTTAATCCTTTGCCGACAAAAGAAGACGATCTAGAACCGTCCTAATCCTATTTAAACGTCTCCCGCTGACGGAGTTAAGCCGCTAATCCCCCGCTTCCGCCTTCCTGCCGGCGCCCGTAACAATATTTTAAGTAAATTTTCTATTTCTGAACTAAATATTAGACTTAGTGTACAGAACGATGAGTGGGTGAGCTGTAGATCGTTGGATTGAATCTGGCCGTGGCAAATAAGTTATTGAATTTGTTATAAACCATAAATTGAACTTTAGGAATCCGTAAACTCTCATGGGGCCCACGGAGTTTTTTTCGGAATATTTAACTTGTTTATTATATAACAAGGTATATTGTTTGGTGTGAAAAAGTTGAATGATCAATAAGATAAAAACAATTAAATGGTAGCTGGGCTATTCGATCAGAGCTTCTAGAGTAAACTGAACAGTACGCAAGAGAACAGTTAGGAAAATTTTGAGCGCTGCCTGTTTTGAAATATTTTAATATAATAAATAACCATATTAAATGCATTAAATTACTTTATTAAAAAAATAATACTTTCGGAGATTTGTTCATAAACAGGATGAAACTTCCTACACAATAAACCCCATCTCTATTCTCGATATTGCGAAAGAATTTAAACGTTCTAAGAAATCCTCTGTAGGAAATTAATTTTATAATAGTTATTTTTATTCCTTTTGAACTCAAATGAAACAAAGAACTGTAAAAAAAAAAAAAGATCCCGAAACAGCAGAGGGAAAGACACAGTTTACAAGAGAGCTGAAATCAATACACCTCTGGAGAAGAAACACCAAAATAAAATTGGCTCAACAAGGGCCAGTTCCAAAATAAATTTTAAATCAACAAGCGATAAAATCGTACCAAACAGAACACAGCCGATGCGAACAATACAAGGCGATAGCGCGCTGTTTTGGTCAGAGTAGCATCGAAGTACAGGCCCATTTGTTCAATACTTGATCGTATAACACTATTCTTAAATATCAAAGACACCCTCAATGTTCCTCATACAATATTGCATCGCATAACAAAATTGTAATGAAGAAGATCATAAACATGAAAGAAGTAAAATGTTATGAGTAATAAATTTAAAATATATAAAACTGTCAATCTGAGAAAGGTATTACAAGTAAATAATAAAACATAACACACACAGATCAAAATGAAAATGATATAGGGTAAACTAAACAGATGCTGTAACAAACACATAATGGTATGTAAAAAGTTTTATTATAACATATGCTTGTTAAAGGACCAGAAGATAAGGTATGTTTTATTTAAGTGAAATTTCAATACAGGGGGAGCTGAGTGGCTCAGTGGTAGAGCGCAATGCTTCCATGCCTAACGTCCTGGGTTCAAATCCCGCTCGGTGGCGGAGTTTTATTTATTCTTTGGAGATGGATCAATTTGGAGGGGATATATGACCCTCTTAGGGCTAATCCAGCCTCTGTAAAGTGGGTACACAAAATTATGAGAGAAAATCTGTCGTTTGAGCGAGAACCAGGACAAATCACCTCCCTGCATAACCGTTATCCAAGAAACAGTACAGTCTCTACCATGTACTGAACCTCAAACCCTTCACAAGTTGTAGTGGTGCAGTTTTATTTTCTCCACTCTCCACTAATCCCATTAATATGTGTTATTATTCTTGTTCATGAGATATATACACACGCACTTTTTTCTGTCACCAGTATCTCAATAAGTTTTTTTTATTTTTAAGTTTAGAACGTTTCTCCTTGACAAAATAAAAGTAGATTCTCATTAAACTCATAAGTATATCTGCTGCCTACAGTTTGCAAATTAAAGGTAATTCGGAAAATCATATATTTTTCTCATAATTATAAAACAGATTACCCTTCAATGAGTAAAAGTGAAATGTTGCGTCGCAAAATAAAGTAACATAATATTTTTTTTTGCACTGTATAATTAAATAAATATCATATACTTTTGGTAATAGAAATTATAATAATTATAAATAAAGATTTATATTTCGGTTGTATTAAAAAAATTAAATTAATTCACTGAAATAGTCCATATTTTTACCATTTTAGGTGTAATAAAATCCATGAATATTAACTACAAATTACTATGTTAATCTTATTTCAATTTATTTTTTACTTAAATCAAGATTAACCTAGCTACTTCTTCAATTCCAGACAATACTCCGAGGAGTCTGGAAAGATGACCTCGTGACCTAAATTGAATTTGTTATTTGAGTACTACCACTGGGCAGTTTCTCTACTTCTCTGTATTCGTGCCAATATGTATCACTCCTGCCCTTTACTTGTTATATTACTATAATACAGTTTGGAAATTTCGATTAATAAAAAAAATAATAATAAAAGATTAGACTGTTATGCAATCAAAAACGTAAGAAAAATGTTCATAATATTGAAAATACTCAATTATGATACCAGTAAAAATGAAATTAAAAATTCAATTTTACATCACTAGAACAAATTGACATAACTAATAGGGCTTTGTTTCCCACATTTCTCCCTGTTGTCTCTCCGAGATCAGAGACATAATTTCGCAAACAAACCCAACAAGGGAACGCTCTCAGAGAAAAGATTAGACCGGGGTTCTCTAAATAAGAGTTCTACTAAAAGGCGACTTGTATCACTTTGTTTTCACTCTAGCTAACTTCCAAAACTGGTTATCATGTTTCGAAATAAGTTTTTGAAAACCTCTTTTTTGTTTCGAATCGATTTATGAGCGGTATCTAAATTCGGCGAAAACAACTCATATAGCTTTGATATACATTTTTTTTAGTTCTTGTATGAATTATTACGCTATTATGAACACGAAATATTAATTTATTTTAAAAGTTTTAGTACTAATCGCGTTCCCACAGAAAGGGGTGTTTTAAATCATTTCTGAAGAGAGATTTATATTATTATTTTTTGAATCTTATCTCCTGTGTTTTTTATTAATATCTTAAAAAAAGAAAGTGGATGACCAGACATTATAATAATTTTATAAACAATATTTTTATTCGAAAATGTGTTACTATCGATATTGAAATAGATCAATAGTAAAAATAATTAATATGATAAAGGCATATTAAAATAATTGTGGCGTTATTTCTCCCGGATATCCTAGAGCTACAAAAATATGTAAAGCTATCGCTCTATTATCACTAAAAAAAGGAAATGTTTTATTAATATTTTAAAAAGTATTTTATTTTTTCAAATGTGAAGCTAGCAATCAATATTGGTCAAGCCTAAAAACAATATGTTTCAAATGTAGTAAGGGGAAGAAAACAAATTTTCCTTTAAGAGACAAACATTAACTCCTCTAAATCAATTCAAAGCAGACTTTCGTGCCAATAATAGCAAAATATTTTATGTTTTTTAAAAATACATTTTAATTCCATCCTTTACTTGTGTTATTATGTTATTATCAGCCGCCTAATAGGTTGCGATATCCCACTCCTGGGAAAGCTTCAATTTTTTAAAACATTTAATGTCTTAAAAATGAAGGCACGATTTCTTCGAGGATTGGAGGACTTGACAACTGCTAATGAAAAAATACCCGACACAGAAGAGAGAACAAAAGATCTTAAACTAGCATCGTATAGATTATGCAGTTGACCAAAAGTTACTATGATTCAGCAATTTAATTTAAACATAAATATAAATAAAATATTGATTTTGTACAAAGAGGAAATTTAGCAAATTTAACTTTATTTATTTCAATTATATTTATTTATTTAACTTTAAATTAAGAGGAAATACCTAATAAGGAAATATACAAAGAAGTAAATGATTTGGAAATAGACAAATGAATAAGAAGATTAAGATTCCACGGGCATGTGGTGAGGATGCACCCGAAGAGATTGAATAAAGAAATCTCCTATAAAATGAGAGGATATAAGATTGCTGGGGGGTACATCAAACAGATGAAGGAAGAAACTGAGAGACTGAAAATAACAGACCAAGACTGTTTCGATAGGGATGTCTATGGGAAAAGAATAAAAGAAATTAAGGCCCTTGTGGGAAAAAGAGATGCGAGAAAAGGAATAGCGTGGACCGAGGGAAGAAGGAAAGAACAATCGGGAAGAAAAGGTGGGAAGAAAGAAGGAAGTTGAGAAGGGGTATGAAATTAGTGATATTCAGGAGGTCTCTAATCTATAAGGCCGTTCCGTGAAAAAATAAGAGGAAATTAACCGTAATAAAATATTTAAGATATCAAAAACATTTTTGAATAAGATTTGATAATATTAGAAAAACATTTTTGTTTCAGAACAATGAATAAATCTGTCTTAGGTATCCTAGAAAGAAAGTAAATCCAGTAATTTTAGAAGAAGCAGGAATTAATTAGTCCAACAAAATAAATACGGATTGAAACTAAATAAACAAACAAAGAATAAAAAAAACACTTTAATCATAAGAATTGTAAAACGAGATGTAATGTCTGATATTTTAAAAATAATAGTATAAAAAAGAAAAAATATAGACGACTTAGGCTATCTTATCACCGCCTGAAAGTGGAGCAATGTCGAGTGTGTAGGCGTTAAGATCCTGTCACTGTATTTGTTCCTTATCGTATTTTAAAGTATTATATATTTATACAGAGAACATAATCAGACGGTAAACGATGTTTTGGTTGTTTACATACAGTTTACAAATCAGGTATGGTTTTTAATAGGTTTAACCAGCACAGATGTTAGGATACTAGAAAAGTGTGAAATGTTCAGCTAGTCAAAAAAACGTGAAATCGATTAAACTCAAAATTAAAAAAATGGTAGAGACTGAACTCTTTCTTGGACAAAGGTTGTGCGGAGAGATGATTGGTCCAAGATCACGCTCAACCCCCAGATTTATCCCACTCGTGTTGGGCACACAATTTATAGAGGCTGGCTGTGCCCAAGATGGGTCCTAGATCCCGTAGGATCCATCTCCGGCCGCTAACAGATTAAATAAAAGTCATTCCAGCAACGGGATTTAAACTCAGGATCTTAGGCATGATAATTCAGCACTCTACCACTTAGCCACTTGCTCAGATAAATATTACACTAAATGTTACGAAAAATACAACATAAAATCAATTGAAAAGTTAACAAATAAAATTAATAAAAACAACACTATTTGTTAACTATCCATTAATTTGAAATATTATTCCAGTGACGTAATTGCAAAACTTAAGTTAACTTAACTTTTTAATTTAAGTTTAAGAACCGTTAGGAAAATTTTGAGCGCTGCCTGTATTGAATTATTTTAATATAATAAATAACCATAATAAATGCATTAAATTACTTTATTAAAAAAATAATGCTTATTTAAGTTGTAATCTAATAGATTACATTTTCAACAAAAATAATTGTTTTATTTGTAAAAATAATTTTATTTATGCACGAAACGTTGATAAAAAAAGACCATGCTTTTATGATTATAATTTTATCAAAAATGATTAAGAAAAACATAAACCATCTAGGGTTTAACTAGATAGGACGCAGCCTAGATGATGGTTTTAGGATTTTTTAAAGGTAGAAAAAACTTATTAATGCCGTTCTTCGATTAAAATTACGTTACCGAGCTACAACGGTGTCAGGTTCTCTTAAGTCAGGTCTTCCTAAAGATCCTTATCCCAATCAAATCTGGATAGGAAAAATTTAGGATGAACCTACAGTGGGATTCAGACATTTTATAGTAGTATGAAGTACGGAAGCGGAGTGGCACAGAGAGCTTAAAGTTTCCATGCCGATGATTCTAGGTTAAGTCCCGCTGCTTGGTAGACTTTTATTTAATCTTTTAGTAGCCGAGATGGATCCTTTGGTATATAGGATCCTCCAGGGGCTCTGAAATGGATACCCTTAATAGGTGGAAAATCTTGAGCGTGATATAGGACAAATCACCTCCTGCAGAACCATTGACAGAGAAACAGTATCGTCTCTACCACGAACTGAACACAAAAGACCCTCCGTGGGTTGCAGTGATACAGGTTTTTTAAGTAGTGTTTGTATCTGTTCCGCAGGTTGTCATTTCTAGATGAAATGATTACCAAAGTGTACAAATTTCCCATAATTACATTCTCTTTTCCATACTAAAGCTCGTGATAACTTTTTTTTTGGAAAATATTAAAAGCGAAACGAATGAAAAGTTGAAACATGTTGAGACTCAACTCAAAAGTACAACCTGCGGAATAATTTCCGTGATGTTTAATAAATAATCAAGAAGAATCGTCTGAAATATTGGATGATATAATGATAATTCGTATTGACTCTTATAGATAATTTAAATAAGATAAGTATTCGAGAAGTCCCAATCCCAATATCGTGTTTATTGGAAAATAAAAATAAAAATAATAAAATAATAGTTATAAAACTGCTATAAAAATAAATTTAACTATTTGAAATTATTGAAATGGGAATCCGTTGAGCGCTGATGCGACACTAGTAGCTTTTGGATACGAGGAGTAGGCTCATCCACTAAGCTCTATCCAATCAGAAAAGGAATAAAATAAACGTTGAATAAACGCCATTACGAACGACAGCTTCTTCATCATCTCCAACAAACAACTTAATTAGAACTCGGAACGGCTCGTAGTGCTCTTTATTCCTTTTATTCTTTTTTAGATAAGAAATTTATGAGCGAATCAATTCGAACGCGATAGCACGGGAATAAAAAACAAAGAAGGAATTTAACACTTTTAAGTTATACGTCACCTTCAGTCGTTTTCTCATACATAATGGCAAGCACGATAAGCGAGGAAGGAATATATATATATATATATATATATATATATATATATATATATATATATATATATATAGGAGGTTCGCTATAATTTGGGATTTTATTACGGAAGGCTAAAAACCGTTAATAGTGGATGAGGATTGATATAGTGACAGAGATAACTCGACCGAAGAGCGGCTCCGGGTTCGGCGGCGCTCTTTGGTCCCGAAGTAACAAATTGCGGACGTTTCGGAAGAATATTCCGTTGTTGGAACTAATGATTTAAAATAACACTTCTCGTTAGCAGCAGTTTATTATAACAAGTTGTATAGATTAATTTTTTTTATTCTTTTTTGAAAACTTGCCGGAGTAGTATTAATTTACATTTTTTTTCTTATACTAGTTTTATTGAATATTTGTCTTCTCCTCATTAATTATGTGTTTTTAGACCCAGTGATGCATAATTATTACGTAACCCGTACCACTGTTAGGCACCATTGTTAAGCTACGTCCACACTATGAGACATTTGCTAGGCAATAGACGAGACAAACCTTAGTCCGTCTCTGCCTTGTACTGAACCCCAGACCTTTCATGGGTTGCATTGGTACAGGCTTTTTTATAAATTAATAAATGTTACCTATACCCGGACTATTTCTTCCTCATAAATTAAAACAATATAAAACGCAAGGATTTGATTGAGTTTAATCGACAAGTTTTTTCTCTAATGAAGATTTCCCAATTTATGGTTTGGCCGAAATCGCATCCGATCAAGGATACCAACTTTATGCTAGGAGGCTGAGAGATACAAAAGAACCATAATCCGTACAGTCGATTCAAGGCAGATAGAACAGAATAAACAAATTAATCTACCACAGATAGTCTAAAGCTACGTCCACACTATGAGACATTTGCTAGGCAATAGACGAGACAAACCTTAGTCCGTTTCAGCAACGGTCTAGGAGCAGCCGGATTAGTCTCGTCCAGCGTCCACACTACTATTTCAGTTCCTAGACCAATCTTGTTCAATACAACATGGAGAGCATTGATTCGTGCGGAATGATTTCTTGCTTTATGGTTTAAAATATACAAAATAAAATATTTAAATATTTCATTGCCTGTTATTACTTACTTATATTAACCTTCTTGCATTTCCTACAATCAACGATTGTATGATATTTTTTCAAATTTCAGTAAGAACAAAACAAATGTGATCAATGAAGAAAATAGTGAAAATCAAAAACTAAATATTTTAGAACTTTTGTATTTTTGAAGAATTTACAAGTTCAGTTTACTTGCGTTTCTCAAAAGATATAAATTAAAAAATTACAATAAAAGTTTATTTAAAAATAAACACGTGATATAGAACTTTTCTTTTTTGTTTTGTTTTTTATACAGCTTCTCAAGGAAATCAGAAAGAATACAAAATTACATTTTAAAAATGACTAGAATTATAAAATTATACTTAAAAATTGTTTAGGAATGTCGCTTTCTTAGGAATTTCCAGGAAAGTCGCGATATCTTAATCAATTTCATCGTCTTTATCACATATAATTGCATTTAGCAGAGCTTTCACGTCTAAAGCATTATTCAAATTATAAATATATTTGTCGACTATAATAATAGAAAATAAGATAGAACACTGAAATCAAATACAAATTTGCAAGAAATAGAAAATTAAAAGACTGAAGCATGAGTTAAAGATCCCGCTTACCAGAAAAACAAAAAAAAATCTAATAGTTATAGAATGGTCTGTAATAGTTTAAATTACCAATGAATTAAAAATTTTACATTGCACAATTAAAAATGAGGTATTAATATAAAAACTTACTTGAATTTACGTATTCCTCATCAGATCCACAACACTTTAACCTAACTATTTATTGTAGGAATTTTCGGCCAAGACTGTGGTTTGGTTGGGCCATGAGAAGAGGGAAATAATGTTAAATAAATTAAGACCGGCCATTTAATTATATTATAATTAACATAATTAAATTATTTTTATAATTTTAAGTATACACATGGTAGTTACGATCAATAATTACAATAATTATTATTAAAATGTATAATCACAATTTATAATGACAATAATAATGTTGAATATTGCTCAGATTTGGCCGTGTCTCAGCCCCCTGGTCTAAGGCCTCCCATTCGGAGCGGGAGACGCTAGACCAGCGATTTTGGTCTCAGAGACGGACTCAGCAACGGGGATTAGTCTCAGCGGAAAATGACACGGTGAGCACCATCACCGGAAAAATCTACAGTTAATTAATTAATAAAGAAATTAGAGCCTTCCATTTTCTCATCCTCCTCTTAAAATGTCCCCAGTACAGTAAAAGATATCCTCTCCAACCTAATCCTAATCCAGCTTAGAAACCTTCAAACCTAAAGGGGCTAAGAAAAATAAAATAAAATAAAATAAAACCCGTACCACTACAAACCACGATTAGGTTCAGTACACAATAGACCCGTGATTGCAAAAACTGGTCGCGTGAAGACAAGCGAAGGAAGCGCAAGAACAATTGAAAATATAAATAAATTTCTCTTACTTCTTTATCTTAAATAGAAACTTATAATATTGTTTCTTGTGATAGTTTGAATAAATGTTTTGTTTTCAATGTAATACTAGTTTTCATTTTTTCATTTCTTTCTACATATTTCTTCTGTAATTATTCTTTGGCATCATATTTTCTATTATTTTTCATACATTTTACTTATGTAACCTCTAGGAGTCAATTATCATACAATTAATATCTGTAATTAAACTATTTTTTTCTAAATCCTTTATATCTCACCTTTTTATATTTTAATCTTTTCATTTTGTATCTTTCTGTTTACCTTCTCATTTCTATTTCCCTTTATATTATATTTACATTATTATCCTTTATGTACATTTATTCTATATTTTATATTCGTTATCTTTAATTATTATATCTGTCACTATTTTAATTTTCTACATTACATGTCACTATATTCTTGTTACTATAACGTTTTTTATATATTTTTTGTTCTGTTTGTTTCTCTCTCATAGCCCTGAAGATGGCCTACAAGGTAGGTCGAAACGTCGGCACACATTAAATATAAATCTTGTACTTATTTGGTGTTGTTTTTTTGACTGCACTCCCCAACTATTCTCTACTACTAGTTTTGTTTAAAAAAAAAAAAGAGTGTCGAAGGCTTTAACCTGATCAGGGAGGTTGGGAACCCCTAAATTAAATAGAGTATTTTTCTAAGACAACGCTTTTCAAGGTGATTCAGCCGAGATTATACCCAATTGCCAAGTTTTTCCTACCAATTAAGGGTTACCCACTCTTTCGAATAGGATAGGTGAAACCAGGAAGGCGTATCAATTCCACAGGTACTACCTATTGCTGTTAATAGATTAAATAATTTATCTGCTTTCGATTAGATTCCTGGACCTTCATTACAAAGTGAAATTTCACTATATCTTTTTTAATATTTACCGTTAAAGAGACACAACTAAAATATTTATAGGTATGAGTAAGTATAGTGCATGTAAAATCTCGAATGTAAAAAAAATCCAGGTTTTAGCTAAATTAAAGTACTTCATTATAGTACGAATTTACTACAAAGTGCTTTTCCTTTCTTCTTTTCGTTTTTAACCGATAATATCCTTCCATTTGAGATCTAAAATGCACCTCTCTTAAAATGCACCCAGTGCAGTGGAAAAGTTGTGTATTTGTGTATAAACTATAAATAATCGCTTGTATGTTTTGGCAATAAAATAAAAATATTGTCACATTCCTATAATTTTATTATATTTTATTTATTTTTATTTTGATGGTGATTATTTTTTAATATTTTTATTTTGAAGAGAAAAGATTTGTCTGGGCCGGGATTCGAACCCGGGTCATTCGCGTATCGTACTCTGACTGCTGTATCGTATCCAAGCCAGACAAATCCATTCTCTTCACCGATCCAATATCTCAGTGTTCTCACAATTTTTGCGATGTATACACGGGGAGAATGTTCATTGAACATTACTTTAATTGGGATCTTGTTGACTTAGATCAATTTTATATTTTTATAATTTATTTATTCATCTTTTGATGGTGGTTATTTTAAAATATTTTTATTTTGAACACAAATCTTTTCTCTTTGCGATAACATGGGGATACAGGATCGGTGAAGAGAATGGATTTGTCTGGCTTGGATACGAGCCTTGGTAGCTCAGTGGTTAGAGCACCGCGCTAGAGACGTGGGCGACCCGGGTTCGAATCCCGGAAAAGACAAATCTTTTCTCTTAAAAAAAATATATTTAAAATTAATCACCATCAAATGAAAAATAAATAAAAAATAAAATATTTATACGTATGAGTAAGTATCGATGCCTTAGTTCACAAATGTGTGCAAATTTTTCAAAAATGGGTTTTTTTATATGAATAATATTTTAAAGTTGTGATCAGGAAGTCATAGATTATATATTGATATAAAATTAATAGAGAACCTGTGAACTTACACAAATATATCGTGTGCTTAAACTTGAACTGTATTTCTTTTGTAAAATTATTATCACAGAACATAGAACCAACTAGAAGCGGCATGCCAGGTATAGCGAGTGAAGCCAACCTCCCACTGCCCCCCCCCCCCCAACCAACTGGTGCGGTGCTAAGTTTACTTCTCTTACTTAGCTCGTACACTTCTGTTTACTTATATATTATTGAAAATTGTGTTATCTCGCGGTGTCTTTGTGTTTTGTATAGTTTTTTATCTGATCACTGAACGTGTATTTAGCAAAATGCCTTGTTGTGTAGCATTTGGATGCAGTACAAATAATGCCGACAAGTCTTTCAATCCTCCTCTCACCTTTCACCTGTAAGTTCGAAACCTAACTGTTAACTATATATAATAAATAAATGTACCACAAAATGTAATATTTTCATAGTTCACGTTACCCTCCAAGTACCATGGGGTCAATTTAGTTCCCACATGTTTCTAATTTTTGAAACTTTGTTTGAAGAAATCGATTGATCTGTCACATTCAATAAATTTTAACGCAAATCTGTCTGGAATAATTAGGAACTGAAACGAAAGTATTAGAGAGCCTTTTCGAATTTTTTCAAATTTTCCTTCTTTCAAAAATGTGGCTGGGTCCTTCCGGGACTCCCGTGGTATCCGGCATCACCTTTTTATCTTTTCTCCTTAGTTATTTAAAAAATCCATAGCCATAATTTTTACTAGGAAATGTTTCTAAAAATAGATAAATTTTACTGGAATGTTTCTTATTTGAAGGATTCGATTCACTTGGAACAAAGCCCTACATTGTATAAGCATTTCCTGGATTTTTTTTTTGTTCAGAATTATGTTACTTGATTTATTTGTTTCATCAGGCCGTGGTACACAGAGGGTTAAAATATTTCTATATTACGTAGCTCAAACACGTCACAAAATACTGTAGAATACATTTCAGGTACCTATCTAATTTTCCATGTCCATTATTGATTGATTTGTTTATGACACATAGAATTTTGAATAAGGATAACAATTTTTATTAATAATAAAAGCATTACCTTATTTATAATAAGTACATTATTTTAATCATATCGTTACCTAATGTGTCATTGAGATTTTCACGCTACGATTTATTTCTATTACAGGATTTATAGTGAGAAGACTGAATTTGAGATTAAAATGTAAAGAATGTTTGAGAGCTGTAGAATCAAACCCGAACGCCATTGGAAATGGACGACTTATTGTAATTTAGAACCGAGGGGGGTTGATTCTACCAAGTGATGATGTCACTGAAATTTGTAAAATAAGTGAAAAATTGTTTGGGTACATGTCCAAGCATAAAAGACTCTCACCCTAGTCGGGGGCTTTCGCATCACTTCTAATAAAGCATTGCATTGGCAGAAACTTTTTTTCCTAATGTAACGCATTTTCTAGAGGACGAATCTCACTACTCATCAATCATCTCTGCAGTGGGATTATTATATTTAAAAACTAGAATGTACCACGAATTGAAACGTTTCTATGACAATCTGCATCTGGAAAAGATACGTGCGAAGAATGGACAAAAACATTAAAAGTAATGTAGTTTACACATAAAGACGAACAGGTGAACAGGTAGTGCAGGTGCTGGAAGTATTGAAGTAACTAGAGCGGTGTGGAGATGAAATGTACTATATTAGCTGCCGGCAAGATAAGATTGGTTATTGTTTGGGGTATCAGGTCTACAGCTGCTCCCCAGTAATAGTATTACTAAGGAAATAACCAATTGGAACATTCCACGGTGTATTTGTCCCGACAAGATAAAACACGAGGAATTCTTGGGCTAAATAAACTGAGCGCTGCAACACTTTCTCAGCTGTAAGGGGGCGGCAGGAGTGGGGGGACGGCTTGGAAGCTGGCTTCACCTGCCTCCCTCCAAACGGGCCCTAATGCCGCTTCTAGTTAGTTCTATGTTCTGTGATTATTATCAAAGTTGACTCCAGTAAAATCTTGTTTTCGGCACTTAACACATATGTGAACTAAGGCATCGGTATATTGTGTATAAAATCCTTAATGTAAAAAAATCCACGTTTTAGGTAAATTAAAGTACTTCATTATAGTGCGAATTGACTACAAAGTGCTTTTCATTTCTTCTTTTCGTTTTTAACCGATAATATCCTTCCATTTGAGATCATCAACCCCTCTTAAAATGCACCCAGTGCAGTACAAAAGTTGCATATTTGTGTATAAACTATAAATAATCGCTTGTATGTTTTGAAGCAATATTCAATAAAAAAAAAATTGTCATGAATTTTTCCTGTTCAAGAAATGTGTCACTTTCTCTTATGGCGGTTAGTTCTTTTAAAACCTTCCTCAAGACATCGCTAAAACTCGGAAACAGGAAGTCTTAAAATATTGAGTGGCATTTTCAGTCCTGTTCTTAATTAATTAAATACCGATTGATAAATGGACTCAGATAAAAGAACAAGCACTGCCCAGTTAGCAACGATAGCATGATCCACACAATTACATGCAATAAATATTTTATGGCCCTTTAATAAAAAAATTGTAAGGAATTTAATCAGCCAACGTTATATCTATAACAAGATATTTTTTCGGTAGAAATCCGCAGAAGTTATATATGGGGAAAGTGGTTCGATCACATCCCTTCAAATGTAATTCACATGAATTATCATTCCTATTCTGGCGAGCTATTTATTTGGTGCAAGTACGATCATATAAAACATAGAAGTCTTCATAAAAATAAATAAATGCAATAATCATAATTTATAATATTAAGCTGGTATTAATATAGCTATAACCCTAGACAGTAGTAATGTTTAACTCTATTAATTAATATTAATTTCGTCACAAATGTAATCTCCATGCGGGGAAATTGGCAATAAATAAAAACAAGGGAAGGTTAAATCAGATATATTTGTTTTTGTTTACCAATCGCAATATTTTTTTTAATTCCAAATCTTTTTCTTCGTCTGACGGAAAAAATTGCTCATAAACAATAAATAAAAATTGCTCATAATTGAGGAATGTATAAATGTATAGGAGGAAAGTATAAAATATGGAATCGGAGTGGCTCAGTAGAAGAGCGCTGAGTTGCCATGCCGAAGGTCCAGGGTTCAAATCACGCTCACTAGCAGACTTTTATTTAATCTGTTAGCGGCCGAAGAAGGATCCTATGAGATCTAAGTAAATTATGTAATTAGATAAATTATGTAATCTTTTAACAACCATGGATGGGTTCTGTTAGTTGTACAGACCCTACAACCCCTTTCACCCAGCATCTATTGCTCACCTGCGGTTGAGCGTGATCTAGAACAAATCACCTCCCCCTGTCCAAGAAACATATAGACCCTACCATGAACTGAACCCCAGACCCTTCACTGGTTGACATAAAATGGAGGTCCCAAGCATTTTCTTCCCTTCCGAAGGACGGCATAACCAAGCATTTTTTCATTTAATAATTTTTTTAAAATCCTAGAATCATCAACCGGACAGGGAACCCATAATCTTGTGGGTAATAGAGTTGTTATTATAACCACTATCTACATAACAACATGTCATCTCCAAAGATGAAAGTAATATATTCTTTCTTACGTTAAAAAGTTTGATACTTTTTAAAAATGATTAATACTTCTAATTAAACCTCGTGTGTTGTATTTATCAGGTGTACAGGATAAGACGCAGAGTGGATCTGGCTTTCACTCACTGGAGAAAGCCCGGGGGTATTTAGGCGGGCGTGGTGAAAAAACAGGCGGTTACGGATTGGCAAATTGACGATGGGGGGGAGGAGAAGGGCCCCTCCATATTTCCTTGCGAAACAGTCAACCCCCTTCTCTTCCGCCGACTTGGCCTTATAAGTCCATTAGCTTCATTAAAATCCTGAGCCAGCCGCAGTCTAACAAGCCGACTGCTGAATGGGAAATAAGTGGACCGGGCAATATATATAAGACAAAGGCTACATAAACTTCAAAGAAAGTCCATAAAACAGGTCATGGGAGTCAGGTTGTTTACCGGCATATAAGCTCAATTAGTGAACCCTCTCTTCACTGATGGTGCACGTTGAAACATTCCATTACCTGTACCCCACAATCCTATAACCGTATGTAAAACTTTTCTTAAAAAGTAAATTTTTTTTTGTAGAAATATCCACCCATACAGCGGTTTCTTCCAGTCAGGAAATATTTACCTGCTGACATAAAAAAAAAAAAATCTACAACTAATAAAATGGAAATATTTTAATACAACCTACTGTACCTGTTCGTAGGCAAGTAGGTGGCCCTGGATTTTTCAAAGGGAGTAAAAGATCCCGGGCTATGTCTTCCTTCGGAAGGTACGTAATACGGGAGCCTGTACGATGGTAGGTACTTGTTAAAAATCCCTATCCTAATTAAATAGGAATAGGTAAAATTTAGATCTGTCATTGCAGGTTCGTCCGATTAGCCATATCAGCGTACAAATGGCGTTAAACAAAAACAAAAAACAAAAGTATTTCAATTACCGTATAAGTAATTTGATATATTTAATTTCACTTTTGTTATTTATCATAAATTCTTTTATAATTTAAATATTTGTTCATTTCATTCATTGAATTTCATTTTTGCCATTGCTATAATTTCAGTTTATGACCTGTTATATTTTCATTGGTACTGCACTGTTGACATTGTTATTCTGTTAGTCTTTATTCTGAGCCCTGCTGATGGCCTAAAAATTAGGCAGAAATAAAATAAGTTATACTTATTTTGTGTAATTTATTGACTGCAGTCCTCAATCATTTTAAATATTTCTGTCACTGTAACGATATATTCTGTCGACCATTTCCGCATCAACATAAAATTAAGAATTGGTAATTGGCAGTTGATCGTCCTCGCCCCAGCTTGGTATATTTGCCCTGAAGATGTCCTACATTGTAGGCCGAAACGTCGGCACACAATAAATAAGTATAAACTTATTAAGGTGTTTTTATTGACTGCACCCCCAATTATTTCTTCCTTACATAAAACTAGCATATTGTGTATATTAGTGTATTAATGTCAAGCAGTGGTGTCTCGATACAATAATTCGTAAAATATTTTCAATATTTCTAAGTAATGGGTAAAACAGAAGTTTATAACTTTATTTACTGAAACAATGCTTTGGAAAATTGACAACAATTGAAAATATGTTAATTGTTGAATCTACCTTTTCTTCTAATTGTTCCTGTGCCTAATCCTTTTCGGACGGTGGCTATTAACACCTTAATTTTGTTGGTGGCGCTTCTAAAAAACTTCTAAACAATTGGATAGTTTTGAGACCAAACCATTGCCTTAAATTATGAACTAGAAGTGCCTCCTCCTTCCTGATCCCTTCCTACTATCAATCTTTCTCTGCATTAGGGTTTAGGTTAGGTTCATCTAACGTCCTTTATGCTGCTATGGCTGATCGGACGATGAGACTGTGGGAGCTCTAAATTTTGTCTATCCAAGTTTAATTAGGATAGAGATTTTTAACGAGTACCTGACATCGTACAGGCTCGGGATCCTCGTTTAAAGTCCTTTCCGAAGGACGGCGTAACTAAGGATTTTTTACTCCCTTTCCTAGGGCCACCTTCCGGGCTACGGACTCGCGATCTTGGGCTTAGTGGTTTGTTACGCTAACCACTAGACCACAGGTCGCTCCAATTCCCTGTATTATCTGCTGCAGTAGACGATATTCATCATTTCCCATGATGTGCCCAAGGTATTCTAATTTATTGATCTTTTCCGACCGGAATTTGCACTTCTGTGTTAGTTATGTATTTGGACCATGAAATGCGGAGAATACATTCCCACATTTCATATACATACATACAGTACACCCACATTTCAAAGACATTTGAATATTAACTAAAAATATGAATGTAATAATTGAATAAGAAATTAATGCAATTGAATTTAAAAAATTTCTATTATTTTATGTTAACGAATACTTATTAAATTAACCAAAGGATTAAAATTAAAAGCGATTTCAAATTCACATTTAAATTTAAAATTATAGTAGATAAATGAATGTTCACTTAATGTACTTTATGAATTATGTTGATATAAATTAGTTAGTGCATGGTGGCGCCGAGTGTGTAGTGGTCCAGTGTGTAGCGCCGAGTTTCTGAGCTGTAGGACCCAGGTTCGATCACCTTGTCACCGGTCTGGAGACCTCCATCCGAGGACTCTAAATAAGACGCCAACCTCTAAAAATTTGGTACCCCTAATCGAGGAAAATCCCAGTGGTTTCGCTAAATCCCTCTGTGAACACTCCTTGGCTTAAAAACAATCACAGATCCTACCATTTACTAAACCCAACACCCTTCATGATAGTGATTTTTTTTTTAACGAATTAGTTAGTTATTATGTCGGTTCCATTACTTCTAGCAATGTTCGAATTCATTCATTCCATTGATAAATATTCAGATGTATCAAATAAATAATTTTTTAATAGATAAAATAGCATGGTAGACTTTTATTTAATCAGTTAGCAGTAAGAGACGGGACCCAAGGGATCTGGGAGCCTTTGGGACTCCCCCAATTTTTATAAAGTGGATACGCAAAATCTAGCAGTTGTGCATGATCTATAGTCGACGAAATGAAATTAGGCGGCTCAAAGAAAATGTGGTGTTGCCAAATCGACCTACACTAGTATACCAAGGGTAAAAACCAAATAACTGAAACCGGGAGAACTAGGCAACATTGCTAGCACGTTGTTGTCAAATATTGGCAGTTTTGAGTAAAACCGCGCCCACATTCTCGTTACAAGCAGCAACACCACATTTTCTTTGAGCCGCCTAATTTCATGTCGTCAATATTAAGACAGATTGATTTTTTTTTTCTTATAGGTAATTTTAAATTCGTCTAGACAAGTTATACGTTACAAAAAAAAGTACTGCAATTTAAAATACTATAAATATCTATGAATGGTGAAACTCCATAAATCTCAACATGTTTATGTGCCTGAGCTAATTATTGCGATATCTAGGCTACAATGCCATTTTTATTCAGTTATTTATTCACTACAATTGCAATTTCTAGGAGCGGCCAGATATGATATATATTGAGCCCTTAGTCTGCGAGAATTTACATAAGGAAGTTTCCAATTTGGTGCACGCCGGTGTGAAAATACAGTTGTGAAAGTTGTCGCGAAGGTATGATAAATCTGTTGGAACGATTTGAATAATTCCACGAGGCTAGATCAAAGGTAATACGTGTGTTCTCTGGCGGTACACAGGTCTACATCTGTTGCGGCTAGTTCACCAGCCTCTTACTTTACTGCCTTCGATCTGGCCTCTTCTTGGCTTTGTAGTTACTTGCTTTATGCGCCCCAACTGTCCGATCGAGAACTATAGTGGTCAATAAACTAATATGATAGTTATTGGTTAGATCTCGTTCAACGGTTCCTTAGGCACATTAGAAATTAACATAATATATGTATTAACATACAAACCTTAAATAGTACCATATTGAATCTACAGGTTGGTTAATGGCAGTTCAAGTACAATCATGACATACAACCATAACAATAACTCTTAGTGGTTAGCATAACAACTTACTGCACTCAAGAACGCGAGTAAAGCAAGGCGTAAGCTTATGCCTTCCTTTGGAAGGGACGTAAAACAGATGTCCCGAACCAGTACAGAGTTAGTTATTTCTGTCCTAATTATACCTGGATTGGTAAAATTTAAAACTCCCAGGTAGCATCGTTCGATACTGCCATAGCAGCAAAAAATGACGTTCAATTAATTAAAAAACAAACAAAAAAACTATCAAATAAGTTCCGTAATTTTCATTTTTTAAATGAATTCTGACCTGTTATGCTTAAATCATCTCTCAGGATCTTAATAGATATAGAAAAGCTTTAAATACGTGATATCACATTAAAAAAAATATTCTATAAAAAAAAAAGATACCAAGATAAGAGTTCGTAAAAATTTCACTATTTTGTAAAACGAATCGTACTTAAAATTTGTTTCGCACTATAAAAATATCTAATTTAATTGTTGAAATTTCAAAAGCCCATTTTAGTCGAAAAGTAAAAATAAAAAAAATATAAAATTAGAAACATAAAAAAAAAATGTTGATATATAATAATAAAAATACTGCTGCAGTCCCATAAAACAAAATAGACGAATTATGGACTATTGAGAACTAGATTGTGAAATAATATTATACAATTGTTGGGTCATGAAAATATCTTACGTATCTACATGTACGTTTTTCCTTATCCCTTTTAATACAAAGGCAGTGTTAATACGAAAAATGCTTGTCTTATCCAGACTCACATTAATTCTCTTAACGCGATCTTTTTTATTTAAATATTTTAATTTGGTGAGCTAATATCTTGCAACTATGCAATGCGTTGTCCATTTTTATGAAATATTTATTCCGAAAAAGATGAATATTTTATGAATAAAATATAAAATGATATTTTAGGAATAGGATGGTAAATTTGCTTTATGGGAGAGAGCATAAGCAACTTATAATATTTTATTTAATTATTTTTGTTAAGGATTCTGGGAGAAGTTAATTTACTGTCTGCATGTCATTCAAAGCTTTAAACATTTAAATAACTAAGCAACTATACACGACGCACTATTTAGCTTTAAATAGTATTTTTATTTCAAATCTAATATAATATAAGTCAATTTATTCAATGAAAGATCAGACAAGAACCATTCATTTATGTACCCATCGAATGGTTATCTGGGACACTATCAATCGAGTGGATACGTGTGTGAAATGTTACCAACCGATTTGTTATTGAATGTTCCAGATAGGTGTAACTAAGATGTTGAAAAAAATATTATAAATTTAGATCTTTCTCGTGGGCAGGCACGAAGATTAAATAGGTCAATGAAATGATACGATATTTCCACGCCTTTGCAATCGCTAAATAAACGATGTTTCCCTGGCAGTGGGTAACGAAAAGATCTTGGTTTTTATTAATATTAATGTTCATTTCCTTTTCCTTTTTTTTTTCCTTAGCCCCTTTAGGTTTGAAGGTTTCTAAGCTGGATTAGGATTAGGTTGGAGAGGATCTCTTTTACTGTACTGCGTACATTTTAAGAGGAGGATGAGAAAATGGAAGGCTCTAATTTCCTTAATGTTCATAAAATCAACGACACATTTTATTATTGTTAGTGATTCTATTAACATTACTAAGTATTGTTAGGTGCTTTTATTTATTTTTTACTTTTTTCCTCAGCTTATTTCTTTCTATTGTAAATTTGTATGCTATTTTTTTTCAATTATATGATCGCTTTTTGATTTTGATTTTTTTCCGAAACCGGTACTTTACCTTTGTTCAAGCGATTCATCTGCTCAAAGAAGTTCGAGGTGTGCAAATTTCTGAACGTACTGTTCGGAGAAGATTAAATGAGCAGCGATTAATGGCTTTTCGCCCAGTAAGAGGACCAGAGTTGACCAGAACTCAGGGAGTTACAAGGCTGGCTTTTTCACGTTGAATGGGTTGGCTCTGGGTAAAATTACAGACTGTATCTTTCATTTCTTTTTCCCCACATCCTTTCACGCCCGTCTGGAGATCAAGGTGCAAATCTTGATTCATCTGTAAAAAGTACAGCACTCAATTCGCCTATGGTCCAATGGTTGTGTTTTCGAGCACGCATTGATGATGTATCATCTACGCGTAACATTCCCAGCACAAAGAGGTCTTGTTAAACTTAAAATTGAAAAAATTAAAAGCCAGAAACTAAGAAATTTGCTGCAAGTAACGGCACGGAACAAATGACACTGAATAAGCATTTTAATTTCTTAGAAAGTGAACATTGGAATCTACAATCCTTTCATTGAATTAAGAGTTATTATCATCTATATTGACGTTCCTAATTGAAAACAAATAAAGAAAATACTTATGCATTCATTAAAAAAATAGACCAATCCAAAGCAGAAATATTTTAAAATGAAAACATGAAAAAATCAAGTGGGTGGAATTTTTTGCCTGTCAGTGTATTTATATGTATAAATATGAAACGCAAAACACGTACTTCATGGACACAGCGGTGTTCCAGTCGATCCTAGTAACAGTGGAAGATAAAAAAATAGGTATTCAATAATAGAAAAAATAAACAATAACATTCATAACGAGCCCTATAAGTCCAAATTGCTTTATCTTACGCATTAAAATCGAACTAATATCGCACTAAAATCGAATAAATAAAAGTACAAGTGTGTGTTTTGGTTACCTGAAATCTGCTAGGAAGAGGTGTGAGCTAAAATGAACATCGGGAAAAGACAACTCCTAATATGAGACATGATACAGCATAAACATCTGAGTAAGTTATTCCGTCACAGTTAAATTCAAATCCAACTCAGCTTAATTCACCTAACCGACCTTCAATAAGTTGTAATATTTAAAATAAACACAAGTTATTAAATATATTTAAAAACATGATATGAACGAAATAAAATCTTGGCGTAACATAGTACCAGAGAAGTTTTTGGCGGATCGTTTTAAAACTGTACCAATTAGCAACAATTTAAAATCACAAAATCCCTTTTACATAACTAATAAACATTTACAAAGATCTTAAAATACCACAAGTGACTGACAAAAACTACAAAAAATTTCGTGACTCACTTGCTGGATACTTACTGACACAAACATTACAGACAGAAATATGAGCACAGAATCCGACAAGGAGACTGAAAAGTCTCTGGAGCAGGGATCTACTATAGAGAGATGAACCATTATTAAAAATCACTTACATGAGTTCCAAATACTGGCAAAACTTGAAGCTATAAGATATAAAGAGGAACAACGAAGTGAATACCTGATTAATGAATTATTGTTGTAGGTCATATTCAAAAGCAAGGAATATAACATTAAATTTTCCTGGATGGAAAGGAAAAACAATTATTTAATTCTTCTTAATTCAAATAATCGTTACTTATTTCGCACTTATTATTAATTAATGAATTCGGCGAGAATGGAAATAAGTAAATAAAATAGATGGATTTAATTTAGGATTTAAATTACAAAGCTTGATGCACTGTGAGATATTTTAAATTAATAAAACTAGTTCACCAACACAGTTTACTAAAATCGAATTTTAAGTTTCTTGATTCTTTTTATGCAGTCATTAAACAAGATAGTTTTGGCAACGAGAACGGATGAAAGACATGGAGGTTCAAAGGAAACTAAAACGGACAATGCTAAACAAAAGTAGGTATAAATTATTGAAAAATAAATAAAACAAAATGTCATGTAAATTACTGTACTATAAAGAAATCCTATTTTACGATTTAGAGACAATTCACTAAAACATTCCCAAGAGCCAATGAAGATATTATTTCACTATTTGATTTATCCAAACAATATCGATTTATATATTTTTGAATTTGGGGATAGGGTGTGGGAAATAGATTAAGATTATTTAAGATGGACTAGAAAGTAATATTTATGATAATATTAACTACTAATTTCACGTCTTCCTCAATGGTCCGGTCAAGCAAACAATATCATTCCCATGTTTAATATTGGCAATTAAAAAACTCAGAAAAATTTCCATTGTTTGAAACGTATATTGCACGATATAGAAATACATAAAAGTTAAACTTCGACCAATTAAATGCACTAAAATAAAAATTAATGATACAACTTGTCTCATTTATTCATAACTTGCCAGAGTCTAGACAAAACTGTCCGAGAAAGATAAAAAACTATATCTACATAGTTATTTCCGCTCATGTATAATGTTTAAATATTTGTTTAATGGTAACAGAAATTGTTATTTTAAAAAATGTATATTCTTTTCTACTATATTTGCAATTAATTAATTAAATCATTTATTTATTTTTGTAATCTGAATTAAAAGTGATTGTACCTCAAGTCTGGTCGGATGGTTAGGTTCAGTAATATATAATATGAACCTAGATCAGTTTCAATATTGATTTGTTTAAGACATAATATGAAAATTTGAATTTATATTGCATTTTATTAATTTCTTCAATAACATTCTTTATATAGATATAAAATTCTACTGCTCGTGTGTACGTTACTGAACTCCTCCTTAACGCATGGGCCCTTTTTTTATGATTTTCTTAGTGAATATTCAAACTGGTTCGAGGTTCAAAATTCGATCCGATAGATAATTTGAATTCACTCCTTTTAAATTTTAAGTGGATTCGGGAATAATTTCGATTTACAGCCCGAACCGAAAGGCAATGTTTCTTAATTCGTTAACTTATTATTCGTTTTATTGTTTCTTGTTGTTAATTGGATAAAAATTAAAAAATAAAGTCGAACATTATGAAATTGGAAAGATGAATATGATCCGTTGATACAGTTTTTGCAAATCAGGTAGGTACCATTAGCAAAACAAAATGAAAAACATTTATTGATCATTGATAAACAAAATAAGAGAACAAGATAATGCACTTAAAGTTTTAGGTTCCGCGAAATAGTTTGACCTTTCGACGTGAGCTCCGAAATTAATTAGGAATAAGTAAAACGCTTAAATTACTCCAGATCGCAAGTTATTTGAATGTAACTTTTTGTTAAATTAGTAACATAAATCATTTCTATAAAGTAGATAAATAAGATTTTTAATAATAAAAAAACAACTAAATATTTTAAACTTACGCTAGTAAATTTAAACTTATTTTATTTGTTATTAAATGTTTATCAATTGCAAAATAAATAAATGTTTATCAATTAGAAAATAATAAATGGTTATCTTGTTTGCTAGAATTTCTATAAATACAAATACCTTATCCACAGTTTAAAATTGTAGGAGCTAACTTAAAATTATGCAGAAACTTAAAATATATTTTGACATGATATTAACATCTTCCAAATGCAGGGTTTCTCAGCGATTTAAGGAGAATTAGCCACAAAGTGGAAGCTTAAAATAAGAAGAAACTTGAATCAGGTTATAAGACGGATAAAGATCAGAAGGTGGATGTAAATATTAACAACACTATTCACTTCTAATCCCCTGATTTAGGGCGCTGATCCTCGGCTAGACGTGTCCGACACATAAGAACTCTGTCGTGTTTGCATTAGTCTCGTGTATTATGCTCCTTTAACATCGCTAAGAGGTTTATGTCTACAATGGAAGGTCCGGCGTGAAATATGTCTGCGAGAGGGAGAGAATGAAAGAGAGATAGTAAGAGAGTGAGATTAAGGTACGAAATGGCGATTAATAATCTTGATCCATTATTTATAAATATGTTGAATTTATTGAGTCGCGTAACTGCATTGGAATATCAATAAAGTAATACTCAAAGATAGCAATAAATAATTGTTGAAGTAAATCAGTATTAAAAGATGGGTGAGACCAAACAACAAAAAAATTTAAAAAAAAACTAATATAACTGACATTTCTCAGGTTCATTCATAGTTATCCGATTATAGGAAAACTTCATTGGTAGTTTAAAAAAAATCAATAAATCGATCATAAATAACTAATAAATAATATAAATGAATGAATAGGAAATTTGAAGAAAACAAAATATCTGGTGGCCCACATCAATGAATGAGGTCGAACGTAAATTAATGACAGAAAAATAGTTTATTTTCGGATGTTTTGTTTTTTACGACACTATATCGAGAGCACGGCAGGCCAACGGCTATCCTCCGGGATATATATTTAACCAGCGATGAATATTCATATATTTGGTGACAGATATATTAAAGCCGGGTCACAAGAATAACGAATGCCCATGGGATATTAAAATTTAGAGACCAAAACAACATTTCGGCTCTTTCCAATGGTCCCCAAAGGTTGTATAATTACTCCGAAAACATTAGGGAATAAACATGCTTACATAAATAAAGAACATAAAAATTGCACAAAGTGTGTTATTTTTGTAAAGAAAATTATTTTTTACTACTGTTTGTATGTTTTTTCTGAGATTGCTTATCGTTTCCACATGAGGCATACAAAGTTATTCAATCAATTTTACAGCAAAAAAAAAAATGTATAATTTATATATTAGGAAGAATAGCCCGGGTGGATTATTTTTTTGTATATTTCACCACCTCTATTAGATTAATTTGAATTATCTTCTTTATTACATATTTGATAATACTCTATAAGTATTCTCTTTGTTTTGTATATTTTTCTTTATGTCTTATCACTTAGATACCTCGATGCCTATATGTATTTGTAATATTCATCATTGTATAATTTTCTATATTTAACCCTGAAAAAGATATGCAATGTGGGTCTGAACATTGGCTTTCCAATAAACAGCTCACCCTATTTAAGAGAACTTTTTTTACTTCTACCAGGACTTCTTCCTCATAAATGTATAAAAGGTCAATTAAATATAATTTAGTATAATGTAATATGTTATTACATTAATAAAAAATTATTATTGAGTATGCAAACAGCTTATAACCTGTACCACTACAACCCGTGAACGGTCTGAGGTTCAGTACTTGGTAGAGACTGTACTGTTTCATGGACAACGGTTCTGCAAGGAGGTGACTTGTCCTAGGTCACACTCAACCGCCAGATTTTTTTCCCTTATTTTGGGTACCCTATTTTTATAATATTTTTAGAGGCTGGATGAGCCCTATGAGGGTCTTAGATCCCATATGATCCATCTCTTTTAGCTTACAGTAGCTTACAAATAGCACAATTAAAGACCTTCAATGCATTTTGAATATTAATTCTCATAAACCTACATTAAAAATTGTATGCAGCTTAATTTTGTATGTCAGAAATAAATTAAGATAGCTGATGTTGGTCAATTTTTTTGTATGGGGATTGAAAATATATGTAATAAAAGATTGATCAATGCCCATAATAAGCAACGAGTGATCAGAAATTTCAATTTGATACTTGTGTAAAATGTAAAAAGTGTTTTCTGCTATAATTTAATTGTAGCATATTATTTAATCCATCTGCGTATCTATTATAGAAAATATACGAATAAAACGTAATTAATAATTTCTACATAAAAATGACTACTAAAATCCTGCATACAAATTCACCTGCCTGTCATTTTATTTCACCAAATGATTTTCTTCGACGGACTAAGTATAAAGTTATAAGTGCTAACTTTGTTTCAATGTTACGCTCATGCATTTTCCTTTAACGTAACTTTAAACGGCTAAATATATCATATTGAAATTTATTTGTTAGTTTTTGAGTAGTTTTATAAGAAGCCCCAGGGGCTTAGCCGATCTACATTATGGTCTACCTTAGCAACCAATAACTGCTTAGTGATATTGAAAATACATTAGCCAAATCAATCACGGAGATGAATAAGGAGGTAAAATTACTTTAGAAAATAATAAGAAGAACTTAACGAAACATATTTTTAAGTGCAATAAATATCGATTAAAGGAAAAAATTTATGTTTGTAATTGATAATTCCAAACGCGAGATCAAGTGATCGAGCCCTGCTAATTTAAATCAAATTTATCAGCGAAAATTAAACGCGAATTTTATTAATGGCCGTCTCCCACGCCATGCCAACTGGACGCCTAGTGTCAACGCATTATAATAAAAAAAAAAGCGAAAGAAAAAACTCGATTCCAGAGCAAAATTATACTAATTCCTTGTTATGCAGAATTGGCATATCTCGCCTGCGTTTCGACCTAATTGGATGTCATGTTTAAATTTTTATTTTTACGCGATACAATCAATGTCGATAACTGGCAAGAATTTAGATTAGAACTGGGAGAACTCCTGTTTTATGTATATTTTTATCTTCATCATATATTTGTTCATAACTCTAAAATACATTTAGATAATGTGAAATTCTTTCAGTTTTAACTTATTCGAACCAGGATTCGGTGAGTGCTTATTCCATCAAGTTTCTAAATGTTGAAGGTATTTTATTTTAAAAATAATGCGCGCGTTACACAATTTTCAATTCAATTATACAATTTTCAATAAGATTTACATTCTAAGCTGAATTTTTTGCTCAGTGGGTAGTTTATCTGCTTGCCTTTATCTCATTGCATTATACACCTTCCATTATGGCTACTTTACGTATTATTATAATATAGCTGGAAATTTCAATAAAGAAATCATCTATGAGTTCATAACTGTCTAATACATTTAGATACTGTAGAATTTCATTCAGTTGTAACTTAGTTGTATCCTCATACAAGACTGAAGTGACAAGAAACTGCTCGTCGTTTTCGCCTACTTCAACATTTACTGGACAAACGCTCTAAGCTCCCAATTGATTAAAAAAGACTCATTTACATGGCAGTTATCAGGCCTATTCGGACATACAGAGTTGATTTTTTGGAGCTCTACTAAACCATGCAATTTATCTCGCATCCAATTTTTACAATCCAAAATCCTTAGTAAAATCCTCAACGCTCCTTATTATGCCAAAAACAAACTCATCCATCATGATTTTAATATCCCATAGGTTGCTGATTTGGCCCAAATTAGATACCTATCCTTCCATGACAAGCTCCATACACACTTGAATCCGCTAGTCTCTCAACTTGTTTCTCATAATATTCCTGATAACCCTCCGAGGCGTCTGAAAAGAAGATGGCCTCGAGACCTTCTACTATAGAATTTTATTGGAGTGCTCCCAATGGGTAGTTTCTCCACAAGTATTTTTTTTTTCATGCCATTCGTTCATATCGGCAAATTTACTTGTTGTAATATTTTTACAGTTGTAAATATCAATAAATTAATCTAAAAAAAAAAACTCAGTTGTACCATGAGTGCTTATATCTATCACATTTCTTTTAGTTTCCATGAAGATTTATTCTATCGCCCCAACATTTTTTTTTTATTTTTAGTTCATTATAAATTTCAATCTTAGCATAAATTTGTCAATTTTCATTACTGCTATGAGTAATCAAAATGGCTATTGTGGGCGATATTTAATTATTTTTAATAAACAAAATTAAAGGTATCTTTAAAAAAAAAATTGAAAATTCGACACTACAAATCCCATTTTTGATTTGTATGCATACATGATTTTCAAACACATAAAACCAGAAAATAAATATCTCTTGGCATGGAACAGGAGACAGAAACTATAATGGAGAACAGAACTGCGATAGTAATAGCTATGTTCCAAAATGTAATATTCACCAATAAGCGCTTTGTAAAAAATTGAACCAGATATTTATACAACACAAAATCATGACAATATTTATAAACCACTAGTATCATCAAAAGTAATTTTATTCTGGGCCTAAGCCCCTTTAGAATAATTAACAGGAACATATAATGAAACTATATATACTTTTATATGCTAATGATTAATTTTAATTATTAATTGTAGCTATAATTATTGATAATATTTAACAGAAAGATATATAATATAATAATAAACATCATGCCCTTAGTTTTCCTTATTCCTCATCTTTTCAAACTGTTATGTTATAGATAAATATGATCACAAAACTGGTTTGCATTAATTCATGTTTGTATTCAGAACACAATAAAAGTTAATACCCCCGATCATTAATTACAAAATATTATTTACTAGTTATTCATAATTATCACTAAATAACAAGTTTCTTACATAACAATTTCGATATTTCAGGATAATGACATCATATTTCTGACTTGCTAAAATGTTATATTAAAATTATCAATTAGGTAATTGAAGTTTTCACTTAAAAGCCAAAAATATCCACTTTAAAAATTAATATAGAAGAGATAAGTAAAATATTTTTTGATAACATTGTAATTTGTTAAATTTGAATAATTTTTAAATTTAGAAATTGAATTCGTCGAAACAATCTTGTTTTATGATAAGTGGATGTATCAAATTTTAATAGAAATCTTATCTCATTTACTAACTACTAATTAAATTTAAAAAATAATTTTACAACCATGACATTCACTTATGTATCCGAAATTTTTAATGGGTTCTTTTCTTACATTCTTGTATTTTTAAATACATTATTTGATTTAATTAAGTTTAACGTAAATACTTCTTCTTAATTGTTTTGAAATCAAATTAATGAATAATTTCTTTAATAAAACAGATTATAAAAAATAACAGTTCAGGAATCAGACAACTTAGGAAAATAAAATCTTTTTCAAAGGATATAAAATAATTTTTACGTTATTATTATAAATATCATTGCGATATAAGGAATAAATAATTATACGAATAATATATGTCGAGAAAAATAAATATGCCTTAACATGTCAACTTAAATAAACTTGACAAATACCTAAGTGAATTGTCCTAATGTTTAGTTCACACAGTTTTCCATAAACTTTTAATACTTACGATACACATAAAGTGAAATAAGTAGTGATAATTACATATTCATGTTCAAAAAGTAATAAAAGATTACTAATAATAACTTCAACACGATGCATATTCATATAAAGTGCTCGCATGATAAATATTTCATTTTTTTTTTAATCTGACGTTTTATGTTAATTTTTAATTGAGTAATCGCCCTTGGAATTAAATGTTAATATAGATTGTAATCCACTTCAGTTCCAGTAGTAAATTAATCTCTCATTTTAATCGGTTCATTTCGCATCGATTTAATCTTCATAGCAAATAATCCTGATTTTCCCCTCTCCATTTGCTACGAACTAATATGTATATATTTTATATCATACCATTTATTTAATTATATCAACATTTTTCGAGTGATGAAAAATGTATGGAAAGATAATGATTAATGTCTTTGTTTAATTATAAGCATTAATAATTTAAAGGCTGCTATTTATAATTCATTTATATATCTTAATAATTTATTATAATGCAATTGGGGAAAACCACAATGCAAAGCCTTATGTTTCAAAAAATACACCTACTTACCAGTCGACGTTTCGCCTATTCAGGCATTATCAAGACACCAAAATCAAAAAGGGGTTATGTGAATCGCATCCCGAAGAAAAAGGTACAATACATTCCAACGATCAACAGCCCAAACAGGCTCCAAACATGAGACAGCACCCCACCACCAAGACGTTCAACATACAACTCTTGAGTTTTTTAGAGTTGTATGTTGAACGTCTTGGTGGTGGGGTGCTGTCTCATGTTTGGAGCCTGTTTGGGCTGTTGATCGTTGGGATGTATTGTACCTTTTTCTTCGAGATGCGATTCACATAACCCCTTTTTGATTTTGGTGTCTTGATAATGCCTGAATAGGCGAAACGTCGACTGGTAAGTAGGTGTATTTTTTGAAACATAAGGCTTTGCATTGTGGTTTTCCCCAATTGCATTATAATAAATAATAGTGTTTCTTTTTGAGTTTTTGGCTCTATTTTAGTGACTTAATAATTTATCTTAAAATGCAATTGTATAACATAATTTTTATTTTTTAATCATATAAACTAAAATATTATTCTCCGATTTCTACATAATTTAATCATTATAAAATCACTTAAAACCAGCCCATGTAAACGCAAAAAAAACGAACATTCGATAGTTCCAGAAAGAGCACAAAGTAGTAAAAATAATGAGACATTAAAATAAAAATCTTATAAATAATTATGTTAGAAAGGGAGTAATGTACTGTTTGCATTAACAAATATAAAATTAAATTTTCTCAATTTATAATAAGAATGGAAATAGCCCATTATTTTATCCCAGAATGGTTTTACATGTCCTTTTAAGAAAAATAATTATTCAGAGCAAATGATTTCCGTTTTTGGAGAGTGCGAAACATTGTCCATGTTTGGTCGACTGTATAAGGTCAGCGACTTGAGAAAGAAAGAGTTCTCGAAATATTTAATTAATTAAAAAAATAATTAGCCTTTTTTCAAATTAAGATTTTTAGTCCTGTAACCAGTTTTAAATTATAAGAGCACTTTTTGATTATTATTAGTTATTAAAACAAATTCGAAAATTACGAATCAAACTGAGAATCTTATTTAATCTACATATTTATAAAATATTACACGTATTATATTCATGTTCATTTTTTTCACATTTATTTATTACATTTTTCATTGAATTTTTAAAGTCATTAATCAGGAAAAATATAATCAAAATTGTACATTTTTTCACAGAAAATAATAGCAAAATACACAATCTTATCGACACTGAAATACGTCAACTTAAGCCATTTTTTTCCCAACAATATCACAAAATGATTAAACTTTTTAGCGCTTTATTTGACAGGCACGAACCAACTTCAAACAGCAGTGAGAAGTGAATTGATAAAATTCCAATTTTTGAACTTATAATATTGTAAACTTTACCGCTATTTACAATGGATTCTGGAGTTTTTGTTGTTTTTCGAAAACGTTTGCTCAATGGCTAGATCTAATTATTTTACTTCTTTAATCATAATTAAACGGATACTTGAATATTGTGTATGAAGTATTTATAATATTTTCATTTTTGTAAGAATTAAAAAGGTGTAATTGGCCGAATAAAAAGAAATAACGCCGAATAATTGGCAAGTTTTCGGTTGGAGGAGAGACAACTTTTACTTTTCATTCGATTCTGTTATCATTGCTTTAGTATGGAAAAGAGAATGTTATTATGGGAAATGTTTATATTAACAAACATATACTTCGAAGAGTTAGTTGAAACTTTAATTTCTTGATGGAATGATTACCGAAATCTACTGATTACCCATAATTTCCATTCTCTTTTCAATACGAAAGCTTGTATTTTTGGAAAATATTAAAAATCAAAACAGTTAAAACTTGTAACTCGAAGCGACAACCTGTGACACAGATACTTCAAGAATATCTAAACTCTATAGGTATAAGCCATGAAAAGGTGATAGTTTCGAACTTTTCGAGGAACTAAAGAAACGACCTTTCACGATTACTTTAGATAGCGAAATTGGGGCTCAACCCCTGCTGTGGCAGATCAATTATTTATTCTGGTAACCCTGTCTCTATGAACCCTTAATTGAGGGAAAACTTGGCGGTTGAGTGTGATTTTGGCTGAATCGCTTTCTTGGTGTGGACACCGTAAGATACCTGTCATTTTCCACGGTCCCTTCAAACAGTCACGATCCTTTGGTTGGGTTGTAGAGTTACAGGTTTTATTTAGCCCTCCCTTAATGTAAACAATAAAATTCTTATTAACTTCAGGTTCTGGTACAATCTTCTCTTCAACTTCACCCGTTCTTGCGAATCACCTAATTGCCAAACGATGGCTTGGCGGGATTCGGCAAAAGGCAGACTCTCTCTCTCCCAGGTGATGAATCAGACAGAAGTTACGTGACATTTCCTGCCATCAGGAGAATGCCATCCAGAACCGGACGATGACATTTTATCGGAGGGAGGTGTGTGTTGTGACGCGCGATGACTGATGGAGCAGGTGCTCATTCTCCGGCCACTTCGGTAATGAATGTCTCAGCGGCTCAGGGCTCGCTCGTATATCATAGCACCATCCTCTGTAATAACCAATAACTGACTCCCAGGGTCCTTAGGTGTTGGCACAGCTGAAAATATTCAACCCCCTAGCTCAGAAACTTTATAGTATTATAACTTGGATTTATTCCTGACCAAGACACGTGAAATCTCAAAACGGAGACGAAACGCCCAGGACAGGAATAAACTATGGATTTTTATTGGCTACCTCCGTGTGACATCGGGTTTCCTCCGCATCCATGGTTTTATATTTATATCTATGTCTTTATTTCTTATATCTATCTTCTTATTATATTCACCAGTCATACCGGCTTTAATAAATAGATATAGACACTACTAATTTAGTGGCCACATACGTAATTAAATTGTGAAAATATAAGTTCCATCAATAATGAATTCAATAAATATATTCTTCATTCAAGCTGTAGGGGAACGCCTGGGTTCAAATACCGCTCGCAAGCAGACTTTTATTTAATATGTTAGCGGCCGGAAATGGATCGTCTTTATGTGTCTAATGTTATAATGTTTATACTGTTTATACTTTAACTTAGGAGCTGAGTGGTCAATTAATTCTTTACCAATGTATTGTTTGAATTGGTGGTTCATAGCTATAGTAGAATCCAACTGGAATCGCTGTAATCAAATTATGGACATATCAAGCACTAACTGGTACTATAGTCGAATTTTGGGCGTGTGTTATAGTCCAGGATCCCTGGTACATTTTTGCACTTGATAACTATCAAGCTGAATCTTCGTGAATAGCTTAGTTATGAGACGCCCAACAATTTCCTTTGCGAAAATTCTCGATTGTGGTAGCTAACAGAGGTAGCAAGGAAAAAATATGTCGATTTGATGATTCTCCAAAATTTAAGGATAACGTATCACGCAAGGACAATATGACTGTTAAATTATATAACTTAATAATTATAATTATTATAATCATATTATATAATTATTATAATTATATAACTAAGTAAAAAAAAAATCAGCTGGTTAGTAATCATTTTTGATTACCTCGTTATCGATACATGTTGATCGATAACGAGGTCATCAACAATGATTACTAATCAGCTGATTTTTTTTTTTACTTAATTAATGTTTATATAATTTAACAGTCATATTGTCCTACAAATTGCGTGGTATGTTATCCTTAAATTTTGGAGAATCATCAAATCGACATATTTTTTCCTTGCTACCTGTGTTAGCTACCACAATCGAGAATGTTCGCAAAGGAAATTGTAGGCCGGCCGTCTCATCAAAACGAAGCTATTCACGAAGATTCAGCTTGATAGTAATCAAGTGCAAAAATGTACCAGGGATCCTGGACTATTAGTGATTTCCATAGAAATAATATTGGTAAAATTATAAATAGTGATAATCCATAGAAAAGATTATTTATATTACGTAATACATACATCAAAATCGGAGAAAAATACACAACACGCGTTTTACTGCATCGTACAATGTTCTTGTCTTTGAGTATGAAATAAATAGAAAGTATTTAATAATTATTAATATAAAAACTAATCAAAATTACGAATATTTTTATTTAAATATGAAAGGGGTGGGGGTGAAAGAGAAGTAATTTAAGTTAATTATTATATGAAATAAACGGTAAATGAATTCGATAACCTAAGACGGGTATGTAAGTATGTATTTTTGCTAAAATATAATGAAAATTCTATTTTATTTGAAAAATGTAAGTTGCTTTAATTTCGCCAGTTTTCTTTCACTTTAATTTAACCAATATAGTACATAAGTGTTATGAGATGATATTAATTTCGATCAATACTATCTGAAATACATCTATAAAACTGTTGACATTTATTGGAGAGGACGATCAAAAACGTCTGGAAAATTCCGGGTGTGGTTGCTTGCTGAAATGTTTACCATGATCGACGTAAAACATTAATTGTACATCGACCTATTAAAACAAAAAAAGTTTTGCGGACGAAATTCGAGAAGCTAAATGGAGAAGGGGTTTCGTCAGAGAAAGTATAGCCAGGCCTCAACAGGTCAGCAATTAAATACTTGTATTACAGGAAGAGACTAAAGAGAGATTTCACCCACATAAATCAACAAGACTTCATACTGATTATATCTCGTATGAATATTCATCAATATATAGCGGCGTTCATGCATTTTTTTTAGTAATAAGTTAATTAAAAAAAAATGAAACAGAAAAATAAAGGAAACGCAATATTTTACTCTGGGAATCTTGAATACACGAATATTGTCTGGATTCGGAATAGGAGGGAAGTGGATAATAGGGGTTTCAGACACTCCCCCGAAAATCCAAATAATAGAAGTTGATTGAGAGTAAATTTCAAACTGGTTAAACCGTGATCGAATATATTAGTCTGACTATAAAAGCAATAGCAGTACTTTTAAAACTATGTATTTTTCGATAAAAAAAAAACTACTGATATGGACTATTGGAGGAGAGCTTTCGGGGTATCCATACTAGAAAAAAGGAATAATGCAGAAATTAGAGAACGAATGCTGACTCAACGAAACGTCTTCCAAAATATAGAGAAAAAAAATTGCAATGGTCATCTCAGAAGAATGAAGGAAGAAAGATTGCCCAATTTAATTTTAAAGGGAAGGACACGAAAAAGATGGATGGAAGGATTAGAGGAAAGTATGCACGGCCACGGTCTAAGGAAGGAAGATATACAAGATAGAACAAAATGGAAAAATGAATTAAAAGAATTTTTTGGTTGAAGGAAACCTCAATCTGGGGAAACCCTTAGAAAAAAAAGATAAACCATATGAAATTGAACATTCCCAAAAGATAAGTAAAATATTAAAATCCAAGAGGGTTGGAAAGATTAAAATAGTTCTTATCGTGTATTAATAATCCTTTATAATAAAATATGTAATTACAAATGTATAGATATGACTATATAGAATCTTTGCATACCGGTTTTGTATGAAAAATCACAGCCTACCATGTAACAAAACCTAAGACCTTTTATAAGTACAGGTATTTATAGGTAGAAAAGATTAATATAATTCTTAACATATTTTAATGATTCTTCATTATGCAATATGTACTTAAAATATTTGTAACTATGAAAACATAGAATCTAGGCAAAATTGTTTTGTTTGAAAAAAAGTACGGTCTCTGCTATGAAACGAAACATATATCCTTTCATGGTTACAGGTTTTTTATACATAAAGTATTGGAGCAATGTACGATAACCATGTAGACCAGGTAGCCCCATTACAGCTATTAACATGCATCGAATACACGAGTCGGATCCTTACCCACTCACTTGCTCATTAGCGATACATCCATTTTATTGTGTTCCCTGACCCTTTTCCTCTTGTTAATTTTAATTTATAGCAGTTTAGAATAGCATTTATCTAAATTAGACCCTAATTGGGAAAAATAAATCGTTTAAGATGAAGGGATGTCCCCTAATAAACAATGAATGGTTATAGTTAATTTTTTAAAATATACTCTTAAGGACAATAACTTCATAAATTGTTAAGTAGATCGTGAAAGAATTAGCGGAAATATGCTCAAACGCCTGGTTTTTCTCTCAACTACAGTTATCCACTTTATAAATACTGGGTGAGCCCCAGAGAGTTTGCGAATCCCAGGTCAATCCGCTACTGTTTTCAGAAAAAATAACAACTAAAGCCGGTTTTTAACTCAAAAAAGGAGTAGTATTACAAGGAAAAAGTCATATATTAAATGGGTCTTTGTGTATTACTCTAAACTAAAAATAAACAAGACTAATCGGTGTTGGGCATAAGCGAAATTCATAAGGAGCAGAAAATGGTTCGGGTGGATGTAAAAGTAAATTTTTTTCGCTAACTGTATCTGCAGATTGAGATTTCCTTTAACCGAAAATTTCCTGTAATGCGTTTTCCATATTCTTTTGTATATTTTCCTCCCTCAGACCATGACCGTGCATTGTTTCCTCAATTCCTTGTTTCTTCTCTTCAGGACTCCAAATGAAAATTAAATTGGGCAATTTTTCTTCCTTCGTTCTTCTGAGATGACCATACCAATATTCCATTGTCTCTATACTTCGGAGGACGTTTTGTTGAGCTAATTTCGACACTAGGCCTTCTTTCTAGCGTGGATATCCTGGCAGCTCTCCTCCAATAGTCCATCTCAGAGGCAAGTCGATTTTTTTGTGTAGAATAATTCATTGTTTTAGTTTTGTTTTTTAAGAAGATGTACATCATGTAAACAAATTATTGCACTAGCATGCAGTTAACAAAACTTATGGATTTATCTGTTCTCTTTAATTGCTTAATATCTTGTCATGATTTGTACTGTTTATTTACTTATTATTATTTTTTGTTTGTTTCCTGTCACTTTTCACACGCTTTTTGATTTGTAACATTTAGCCTTTTTAACATTTAGTATTTTGTACAAATTTTTAACATTTAGATAAATATTATGTTTCTTTTTCTGTTTATATTTATTATTCTAAAGTTACTTTTCTAATCTATTCTATTCTATTCCATCGTCCATAAATCTACTCCATTTAGAAATATGCTTTTAATTATGGACTTATATGTGAAATTCGTGGAATGTATGTCACATTATTTCTCCAAAGGTTAAATTTAATCATATCAATTTCTTTGATTAACTATATCTGTGGCACCTGTGCATAGTGGGCTAAATAGAATTTTGTGAATTTAAAGCTATCTACTTAAAATCGTAATTTTTTTCTCTTTCCTTGTGTCTAACACGCTAAGCGTTGTGTCCATTGCAATGAAGGATATTCCTTTGTGAATCGTGGGCTGATACTCCAATCTTGAACTTAAAATAATTTCAGAAAAATTACGATTTTAAGTAGATAGGTTGAAATTCACAAAATTCGACTTAGCCCACTAAGCACAGGTGCCACAGATGTGAGATTGAAAGAATTAATCAAGATCTGTAATGTAGGTAGAAAAGTTTGTTAGCAATAAACAGTTTCTTCTTTTTATTTTTTAATTTATTTTCTCCAATTTTTATTATTTTAGAATTTATTTTAATTTTCCAACTAGATTCTCCTTCTTATAATTGTTACGTCAAAGAAATAATAATTCAAAATAAAATCATTAATTTGTCTTCATTTGGTTTAATATTGGCATTCTGATTTCGGTATATTTTTCTTATTAATATTTAAATATTTTAATTCAAGAAAATAAATATACAAATAGAGTAGTTCCATTGGGAGCCGAGTGGCTCAGTGATAGAGCGCTGAGTCGCCATGCCGAAGGTTCAAGACCCGCTTCTGGCATGACTTTTATTTAATCTGTTAGCGGCCGGATAAGAATCATATCTCTGATAGATAGCTCATCCAGCCTCTATAAAGTATAAGTATATAAAGTTACCTAAAATAAGGATAAATCAACTGCCTGCACAACCGTTGCCTATGAACCAATACAGTATCTATCATGTGCTGAACCCCGACCCGTTCTCGAGTTGTAGTGGTGCAAGTTTTTAGATAAGGACATGTTATCAAAGGTACGGGGCAAATATTCAGGAGACACAAGACCAGTCTGCTTGTCTTAATTTTAGGATTTTTAAATTATAGCTTAAGATGTGGACAGAGTTGAATTTATGAGAATAAGTTTGAATGAATAGTTCTGATTAAAGTATTTCGATTCGGCATATAATTTTGTATTCATAATTGTCACTAATGACATTATAAATTCAGAATATTTATTACCAACCGTATCCTCGAAAGTCAGAACGCCCGGAAGGCACTCCACGCTAACAGAAGGCACTCCGCGGAACGATGAGGCCCTGGGTTCCGACCTAATACACTTCTGGATTGGCGCTGATTATCGGCCAATCAATCACTTGGAGAGGAGAAGATTCAATCAGCGGATATTCACAAATAGTTGACGGCTGGTTCCAAAGAGGTCGTGACGGTAGCGCTCATTAGGACTTAGTGGCGGCACTTCAAAGGAATCGAAGAACATGCTATCGGTAAGTTCTGGACTATCGAGGATAGAGCTTTCAAGAAAGTAGAGAAGAGAAAAAGTATACAAAGTGGAATAACCCTTAAAAAATTAGGATTTAACTAATATATTAAAAAAATCCTGAAAGCATGTGAAGTGGTAGAGGGGAGGAGGGGTTGGTCTTTAAGTCCTTATATGGGCATAAGGATTTAGACACCAACTGTAACTTTTACTGAGTTATAGTTGGACTTTACACACCTCTGCCCTGACGATGCCTCTGCTCCCCGAAACATTAGCACAAGTAAAATATGTTAAACTTATTTTGTTTAAAATTTATAGACTATACCCTTGACCATTTCCAACTGTTCTAATAAATATCCATTAAACCATTACCTCACAAATGAAAAAAAAACATTGCCTTTTTTTTATGAAAAGATAATAGCAAACATTATAGTTAATTTTACATTCTCCCCCCAAAATTATTGGGATGAGTCAAGAATAGATCTCATAAAACTGTTTGAAGCCGTAGTGATAAGGCTTATAAAAATCTTTAAAATTCAATTTTATAATCATGAATAATAAGTCCTATTGTATATGGGATTCTTCCAGGACAAGGAAGAAATTCACGTATGACAAAGTTTTGATCTTTTGAAAAAATTTAACGGCAATTCCAAAAAAATTTCAGACATATCACATCGTAACACTCTTCGGTTAACTTGGCATATCACACGACTACCCCATATTAAGATATTAGCTATTACTTATATTGATTTACCAGCATCTATTACATACACTTCCCAGTAGGAATTGGTCTCCAGGGAAGTGAGACCATCAGTCCCTAAGGGGAAGGCCTACATAAATTAACAAGCAAAAATTTCTATATAGTATCTGTAGTAAAATTATTTTAATTTTTATATTTTAATAATTCTTGTTAATTTTTTGTAATAAAGGCTTTATTCATTCATTCATTTCATTAAATACATACATCCTTGGCACTATAGCCCAGTCCGGGCCCTGGCCTCCGGAAGAAACTGTCCCCACCGGGCTCAAATCAGTCTTTTGTCCCTGGCCATCGTCCACCAACCGCCTATTAATAACTAAAACCATACAAATTACTAAAATGTATTGTATTAAACCTATGCTCGCATATCAGCAGGAACATCTTTGGGATTTACGCCTTGAAAACTACTCCTTTAGAGTAATTTTTCGAACAGGAAGAAATTACGGTTTTCTGAAGAAGGTTGCATATGTGAAAAATACCTTACGCCAAAGAAATTATCGTCATTTTAAAAAATTCGGCAAAGAGTGTGTGATCTGTGTGCGATCCCAAGACACACATCTGGATGTTCGCTTGGAATTTTGAGGGCATTGCTCCCTGACAGGCTGATCTCTTTGAGGAGAGACTTGTGAACTTTTTTTCGTTGGAGATGTCTAAAGGGTAAAGTGTTTGAACACTGACCTCCTTCTCCTGACGAGAAAAAGATCACTAGACAGTAAATCACTCTCATTCTAACTTAGAAAACAAGGAGTATGATACCAAATATCCGAGAACGTCAATAACCGAAGATGTAATTTTTAAAACCAACCTAAATAAAACTACAAACATATTTATATAAATTTATTTTATTACGGCTAGATTTCAACAGCTATTCAAGTTAAGCCGATTATTTCTGCCACAACCAGTACTTGAATGATGATTGGACCAAACTATAATTAAAATACTATTTTTAGATAAATATCTATACACAAATATAATGATATCAGTACCAGTATTAGATTTTGAAATGAATCATCCTTATTTTGAAAGCTAGTATTTGGTTGTTACCATATATTTATACATTTCTTAACTGAACCAAACCTCGCAGCGTCCATTTGACGTACTGGAAAACCACTTCACGTTTCCTGGTAGAAATAGACAATGAAGAATCTTGACTCCTTCGCCCAGTATTTGTAGGTTGCCTCCAATAGCCTGAAGGGCCTCACATACTAGGAGAAAGGGATCTGCAGAATCCGATAGCTAATTACCCGTAGGCGATAGCTATACTCATGTGATTACTGCTTATTCAAGAAATACTTGATAAGAAACTGAGGTCCGATTCGTACATATTATATATGTTTCTTTTATAGACAGTATTCAGTGAGTTATAAAGAATACCTCCCAAAAAAAGAATTAGCAGAAAAAATAATTTTGCTGTTTTATAGTACTTAATTTTGTTTTGTGGAGACGGTTGATTTCTTGTGATAGTTAAAGTACAAACATTTATTGACAGTAAATGAACAAAATTTTGTCTACAACAAAAAAAAAAAAAAAAACCCGGCATATTTTTATGAATCAATCACCAATTCTGAATCTTGAATATGGTACGAGTTTAAATGGACTAATGAAATAAAAGAAAACATTAAACATTTAGACGTTGATATCTACATTTTGATTATTTATAATGATTACAACTTTTTTATTAAATAAATATACTGTACTCACAAACTGACGCCTGGGTAAACTCACCTGAAACAAGAAAAAAAATGCAAAATTAGAAATAATCAGACATTAAAGTGTAAAAGTCATTGACTCTGAGGATGAGGGAAGGTGAAATATAGCCTCGCCTGGGCCAAATGCCAAAATATATGTAAATAAAAACACTGAAAGCAATAAGAACCTGAAAAAGAACTGGGGATTAAAACAATAAATTAATGTCACAAACGACTTTTTCTTTATTTTATTTTTTATTAATTGTTATAATTTTAAATATTTTAATTTTTGAAGAGAAAAGATATGCTCAGGCCAACAAGATCCTAATTAAAGTAATGTTCAATGAACATTCTTCCCCTTGTATGCATCGCAAATTGCGAGAACACGGGGATGTGGGATCAGTGAAGAGAATGGTTATGTCTGACCGAGGTGCGAACCAGGATAGCTCAGTTGGTAGAGCACCACAAAGTAAAAGTGGGAGACCCGGGTTCAAATCCCGGCCCTGGGCATATATTTGCTCTACAAAAATAAAAATACTTTTTCTTTATTTTTTGTTCATTCACACATCCTTGACGCATTCATTACTTCAAATTTCGAGATTAAAAAAAAACTCTCCACTTCCTTTTTATATAAAATTTCCCAAATATTAGACGAATACTCCTATGAATTAATTGGACAATATCGATGAGTAATACAACAATAGGGTTTTTATCAGCTGATTCTTGTTGGTCAAAGAAAATTCAATAATATTAATCTGATATCGGTTGGAAAAGTTTGTTATTTATTAATTCCGAAATTTCCAAGGTTTTCATTAGAAACTTAACAGTTTAAATTTACAAATATTTTATCCTACATACTTTACTGACGCGAAACAGTGTCACAAAATTTTAAAGAAGTACAAGGCCTCGAATCTTCGAGTATACTTCGTAAAATATTAGATCCAAGGACGAATAGACCCATGGGAGAATTCAGGAGATAGAAAGGGGTTTTATTTCATACTATAACAAGTCCATCGAGAATATTTGGATAAAACTACAAACAAAAGATCATCTTGAAATATAAAGCTCGATACAATTCTTATGGTAAGGTTAGGAAGAGTGCTTAACTTGGTTGCTGACTTTGAAGGAAGGAGGATTTAGTCTTGAATAAGGTACTTTGTCGAATATTTCATCAGATTATAGTATTGGAAGAATTCAGAAGAAATTACTGGGCTTGTAACGTTATTGGCCTTAGCAGAGGAAGAATCTAGATTATGTGAGCAGAGTTGTACATTAGGAGAAGGATTGTGTTAAATATTTGGGTTTTTGAAGGATGTCTTAAGGTGTACAGGCATCGAGCATTAGTGGTCACGGCATAGAACCTTCAGGTTCGCTAAGACGTGTACTTATGGAGGACCTTGCCATCCTCGGCTATTTTCCTCCACTTAAAATGATATTCCGCTGCTCTTCTCCATGTTCTTACCCGAAGGAGCAAATGGTCTGCTTCGACAGCATCCATCTGTTATAGTTGGATCCATCTGCTATATAGTTCTGCCTCTTCCTCTTTCTTGGTCAGGACGTCTCTCCATGATAAGATTTTTATCCTTTCTGTGTATGTACCCTAACCCCCTTACTCTTGCTTTTTTAATACAATAAACTATATTAGGTTCTCCAAACAGGTCTTTAAGTTCTTGATTCTTTTTGATGCGGAATCGATTTCCTACCTAGGTTGGGTCTTATACTGTTCCATGTATCTTTCTCTTATAGTGTATTCAATCTTTCTCATATATAGTGTACTAGATTTTGCCCGCTGCTTCGCTCGCGTGGAATTTGGTCTGCCACATAAAGTTTCGTGGCAGATCATTATAAATGAATAATATAATTTTTTTAAACTATAAGTTACTCGTACATCCAAAATTTCAGATGTCTAACTTCAAAACTGACGGATTCCATACAATCTTGGAATCCCTATTATATTAAGGGGGAAACCCTTGGTGGTGGAATTATCCAAATTCCTTTCTTAGATTATACAAATAACCTATCTGCAAATTTCAAAATGCAAAGTTAAGTCGTTTCTGCTGTGGGTTGACCGCTGGGTGTGTTAGTCAATCAGGTTACAGTTTTATATAAACTTCGCCTGTGTGGTGTGTTGATAAAAAGTAGCCTATGTCCTACCCCAGGTTTGAGTTATCCATATCAAATTACATCACAAACGGATTAGCTCAGCAGTGAAAAAAAAACAACAATAACTTACAAATAAACTGGTAGTATCTATAAAAAGATTTCAAAGATCTATTAAAGTATTAAAACAAGCTCCACACATGTTCCTTCTGTTATTTTAAGAACTATGATCATGTGATTTGCCTATAATTATCCACATAACCATGAATTATCCACAGTACTGCACGTGCCCCCGTGCCCTCCCCCCGCTAAATCCACCCTTGTTTTATGTGTTATTCTGATGTATAACCTATATTACTGTAAAGTTTCATCCAAATCCGTTTAGCAGTTTTTGGGTGAAAGAGTAACAAACATACAAACTTTCGCATAGTTAACATTTATAGGAAAGGATAGGATTTAAATATGTGATTTAAAATTACATCACTCCCGCATTTTGCATTTACAAGGCAAACAGATGAGCCTTGATTATCCTTGAACATCGGGCGCTAGTCGAGGAAGTGTCAATCAGTAATTTAAAGGTATAGCAACTGCCATAATTCATGAAATTGTTTTTATAACCACCCGCAGCTGAGACCGCCTTCAAAGAGCAACATAAAAAGCGCTCGACAGGTAAGATAGTAACGGTAACAGCTAAGATGATGCTGCAAATACTGCGTGCATTATTTATAATCCTCGGCAGCTCTTCTTGCGGCAAGACGTGGAATGCAACTGAAAGCTCTAACGGGATATTAGCTCCGAGTTTTGCAGTTAATTTAGAAATAAATGTGATCTGAGAGCTATCGTGTGCTTCATTTCTTAAATTCTCTTATAATTACCATTCGTAATTATTATTGATATAATAATATAACAAATAGCCTCAATTATAATTAAAATATACACACGTTTCTCTCTCACTTTATCCACTTCCCCTTTGCAATTTATTCCTTTCAAAAATTCGATAAGTTTTTTCTCTATTTTTAAGAAGTCACTCATCCCGATACTTTTCAGACATTTGCGCAATTTATCAGGTAAAACCAATACGGCAGGCTACAATGTGCATTCATCAGTCATTAATACTAGGAACAGAAATACCATATGAGCTCGTTAACTGTTGGAACATATATGAAATGCATTGTTGCTAAGGTCCGATGGCATAGGTCCTTAAAATTTGGTTTTTAAACCTTGGTCAAGGTTTTTTTTTGTTTTTAGGGTTACTTAAATGCAACTCCATATTACATTAACTTAATTTATTTAATGCAATATTGTAGTGGAGTTTCATTATGAGCTTATCTAGCTAGAAATTGCAGTTCAAATTTTCAAATCAATATCATGTGTATCATATCTTCAACAACGTTGTATTCGTATTTTTTCATTATATATCTACTTATAAACGGTGTTACAAATGTGTATGACTCTTCAATTGAAATAAATATATGTAAACTTTTACAGATACTTAATATGGTACCTATGAAGGTATACAAGAACTGGAATAGTGGGATTAGCAGCCCTAAGTGTCCAACTGGGCTTAAGTAATTGTGTCTATGTTTCTATTTAGAACAAACCATTATTATAGTCAACGAACCGTAGTCAATGATTAAATAAATAATTCATTTGATTTTGAACTTAATGATGCATGAAATTTGCGTGTATATCGTTAGTTGTATTTCAGTAATGTAATTTTTGATGGATGGTTAAAAAATCGTTATCAGTAGATGGAGATTTATGAAATAGCAATGATTAATTTATTTGTTTATAGTAAAATCTTAGATGAATGAAACGAAACGAAAGCGTGATGAATGAAATAAAAACTACTTCCATGAACAAATTACTTGTAAAATATGTACTCATACAGTATTCCTAATCATCCTGTCCACGGCAGGCCATTCATATGAACTGAGTTAGTATTTATAATGCTTATTAATCAGGTTGTTAACAAATAGTGAGGAGATGTGAGCGGTGTCCGCCTGAGGTTCGCTCATAATCGTGAGTAATTAATAAGAGATATGGGCCTAGGACACTCTGGAAGGACCTGTCCAGCCTAGTAGTCCGGAGGAGGTACAAGAACCCCAGTTAGGGATATCAATAAATTCAACCGCCTGTGTTTACAGGATAATTTCCAAGCGGGATCATTATGCAGCGAAGGCCGCTTCGTCTGGCTTCCTTTATTCGAATTAATTTGTCTCAGCTGGTCCGGCCAACATGCTGAGTAATAAGAATTGCCTTATTATGAGATTTTTAAAGATCTAATTTATACCGTTCCTACTGGGTGGTCGTGCGATTCAAAAATACTAATACAAGAAAAATCTTGTCGAAAAAAAGTTGATTTCAGATTAAATTTATAGTTTGACTTCAGTCTTGTTTTTCTTTCTTTTTTTTTATTACACTCCTTTTTCAACTGTGTGATAAATGACGAGTATAGATTTTTTTTCTACAAAGCAACTGTATATTTTATTTATAATGGCAAAATTACCATGGTATTTTTGGTTTCAGGTCCATCATTTATGGAGAGTTTTCCCACGATAAAGCCAGGTTAAAAAATGAGTCAACAATTTATGTTCTATTATTATGCTACAAACATAATAGTTTGTTTCACAGTACTAAAATCAACTTAACTGATCGTGCAGTTAACTCTTTTTTTGATTTGGAGTAGAAAAAGTTTCGGATGGATGTTAAAGTAAATTCACAAATATAAATCAATTATTTATTGAATTAATGTTAAAGATCTTCAGGAGGACTCAATAAACTAAGTAAAAATAAAATAATTGATCAAGTCCTGCAATGTGCGTAGTTTTTTGTTTCAAATCTCCGTTTATTCAAAAAACAAATATTTACAATATATATATATATATATATATATACAGCAAAATAATAACAATAATTTTTCTCCCCGAGGTATTTTAAGTAATCACATACTCTGAGTCCGCTGAAGGCGGGTTCACAAAACCGGCACAAGGCCGCTGACTATATACATACAAAGCAGGGAGAGACCGCTTTACGGGATTAGAGGATAGGAAGAAGAAGAAAGGGGGGAGAGGAAGGAAGAAAGGAAGGAAGAAAGGAAGAAAGGCTTGGACAAGGGAGTCCTCACCCCATCCCTAGGCCAATGAGAGCACGTCGACCAAGGGGACACTGCCTTCCCACCTCCCAGGTCTGGGAGGGGAACTATGTCTCTGAAGAGCGGGTTACTTATTTTCTCCTCCAGGTAATTTTTAAGTTTAACACATAATCAATATCAATAATAAAATATCAATTTGTCTTCAGTTGTTTAATAATACAATTCTAATTTCGGTATACTTTCGTTATGACTTTTTTAAATCTCCTTATTTCAGAATTCATTTTGAGCTATAGCTGAACATTTTCTGCCCCCAAAAATTGTTCCTAACAACAATTATTCAAAATAAAGTCATTAATAATTATTCAATTAAATCATTCAATTATTTATTAGATTGATTAAAAAAAAAATATTATTATTAAAAAAAAACAATACATATTATTATTATTATTAAAAAACCAATTAAAAAAAACTGAAGATGCATAAATTTATATGCTATTATTTTATGTTTATAGAAGCTATATTATTATGTACATTTTATTATTATAGATGATATAATTTATATGCTCTGAAAAACTAATTGTTTGTATCGCAATGCTAAAAACTATTCAATTGATCTTTAAATATTTTTATTTTAAAGAGAAAAAAAGCCCTCGGGATTCGAACCCGGATCCCCTGTCTCTCCGTGACAGCGCTCTAGCCATTTGAGGTTCCAGAGTCGCCTGCCGGCAGGGGACAAATCTATCCTCTTATCCGATCCCATGCACCCGTGTTCTCGCAATTTTTAGCGATGTATACAGGAGAAGGAATGTTCTTTGAACATTACATTAATCTTAGGATCTTGTTGACTTACGTCAAATTACTAATTACAATTTTTGGTCAACTGTTTTGATTTTTAAATATTTTTATTTTAAAGAGAGCCGGGTTCGAATCCCGACCAGGGGCATATATTTTCTCTTTAATATAAAATTATTTAAAAGTCAAAGCAGTTGACCAAAAATTATAAATATTCAATTGATCTTATAGTTAACTGTTTTTTAATTTTGAAATACAAATGTTTATGTTAGTAATCCGTCTATGGAAATGTTCCCGACTATACCAATTCATTAGCAAGTTATTCTAGTTCTATAGCAAGTTTAACTTTTGCTCTCTTGGACTCGAGTACACTCGTGAAAAATCGTGAATGTGGCTTATTCGAACCTACCGAATAGATTTTTATACACATCACTTCTTTATTATATGTGACATTGTTTATGATGCTAGGAATATTTATATAAACCTTTCAAGTGTTATCGAGCAGGTCTGTCAGTATCTCTGGTTACTCAAAGGTACCAAGATCTACTGAAAAAGAAGATGGTATATATGGAGGCAAAACGGGAGCGAGTCAAGATGCCAGGAACCTCATGAAGCAATTTCCCTAAGTAGGTACTTATAGAGGCATGTTTTATGTAGAAATATATTTTTTTATCCATGATCACCGTAAAAGTAAAGTTATTGTATCTGCTGTAAAAGGGTCTTTATTAAAACAACACCCAGTCAATCAACCACGTACACCTTTGGAAAAGGCAGGGATATGTTTTTAGTCATTAATGGTAAGTAATACTGTACCTCAGTTGTAATAATCTCAGAGTGGCATCCCATATCACTATTAAAAATATGAACAATGAACAATATGAACGTTTCTTTCCAAACGAGTATATATCATTAGCACGTCATAGGCTATCCGTCAGGTCTGAATGCAATCAGCAAAAGGTTGTCCACAATTATGTGTGTTCACTATTTTCGAGGGCCAGTGTTAAAGTTCTATCCATCTTATATCGAAAAAGGTTTTAGTCCATTGGCAAGCCATTGAAATGATTGCGGACTGAAACTACAGAGAATCGACTTTACTGCAAGCTAAAGGCAAACGGATGATATCTGGAACAGAACAATGTGCGTTCGATGCTGATCTAGATAAAATAAATATTAAAGAAAGACAGACATTAATGATGAAATGTTATTTTCATTGCAAGTTTTAGTGATTAGTCAAGATGGGAACTGTAACTCAAAACATGATTATTTGGAATTTAGTAAGAATGGTCAGAAATTGTATCTCTTAAAATATACATTTAATAGGAGATTTCATTAAATAGACATAGTCACTTGGTTTTTCCTGTCTCACTAAGGCCACATCGCTAATGGCAGGAATCATTAGACAAAGCCATCAGATCTCGAGGAAAAAAATCTTTCCCTGGCCCTCCTGTTGGTGAGAATTATCTGACAGATCTTGAGCGATTAGCCTCGGTATCATTAAGGTCCATCAACTAAACGTAATGTATCCTTGCGTTAGTCTTTGTTCGGCAAGCCATTTCGAACCCCAATACCAAGGAGAAAGAAATATTTAATGCAAACGTAGTGTTGGAGGGTGAGAAATAGGGTGAAAGTAAATACATCGGAATAATAAATTAATAGGGAAGGGAGTAGCTCAAAAGGTAGATTGCTGTGGTGTAGATTCTAGGCGCAAATCCGGTTTTGGCTGATACATTATCTGTTTGCAGACATAGATCGACCTTTTGAAATCTGTAGATTCTTCCGGAGCTCATCCAATCTCTGTGAAGTGAGTATCCTTAGTTAGAGCCAGGTGTTCGCTACACTAAGAAGGTCTCAGCCAAATCACTACTTTGCAATGCCGTTGGCTTAAAATCAGGACAATCTCCAGATTCATCAAGATTTCAGAGCTCGGATAAAACGTACGAAACTTGGGTTTACCTACGAAACGTATCAAAATTAAAAAGTAAATGCATTGGTATAAGTATTTTAAAGGATTTCTGAAAATAATTTTTCAAATATTCTAAATAATTATATTCTTTTTAGTTAAAAAGTTTTCAGAAGTCCAACAAATGTGCTTTGTTCATATAATAATTTTCATAATATGATCTATAGATCAAAGTCTGCGATTTCGACCGAAAAGTATATGGTAGGATTGTCTGAATCTGGAAGGGGGTTGGGGTAGTGCAAGTAAGATTTTGCAGTGGCACCTGTAATGGACATGATCAAACTATGAGATTTGTAATAGTCATTACCATAAGGAATGTATCAAGTTATCTAGCAATAAGGACTTCTATCTACATTTGTGTAAATACTTGAGCAGATGGAGAAGCCTGATAGGACTTTGACTCGATATGACTCGAGATAATTGGCACCTGAAGAGGTAATCGTCAGGACAATGGCCACTCCATCGCTATCTTATCTGGGCGGCCTATCTGCACTACCTTATCCAGCGGCGCGGCGACAACTATCCCCTCCCTGCGCAATAGTTGTCCTGTTAGCATCGATTCCTATCCGCAACATGGGCCATTTATAATCTTGGAAGCTGTGTTGGCAAAGATTAGGCAGTTAGCATTACTCAATGTCCTGTTTGGTCACGGCTTACAAATAAATCAAGCTTTTATGAAGTATTAAAAAGCGCCGAGCGAAGCGAACATGATGGAGCGATCCATTCTTATCTAGCTTCTCTATTGGTCATGAGCGTTTGTCGGAAGAAGAAACCCGACGTATCTTCGCCTATAGTTAATGCTTCTTTTAAGAACCTGTGGATACCATTCTTCAGTATTTACGTAGGTAATAGGCCTTGTACAGATCAATATATTCCTTTGTTTCAGAACGAATTAACAACAAAAACCTTTCACAGCAGAGGTGTTTTTTCTTTTAAAAACACTTAAAGTAATTATTTCATAATACGAAACGATTTTTTTTATTTCTAGCTAGGATGGTATAGGTAATAATTGGGTAAAAAACCTGGCGGTTGATCCATATCTAGATTCGATCTAGATCCTAGAGATCCTAGGACAAATCACCTCCCTGCATAACCGCAGCCCGGAAAACAGTACAGTCTCTACCAAGACCATCCCGCTCCCTGTTATAATTTAATTAATCATCCTTGGAAGCATTATAAAAGTTTTTTTTTTCAAAAGCAATATTGCTCAATGTTCTTGTGGGTATAAAAGTTATATCTTTCGTAAGAAAAAAGTCAATTACTGAAAATTTGCTACATGCCATGTAAAAACAGGATTCAATTATTGTTAGGACGTAATACAAATCAATTCCAAACAAAAATTCTGGAGTCCCTGAAATGCCGACTAATAGTTACCCCTCAATATTTCCTCACTGCAGCTATAATTAGAATGAAAAATGATATGATGAATACGATCATAAAAATGCAGCAAAATAATAGCATATCTCACATTAACATTGAGTCGGGCGGGTGCTAACACACATCAAGATAGTTTTCATCCCACTCTCCTGTCATAGCTTATTTCAATAAACAAGCATGCGACCCTCAGTTTGAAGGCGAAAATAATTTTAAGGTTGGAACAATTGATGCAATTTCAAAAGAGTACTGGACAGGATGCTGTGAAAGAAGGCTCGTGATATCACGCGAGTGCTATAATATATTGCCAACGATACTACGGTCCGTCTGCTATGAATATAAATCTATATTACGACCCTATAATAAATTCATTCATATTAATGAGCCCATTGATTAAACTGATTCACAACCGAAGAGCGAACTAAAGGAAATAAAATTACTACATATAATTTTTATTTGTTGAATAATATTAGTTAACTTATATATGTGAAGAAGAGAATGATCCGAATGGAGGTCAGAAAAAATTCCCTTTAGTATAAAGAACTGTTTATTTTTAAAGCCAACGTTTCGACCCACATCCAAATCTTCTTCACCCTAAATATACAAGATACATATAAATCAAAATGATATGTGGTAAAGAATAACAATATAAGTAGCATAAAGATAAGAATAGTAATATATTTAGTAAAGAATAATAAAATATACAGTTATCCAGGGATATGAGTGATAAAAAATATATAATAAAAATGGAGAACTGAGAAGATGTAACAAAAAATAGGGGTAATAGTTATAGAGAACTATCGAATAAGATATAAGGAATAACATGAAGTAATAGAAAATAATAAATATTATCTTACCTATATTAAAGAAATCGGACTACAACAATTATGGTTATTGTTTTATTTCAAATAATTAACAACCAAACTATCACTAAGTGGGCCAGACACGATGGCGACATGTTGTACATTAAAGCCAATAAAGAATTTATTTATACGTATATTTATAATATAAAATAATAATTAATAATATGACATAAAGGAATTATTTAAGATGAATTATAAAAAAGTAACACCAAATGCAATTTAATTATATAACAACAAAGGTTATTTAAAACCAACAGACTAACAAATGAAAAAGTAGAAAAAGATTAGGAATAATTGACCATTATAGAATTTAGAATTGAGTTATAAAAAAATTAGAAGATAAAGGAAAACAATAAAAACAATTAATGAAAAGTAAATAATGAAGCGATGAAACTAGCAATGAAAAATAATGAAGGGATGACTGAATTTTTTTTAAATGCCTTTATTTCATGTTATTATTAATTATTTTTATTACTTCACGTTCATCCTGTCTGTTAGCCTGGGGCTCACCCAGCCTCTATAAAGTGGTTACCCAAAAAAAGGCAGAAAATCTGGCGGTTGAGTGTGATCTAGGACGAATCACCTCCCTCCACAGCCTTTGTCCAAGAAACAGTACAGTCTCTACTACGTACTGAATCCCAAACACATTCACAGGTTGGTACAGGGTTTTTTTTTATCTACCAGTGAAGAAGACCTGCAATATGGGTCAAAACGTTTGATTTAAAAATAAACAGTTCTTCTTATTGTAGAGAATTTTTTCTGACCTCCACCCTGACCATTCTCTTACTCACTCTAATTTTTAAAATATTGTGCGGATTTAGCACCATTTTAAAATAAATACTCAGATGTTTCGCGCTGACCTGGAATAGTTTTCCTGCACAGCGGTTTCTGTTTAGAAATTACAGAGGAATTGAAAATGCCGGGGTTCTGGGGGAGATTGAGTGGTCTAGTTTCGTCAGGATTCTTATCGGCTCGGCAAAGCAGCATTTCTATGCAATCTAAGGAATTTTAAAAGAAATTTCGCCAGGACTAATTAAGCCAAAATTCACGATTTTCTTCTCTGCAGCGAATGAGGATGTTATATGGGCACGACCACCGAGAAGAAAAAAAAATCAATTAAAAAAATCCTAAATTTGGACATCGATTGTGTTTTACGAGTAAATTTGAATTTTATCACAGATCGTTAAACTTTAAAGCGAAATACCCCAGAGTAAATTTAAAAATAATCCTCACCAAAATCAGATGAACCTTAATTTTAAGACAAAAATTCTACTTGATATAAGTTAATAAATTCTCTTCATATTTGTGGATTAAGAAACAGAAGGAATTGCTTATTGCGATAATTATTTTATAAACCTATTATTTTATAGTTGATTGCGATAGCCAAAAGGAGAATTAATAATAACTCATCTAAATCACAATAAGGATAAAAAGGTTTTGATAGTAGATTGGACCAACGAAATTTAATTTTCATTAAATCTTATTCATTTAATTTCCAATCACTTAATATCAACCATGACTTTATATCAATCGTTTATTAAAGAGGTATTAATAGATTGAATATTTCACGGAGAAGTGGCGAATCTTTATTCTAGTCTCAAATTCGTACGAGTCGCGTCGCGTGGTTCAAACGTTTTATGGTGGTTAAGTTGGCTTTATCTGGCTGTATCTCTGGGGATTAGAAGAGGGAAATTTCACTTGAAAATAAATACAAACAATTTAAATAGTAGAAATAATAGTTATTAATTCGGATCAATTAATCGTCATAAGCTATGAATGAAGAAAATGATTATCGTGTCTCATCTTTATGGGAACTCGTTCGAACAAATTACCACCATTATAAATGTAATAATTGTGATTACGTTTTTTGTTTTTAATTTAAAACATACAAGAACGATAAATATCGATTGTTTTATTATGTTGTTTACGTAGTGCAATCACAATAAGTTAATTTAAGATAAAATAATTGTACATATAATCTGTTATACAAAATAAATCAAAAGGATATATATATATATATATATATATATATATATATATATATATATATATATATATATATACGTAAGTATATATATACATACATGTATATATATACATGTATATATATGTGTATATATATATACACATGTAACGTGTATATATATATATACGTTACGTATTACATTTTAGTCCAACATTATAGCCTTTAAAGTCTGTTGTCGTAAAAGTTGATGCCAACAACTTTTACGACAACAGACTTTAAAGGCTATAATGTTGGACTAAAATGTAATACGTAACGTAATGTAGAATGTATAATAATGTAAAACATCACATGCAACACTTAGAATACAAAGAAAAATAGAACTTAGTAAAAGATATGACATTTAAAATAAGTGGAGGTGATGAGAGAAATCGACATGAAAGAAATCCTGAGCGAGTTGATGGATGGCAAGCAATGACTGTCTTCAACGACTTATTCAATCCTCAATCGGTAAGGTAACCGGATGGGCCCAATGGTAAGGATTGGACTGAGTGCTATTCCGACCCAAGATGATCCGATCCATTCCTCGGCCATGTTTAGTATGCGGCTCGCTCCTTGATTTCTTGTATTCAACGCCAGGCTCCCAGGCTTCATAAAGCGACCTTGTACCTCCGTCCAAGAGAAATCCAGATTGGGAATGTCGGTGAAATAACTCAGGTAATGTTGTAGACCGCCTGCTTCCATCTGGGCTCCAGCTGATTACAGCTTCCGCTGTTGAAATTTATCATGCATCAATACAAATAACCAGTTTTTTTCGAGTTCGGATTCAGATTATTCTGTGCATATCCGAACAAGGAAGCATCAAAACAACTGCACATGTGTAGTCACTGATTGAATGTTAATGGTGATAGAAAATGCATAATAATATGCGTTCGTACTGGAAGATTCGATATAATCTCGTTTGAATAACATAGCAGCAACAAAACTTCCACTACAGATACTACGATTTGCATTGCAATTATTTACACTTCTGACCTTCTAAGTGTCTTGTTTATTTCGCTTAACGTCATTTTATGCTGCCTTGGCTAATAGGACGATAATACAAAGGGAGTTCTAAATTTTGCCTATCCAAGTTTAAATAGGATGTTTAACCAGTAAGCATCGCAAAGGCTTGGGACCCCCCATTATAAGTTACTTCCGAATGATGGCTTACCATTGAATTTATATTCCCTTTAAAAAATAATTAGAGGAACCAGCCGGACTGCGAACCCGCGATCTTGGGTTGCTATGCTTACCACTAGACTTAAGGTGACTCCCTCTAAGTGTCATTGTAACTTCGTTAAATCTAAAGTTAATGTTACGTAAACTTTAAAAGTTATGAACGTCGGAAATGAAACAATAAATTTAATCAAAACTAAAAACTTTTGTATGTTAAGTCTTAAGTTGTCCAAGTTAGGCCTGACATTGGAACAAGTTCTACTTGGCTAGCGACCAACAAAAGATTGTGGTAGCAATCAAAATGTTGCCTCTGGATAAACTATGTTATGCACACGATTGGGTGATGAACTCCTTCATGGCACGACATGCCTAATACATGACCTAGATACATTTGAGTCTCAGGTAACAAATATTTATAAACAATAAATTGAAATCTTAAACATTCTGTCATCCACCAACACTGATCCACCTTTGGCTATCAAAACGTGCGACTGTATAAGAGTATTTTAAAACATTTATATAATTTTGAAGTTGATTATACAATGCATATATAAAAGTAAACTTCCTTCAGAATGCTAATGCGAAAAGTACCTACCAGATTCCTGCATGACTTCGGAAGCCAACCGAGAAAAAGTGATTGTGATAAGATTTCTGCCAGCTTACTGTTCCCGTGGGAACTGAAGAAACATAAAGTGCTCAGTATACAAACCAACTGGCTACTTATCTATAATCTACTCACTCTAAATATAGTATAGTCTGTTCTGGATAATTTATAAAACTTTCGGTGTCTACTCTTAAAAGTTCTTTGCAATAGGCTACTGCTGATGGGGATCCCATGAATCAGTGTAGGGCAGGAAACAGTAGGATGCCGTTCTTCAGGTGAAAACGAAAGGTACAAGGGAAACCAAACTAATAGATACAAACAAAAACGTAATATAACAGATGAAATCTGTCAGGAAAAGTGAAAGCACAAGTTCGCCATTCCTCTAGATCAATTGGAATACTGGCCCAACAAATAATTACATATTTGAAAATTAAATTACAGCCCAAGAGAGCATACCACAAATTATATGCCCCCACAAATCATGAGTGAAAACTGGCCTCTTTGGAAAGGTCATTGAGCGATTTTTCTCTTATGTGATTTATCGAATAAATCCAAGATTTAAAAAAAAATGGTCATATAATAATAATAATAATAGACTAAGTGAACCCGATCATATCATATCAACTGCTGTTTACAAATTTCCGTTCACTGGTTACCGCCCTAACCCAAATTCCTTACATCAACCGTAACACTATCCTCCCACCTACGTCTAGGACTGACCCTCGGACGTTTACGTACATTACATTTTTACGAATTTGTTGATTACTAAGCCCAACAACTTTATAGCTCACCCTATATCTCCTCGATTACTTCAATTATATTAATCGGGAGTATACCCAGCGATTCTGCGTATTGTGCAAACTCCTAAATTTTCCAGTGGACTAATCCTTTTTCGGACGAATAACAGGCATAACTTTTAGATGCTCAATCTTCAATGTCAACAGTTTTACGTCGCCACATCCATACTGAAGGATTGTAGTTTTATAAATCTTATTTTTTAAATTTCTAGACAAAAGGTAAGTAATAAGTAAAAATAACAAGCAATACTTATTATAAATAAAAGGGAAAAATAAGAAATAATGATTTTTGGATTTAAAATTTTAGAGAGCACTTCAGACACATCGTAAAGATGCAATGAATAGAAAAGGAGCTCGAAGGAATACTATCATTGCATTATGCATATACGTTATTATGTGCAACGTAAAATTATAATATGTTAGAATATATTTTACATACGTATTTTGGGATACTTTTAAATATCCTTAAAATCTGCGAGAAGGATCTATGCAGATTTTAAGCATTCATTCAAGTGAGTAAAAAACCTTTTTCCAGTCAAAAATTTTTTTCTTTATTTATAATACGTTTCGACTTATTAAGTCATTTTCAATTTTTTCTTTTCTTATAAGTCTATTTTTATTTAATTTAAATATTTTTACTCATAAATGTGTACATTATTAACCTAATTAAAAAGAATAATCCAATAAATACATAAGTTATAAAAACATGTCCTAAAATACTGAATCTAACGAAATTAGTAAATTGTACTCATCAGTGATTTTAAAGTTAAAAATGAATAGATACCTTTTAATAGTTGTCAATTAATTAAAAAAAATTTGTATATACTTGGAGTTTGTAATGTTCTCCATGGTCATTCTTAACCCTTATGAATTGAACTTTGGACTGTTATGATAATTTATATTTCAATATTATTTTAATTTATTTTCTCCTTAAAATATATAAGCATCATGAAAGGTCAAAACAATACAAATTAGTAATATGTAGTCTATATTGATCTATTTTCACTCTTTTATTTTATTTTATATTTATTTTAAACTGTTAATAGTATGAATATTAAAATTGGAAAAAAAGAATGTTCTGAGGTTCTTGAGACAGGTTATGTTATCTGTGTTATGTAATAAGTGTAGACTTATATATTTATTTATTTCATTTTTAACTTTAAAATCACTGATGAGTACAATTTACTTATTTCGTTAGATTCAGTATTTTAGGACATGTTTTTATAACTTATGTATTTATTGGATTATTTTTTTATTTAGGTTAATAATGTACAAATTAATGAGTAAACATATTCAAATAAAATAAAAATAGACTTATAAGAAAAGAAAAAATTGAAAATGACTTAATAATTAGAAACTTATTTTAAATAAAGATGTAAGATTTAAATAAAGATGTACTCCAGTAACATCCACAAGAGAATTAAAATGCAGATTTTAATTTATTCCAAAGATTTTTCCTCAACAATTGCGAGACTAAAATAGCCTCGTAGCTTTCACCTGTAGATCTTCAAAACTGTTTGCTGTTCCTTTATATTAGCTTAAAGAATATTTTCTGAAGTTATTTATTTAATTATTAGCTGTTTATTGTTGTTTGTACACTTTCGATGGCCTCGGATTATGAGCTAGTAAAATAAATATGGATATGACTGCAGCCCACCATGTTGTAGCTCGTGTTTCCTTCAACTTCATCTCGGATAATTGAAAGATTATATTATGAAAGCTTAATGAGCGAGCATGTATACAAGATGAAACCTTGACACATTCCGCATCACCAGGACCAGTCTCACAGATTAAACACGGAACCTAAAGGATATTTGACAATAACTTTATCCCTCACTAATGATACGAGGGTTTAGGGTTTCCATTCATTAATTAGATATAAGACTCAGGTAACAGAAGAGCGGTGGTCTCTTGGAGGTCTAGGTTTCTAGAGTTCTGGGGTTCTCGGCTTCACTTAATGCCATATAAGTTTAAACCTTCGGGATCGGATATCGTTCCAAGGCAGAGTGTATGAGTGCAACTATTATAGAATTTTAAGGTAAATAATATAAACGAATAAATATAGACGATATTATGTCTGAATTGATATTTAGACATGATTTTGAAATTAAATTGTTGATTAACATTTATTATCTGTTACAAGAACATATTAACAATATAGAAGTTAGTGAATTTTTGTTCGATTTAAGTAAGGGCCATGAAATTTCAATAAAGTTTAATTAATAAAAGAAAAAGTTTTAAACTTAAAATTAAAGATTGCAATACTTTGAAGTATTAGATGATGTGAACTTATATCTCAAGACTCTTTGAACCAATTGAAAGGGATAGTTCAGTCATTACTGATTTCTAGAACTAGTTAATACAAATCAACTAAAAATACCAATTATCATTATATTATTATTATACACATTTTATTATATAATAATAAACTAGTTAATAGCTGAGAATCGACCCTATGGGATCTCGTGTATCTCTTTCAGTTCATCAAATATATCTTAAGTAGATAAATCTGTGTATATAAATCTGGCGGTTAGACTTGATCTCGTCCAAATCACCTGCTTGCAAATACGTTGGCTTGACAGTACATCCCCTACTTTATGTTGAACCCAGTTGGCTTCAGGGTCTCACCATATGATTGAGAGTATAACGTGGCTGTCGCACCTTCAATTCCTTCCCAAAAAAAAAATGGCATTAATACATGATTACTAATTACTTTTCCCAAATCATACCCATAGATAAAGAAACAGGACTTATACTGAACTCGAAACTCTTTACTAGCTGAGTTATATTTGTATTTACAACACTTGTAATTGCTATTTTATTTAAGCCAAATGCTCATTCAATAAACCTTTATTATTGGTGAAAGTTCTTATGGCAAACGATTTTTCAAATAATTTCCTTTAAATAGTCATTTAGTTTATAACACTTTCCCGAGAAGCTATTCCTAACTTATTCTACTGATATTTATAAATCAAGGCAAAGTTGTGGTTGCTTACGACAAACAAGCTCTGACTCATAAATTAGCTGCAGTAGCCCAACCCTGCTCTTATTGGCCATATATTTTTTTTTCTAAATTAATTATACGGTTGATTGGTAAAGAAAATCATCTCTTGAAATAACCTCAGGCGTTAAAAGAATATTTTAGTCTTAGCAATTTTCTAGAAAACACAGATTCGTAACATAGATTAAAAAAGCGCTCAATAATCTACTTTAATTTTTAATCAAAAGTATTTATTCTTAGTAAATTTATGAAAATGGGTCTCAATAATGGAGAATTAATATTAATAAATGTAATTTGTTTTCAATCTATTTTCGTAAATTTATGGAAATAATTTCGTCAGTCTACGTAGGGAATGAATACGTAATGAATGAATTTCATAAGTTCTTCCTACTGAGAAACAGGATGGCAGGTATGTGAAAGATAAACAATAGTGATTGTGCTTGCCTATCTAATGAGAACTTTAATTCTGTAGAGTGAGAGTTTTTTTTATGTTAAGTCAGAAAACGAATATCAAAACATTTTTTCAACTTGGTTTTCACTTTTTGAAGTCTTTTTATACGTGCCCTAAGGCATTTTAAAATTTTGAAATCGATAGCGAAAAACATGTAAACAAAATTGATAAGCTAAATTTCATTTGCAAATAAGTCAATTTATATACATCACCATGGATAAAAGAAAGGCCGATATCGAAATAATCAAGGTTAAAAATCACTTTGTCATGCTTCTAACCCAATAGGGAATGAAGAATTCTTTTTGCAGATAAATGTACTGAGCTAGACGATGTAAAATTATTTACTAATATAGTTCAAATTACTACTTAATAATATAAGTTCAAAATTGGATTTTTTTTTTTTTTAATGTCAATCGAAATTCTATTCACTCCTATTTTAATGAATTTGTATATATATACTGATAGTGACATACATTATCCATATTCCGAAAATAAACGCAACACAACCAATGTGGCTCTGTGTCAATAAAATAATTTTAGCAATATATTATTAATGTGAATTACATAGTAAATGATTATTTTATGAGAGAAATGTCAATATTTTTGTAAAACATAAAACTGATACAACAATTGAAATTTTAATGATTGGGATAATTTAATTTAACATTAAATGATACTGGTATAAATGATAGAAAAAAACAATTTAAACAACCATTTAAAACAATAAATCACTTTGTAAAAAAAATATGACCCCTTCTATATAACCGTACTCAGAAAGTCACCTGCCATTCATGGTCTCCAACTTTATATACAAAACAAATACAATATAAAGTTACAATTTTTTATTTGTTTATAACGATCAATGATAATTATTAAAAAAATAATAATATTACTGACCTTTGTGACTTGGGCTGCTTCACAGGAGCGTGCTCATGGAGGTGCTGCTGGGTGGGCTCGGCTGAGATGGCCTGCCTCCGGGCGTGAATCGGGCCCAGCCCAGGAGGGCCTGCCCCGCACCTCGAGCACTTGGACGTGATTGCCACGACTTGCCGGAACTTGTCCAGCTCGTTCTTCAGGCTGAGGATCTCCGCGTCTGCCGCCTCCAAGGCTGCTTTCAACCGCCGCACCTGGGCCTCTGCTGTCAACTCCGGCATACTCCCTGTGTTCGGGATGAGCTCTTTGTAAGGGAATGACCTCATAATACATACGCCGAACGGGGAGGAGTTTTAAGTTCAAAGAAACAATAGGTAGAGTAAGGCAATGGTGTCTAATATACCCTATGACCATACTATTTATCTACTGATAAATAAGTCAAAGCTAAGTTCACAACAAGCACAATTTCGGTCAAGATATATAAGATATGCTAAGACTGGAATTCAATTTTATTTTTTTTAGATTTTATCCTTAACACCCTCATCAGATTTAAACTACTGAATATTTCTCATGATTTACTCAGAAGAACTATATCGAAAGAACTTTTTATTTTAAGGCAAACGTTTCGACCCACATTGCAGGTCTTCTTTATGGCTAAATATTTGGAGAAGACATAATAAAGTTCTTCTGAATAAAGAGAATTTTCTTCCACCCTGACCATTTTCTTGCTCATATATATATAAAGTCAATTAATATTATTGAACATATATTGAAAGCATTAATTTACATTTTATTTAATATTGAACATATTGAAATACATTAAAAAAATATTTGAATTTAAGTACTCCTCTCTGTTCTGTAGATACTAACGGATGTCGTCCTGTCCCAATGGCTCGTCATTACTAAAAATAATTCAGGGTGTACCAGCTATTTAATAAGCCTTGGATATTCCTGTTGGCAGCGGAAGTAATTGTTATGCAATAGGATTCGCTCTTTGATCAACATACAGATGAGAAAAACAAACGTACTACAACAATAATTTATTCTCCGTAGCATGATATACATCATTTTTGAGCCCGTAAGTACAGGACAGTATTGGATGCACTGCATATCGTAAATATCTGCCAAATCTGAACCTGTTTTTTTTCAAGTATTTAAGGCCACCATTTATGATATAATACTTTTATTTTAACTTCCATGTAAATATATACATTTGTTTAAGGATTATGAATAAAATATATTATTAAAAAATAAATAAATTGAATACATTCATAATGGATTTTTTTTGTATCGACACGGTGTTGTTTCGCTAGACATATTGTTAAATTAAGCCCTGAGGAACATCTCGTCGGCATTTGACGGTCGAAACCAGGAGAAATGCTTGATGAATGGATTCAAAATATTGGCCGTAACAATTTAAGAAAGTAAATAAATAAATTGATATTCAAAGGTGTATAACGGATATAGCATAAACAATAAAGTTTCAATTCAACAATTTCAAGGTTTTAAATTGTAAAATTCTAGGCGTTTTTCTTCATTGTTTTTGTTTAAATTGGTCAAAATATATGGTAAAGTAATTTCAAAGTAATAAAAGTGAATTTGAATTATCGAAGTTCTAACTTAATTATCGAGCCTAACATTATTTAACACGTTGTAATTGTAAACATTATTGAGATCAGACAGAAGTTTACTCAGATCTATTATTTTACTTATTCAAGAATAGAATAAATCATTTAAATGGATATTTCTACCAGAAAAGGTTAAACCTGTGGTTTAGCGGTTTGCATAACAACCTACAAAGCTCAATATCGAGTGTTCATAGCCAAGGTGTCCAAAGGATTTTTTAAAGGGAGTATAGGGATGTTAAACTGGGTCCTGAATCTATATGATGTCAGTTAATCGTTAAAATCCCAATTTTATCTAATTAAAGCTGGATAGGCAAAATTTAGAGGTCCTACTGTAGTATCGGCCGATTAGCCATTGCAGCATTAAATGACGTTTAATAAACATACAAACAAACAATTTGTCATGCTGAAGTTTACTCAGATCTATTATTTTATTTATTCAGCGACAGAATAAATAATTTAAATGCAGATTCGCACTAGAGAAGATCTAAATTTTGGCAAAACATTGCCGTAATTCGCCTTAAGGACGGCGTACTGATAAATGAAGTTGAAAATCCGAAGTAAGAAAGAAAATTAGTATATGAATGTTCTAAAGAGCTACGGAAGCTTAGTGAAACTCAAAAGGTCGAGCCCCCTTTTTGCCTCTTTTTCTCAAACTCAAAAGGTCGAGCCCCTTTTTTGCCTCTTTTTTCTTTCCGTTGAATTTAAATAGCTAGATCATGATTAGGGTTATCTTTAAAAAAATGTTCCTACAATAGAGATGGAAATAGCGTATTAAATCGGATTTATCGATACTACACCCAATTCCAACAGACCCCGAAGTAATTGACAGTTATGGTAAGTTAAGGCTCGGAGCAAGGTGTATATTTACATATGAATGGAATCGAACCTCGTACATCTCCTGGAGCGGTGTTACCAACGGCAACTATATTTAGAGCCATTAAAAAGGATAAATAGCGGTTGCGGTGGATCAATTAGGCTATCGCAACCGGAAGAGGAGTTGGTTTGTATTTTTATCTGCGAAATAATGGACATCCAACCCATGTGGGGACCTTGCTAAGCAACTTGCTCTGTCTCGGATCCAAACAAAGCAGCATTATTTTGGCAGTTTGGTCAAGCAAGGTCAAGAGGAACATATACAGCGTTCCATTCCAGAAATGATATATTATCTAAATTATTTAAGTATCCATTTCGCATTAGTGTGGATGTTAAAAAAAATAGTAAAATAAATTTATAAATTATAATCGGAAGGGGAGGTTGAATGAAATGAATGGCGTTGACCACAAAAGACTTTATATCGATTTCGAACTCTATTATTACTATGCCTCTTTTTTCTTATCGTCTTTTAACAGATATCAGTTCCGTTGGGTCCATCTAACATCAACTGATGAGTTTGTACCGGAAGGTAATTTAAATAATCTTTGGTACGGACATAAAAACTAAGCGTGGATACATACATGCATAAACATATAATCTCTTTCATTTGTTGTTTAATGTATCTGTTCTTGAAGTCATTAATCAGAGAGACTGATATTCGCAACACAGGCGCCTGTTAGATAAACATGGCTTTAATTTAAATTATTCTCTAGATGATCTTCCAGCACTTGATGGTCATATTGTATTTATTTAATTCTCCAAATTTACACAATGAGATTGCTTCTGACTGTAAAACAGTTCGCAGTACTTGCTCCGTTATGTATTTGTAAAAAAACAAATTATATTAAGTCATTCTATGAATATTATTTTGTATTAACATACCTGCACATGTTTCTTAAATGATTCAATTAATGTATTAAACTAATTAAAATACAATACAGAAGACTTAATTAAGGAATCAGTTACCTTACTTGTGCCACTTATACACCGACGATGTTATATAAGTTTAGTTTTTTTTTTGTAATTGTTTAATAACCCATTTTAATGTACAGAGAGCTACGAGGTTAACGATTGCATTACCAATAAATTTAATAATTAAAATGGTTTACTTCACGATGTGATGTCATGGTATATTAAAGCAATTATATTAAACACTATTTGAAAGAAAAATCTAAATGCGCAAAATAAAATTTTATCATGAATGATATGTATTAACAATGTATCTTCATTGTACCTATCAGATTATATTTAAAAAACATTAAGAATTGAAATCCACCGACCACAAAAATGATGTGGCATTTAAAATAATAAATTATTTCCTTTATTTTCATTTTAATTTAAATTTATAAGTTATAAGAAAATATATTTATAAATTTCATATCGATAGGCACTCAATTGGATTGCTTAATAAACCCACGTGGAGATTAAAAATATATTTGTTCCTAGATACACGTTATCAATTTATGATAAAGGTGTTAGATACACTGGGATTGAGCGCGACTCTGTGTAAAGCCGAAGACTATATTTTTGAAAGGACGAGTTATAGTGAGTCTTGTCAGAATAATTTCAAGGGATGAATTTACGATCTTAGTTCAAAACTTGCCTGATTTTGAATAATTTACGACCTACAGTCTTTATAGTTCCTGTTAATTAGGAGGAGAAATAAGTCGTAAAATGTTCTGGTTTATATTATCAAAGGCGTTGTTATTTTTATCTATATCATGCTTACTTAAAGTTGGTTAGTTAATAGCGTGCTGTCTAAGACGTGTCATGAATAAGATTATTTAAATCTCATATGTAAATATAAGGAAAAAAGGTCATATACGACTATTAACAACGGGTCTTAGATTCAGAACACAGCAGAGACTGTGTAGTAAGCCAACAGTTGACAAAAATCTACAGAAAGAAAATGAATAGAAACAATATATATTTATGCCTTATCAACGATGGCCAGCAGAATTGTCTTCTAGGCTAATTTAAGGTTTTCTTTAACAAGATCAAAATCACTGTATCTGTTGAATCTTCAGTATCTTTCAGTATCCGTTTGATGAAATGACTATTGGAGCCTGTAGAACTATTTGAATACTGTAGTATACATCACTTTCAACCGCCAGATCCCTCCCCTTTTTTGGGGGCCCACTTTATAAAGGCTGGGTGAGCCCCAGGAGGGTCCTACATCCCATATGATCCATCTCCGGCTGATAACATAGTAAATAAAATTCTTACCAGCAGCGGATTTTTCCTTTACTATATTTTTACTACATTACTATATACAGATTTTCGGCATGACAACTTAGTGCTCTACAACTGAGCCACTCCGCTCCCACAGGATGAAGGCTGTATTATAAATAAGCCAACTGTTTTGAAGGCAGACGTTTTAGCTCAGATAACGCAGGAGGATCTACAGATCCCACAATTTCTATCAGTGGTCATTAACAGAATAAGTAATTTATGTGCTACTGCCTAATTCGATCGCTCTAAATTCTGTGGTACCACGCTCTTCAAAACGGTATACAAAAATATATATTTACGAGATAAGAACATTCAAGTCTATTATATACAATACATTGATAAAAAATAAAAATACAAATCTTGGTGGTTTTTAAGGAAAACAAAATTCGAGGACCAGAGGTCCACTTTATCAGGAGTCCATAAAAGAAACATCTATGGATGCACGAGGATATTGTACCTCTGATAATTATTTATTCAGCGATGACACCTCCTTATTAGCATGACAAAGAAGGAGAGGACTGAGAGGAGATAACATGACGGACATGACGTGACGTGAATTAGCCCTGGGTGGTTTCCCGAGGCGAGGGATTTATCGGCTCTCCCCCGGTACCAGGAGCAATAACAACCTGAGGTACGGCCGTAGAGATCTGACGTCCGGGGATAAAACAAGAATGTCCAGTTATGCCCTGTTTGAATATGTAAACTCCTCCGATGACAGGAGCTCACAGCTATCGGACAAGTCAGGAATAGCCTATATTTCAGGAGGACTGTTTTCCTGACACGTCAGTGGTTCTCACTCCTTATTCAAATAAACCTTCACCCGGATCTCATCCTATTTCTGTCGTTTCCTTGTTTTTGTTCTCTCTTTGAGTTCTAGTTCGTCTTATTTCGGATCTAGTTTTAGACATCCATCTAAGTTTTTCTTTATTGCATCCTTACACTGCACTATAATAAATAAAAAGTCCTGTGTCTAAATTTAAATGATCGTTGTTGTCTTTTTTGTTTTTTTGTTCATTAAACATCATTGTATGCTGCTATGGCTAATCGGACGATGCTACAGTGGCACCCTTCAATTTTGCCAATGAAGGTATAATTACAATAGGGATTTTTAACGAGTACCTGACATTGCACAGGATCGGGACATCCGTTTTTCGTGCCTTCCGATGGACGGACAACTGACATCCATGTGCCGAACTGCGAACTCGAGTTCTTGGGCATAGTAGGTTGTTATGCTAACCAAATAACACCTTAAATTATTTATAATTTTTTATTAATTGTTTTAATTATTTTTATAAATATTTTTATTTTGAAGAGAAAAGATTTGCCCTAGCCGATCGAATCTTGTCGGGGTTCGAATCCCGGCCAGGGCAAAAGATTTCTTTTCAAAATATAAATACTTAAATTATTTAATATGTCCTCCCTTTCATTACACAGGCATTTATATTATATAAATTATTCTTACGAAAATTCTCAGGTTTTTAAACCGATGAGTGATGTACTGTGCCTCTAATTCGTTTTCCATATTAGGACACTGATACATAAATGACCCTATGAACAAATAGGGTAACTGCCAGTCCCAAGCCCGGATAAAGGAGGAGGGTTGTAGTGAGTCTGACAAGATAACCCAATTAAATTTTGGTCGATGAAAACTTCTAATGTTTTTTATTTAGCAACGGTAAATAAAAACCTATAGGGGCCGCTGGAGGCGCCATGTGGCGGACAAAGGCGAATAGCGAAAGAAGTTATCAGAGGCCATGGCTCTTCCAGGGATATAGAGCTCAGAAAAAATGAATTACTGAACTTTATAGATTATTTAAAAATCAGATTAAAAGAGTTTAAAAAGACATTTTTGTCTCTAATGTAAACTTACTTAAGGAAATGATCTGCACTTAAATGTGTATTGGTGAAAATGTAGACCTATTTGACAGTTATGATGAAAATATAATATAAAATCATCAGACACAATAAACGAAATACATTACTAACCGGATCGCCATGCACATACGTATTATTTGAATCAAGAGCTTAGATGTTTCAAAAAGGTTGATTCGACCCCAATTTACAGGCCTATAACTTTTTTTTGTAGTAAAAAATTTTTTACAAGAACTGAATTTTAAACCACAAGCTAAACGAGTCAATTAAGAACGGAATCTCCCGCGCTAACCGAACTATTCTGCATAATATGAGAAGATACATATCAGGAACTAGAATATCTCAATGGGCGGACGCAAAAACATGGTCTTGAAGCTGTAAATAAGGGCGCTCTCGCCTTCCTACAGGCGTCTTATGAAACAGACTCTCGAGGAATTGGTAATTAAAGAGATACGAAGGAAGGCTTTGGGATCTCCGTGTTAATTGGAAACGCCTTAATGTATGCGGTCCATTTTGAGTGGACTGGGTGGTCCGGAACATCCGGTTTTGTCCAATTCGATCTAAATCGATAGACTGTGTCCACGATACGTAAGTAAAAACGAAATCTAGAAATGCTCAGAAGCACCGAGAGAATGTATAAAGAGAAATTTCAGAATTATGTCTGAATGTGTAATATTCAGTTCGTGAAAATAACGAACTCTTTATGAAAAAAAATATAAATAGTCAGACATCATTTTGCAACACAAATCTTTAAAAAAAATGACTTCTCAGTTACTAATTTTTGAGACACATTTGTGTAAAATTTTCCAAAATTTTCTTATTAGGCTCATTTCTCTTAAAGACAAAGAAGTTTACATTTCCTGTATCTTATTTTAAAATAAAAGCATACATTAAAACCATAATGAATCTGAATCGGTTCATCCTAATGAAACCCTTGTCAACTTCAGTATAACCTAAAAATGAACTGATCATAATCGTTCTACAAATTTCATATATTTGGGGAAAAAATGAAAGATGTATTATGTATATAACTAGTATATACTACTTACGAAGGTTAATATAGAAAAATACAATAAAAAAAGATATAAATAAAGCCAATTTTCTTAGACTTTCTTGTTCTACTTGAAAATAAATGAACATGACGACCTAACGAATTGGGACAAAGTTATATTCGATCCTTGAATGTTTGATCCCATCCTAGCCCCGTTAATATTAATCTTGAAGCGTTGCAGAGAAATGAAGCTAGCCACATACTACAGAATACAGAATGTATTGTGAACTAAGGTATCCATCAGGAACTGCCCAAGGAAAAGGCCCACATCCCGAATTAGTTTTTTTCTAATACCAATACCTTAAATATTAAACAGTACCAGTATCCCTAAGAATATTATACAAACTGAAACTGATAAAAGTATTAAGGTTATAAAATATAGCAAAGAAATACCTCAAAAATGGCACTTCTATCAGAAAATAGGATACACTAGACTACTATTTCAATTAGAAGTACCCTCCCCTCCCTCCAAAGAAAAGAAACATAAGAAAGCTTGAGAAACCTTAAGATAAATTTAACAAATCAATGCTTCAGTTTATACGGTCACATCTCAGAAAGTAATCGATTCACCAAAAAGCAATTTGTTAACCCAGAGAAACAAGAGAAGATGCCAAGTCCCATACTATTGATAAAATTGACCTTCAAAACACCAAGGTCAAAGTTTCATATAAATATTGAATAACTACTTAAATATTGGGAAAATTCTTGTTTTGGAAGTTAAAATTATTATAAGCTAACAAAAATAAATAATAAATATTAAATGGCACTAAAGACCTCCAAAAAGAGGTTATTGATATCAAACATAGTAATGATATCGAGTTGAGATATTACGATGGGCTGTTTACAATGAAACTATCTGCGTATCCCAAGGACTAATACACACCTTGAAGTCAACTTGTGGAACGATCAAGACTGCAATCAACGTTAGAATACATTATAAGATGTAGTTAGGTGATGTAACCGTACAAACACAGCCCAATCACATGGCTAGTAACCCAACCGAAACCTTTCATGGAAGTATCTTTAGAAAATAAGTTAGCTTGGTATTTTTAAGAATTAAGTAGCCTGTAGTATAATTACGCAGCTTCTCAAATCTTTAGAAGAAGAATTTTTAAATTAGAAATTTCAAACCAAAAAATTACTAGACCCAATAACTAAAAAAAAATCTTCTAATTCAGTTCAAAATTAAATAATGGTTATCATCTTTTCAACATTTTATCAATAAAGTTCGAAATAAATATTACCAAAGTATGCAATGAAGAGACTATTTTATAATCCTCCATTGGGCAATCATAAAAGTAGAAACCCATTATAAAAATGAATCAACAATAAAAAATAATGCAAATTGATGCCATTATAAATATAAATTGACTGATCTTCCTCCACATAAGTTATTAAAATTCATCTACTCACGAATTCCATACGAAAAATCACTCAAGGATCGATAAAATGTCATAAAAACATATTAAATGAGATAAAGAGGAATTTAAACTGACACTGCAAGAAATTCCTAGCATGGAAGAAATACTTCGTAGGCACAATGAATTGTCCGGCCTTTCAATTTCCTCAGATTACGCTCGTTATTAAGCAGAGCTGAGTTCCATTAGAGTTGGGATGATGGATGGAATCCATAGTCTGGGACGAGCATTAGAACCAACCTCCAACTTATTAAAGTGGATTCCTCGAAGGCTTTAAGAAATTAAACGGTTTTTCTCAAAGAACTGAAATGTCAACAGCTCCAACGCTCATATCCTTTCAAAATCGCACCTTTCATGGCGAGTCAAGGTCATTTCCATCGCCAAAATTAAGATAAACCTGTCATTATGAATAGTTCTTAACAGAACTTATCTCGGATAATATTAAACATTGTTTGTGCTAGGTGAACGGACAACAATCGCATGAGTTCGTTTCACGTTACACCGACTCGAAAGCACAATGACATAATTAAATAACAGCCTTCAGTGTAGACACGCTATTTCGTATTCTATTTTCTGTTCTTTCCTTCTAGTTGCTTAAACATAAGAGAATGCACTTTTCTATTTTCCGAACCTATTAATAGAACAGTCCACGTGACAACTATTCTCGCAAGGTTAAATGCATTATTATATGAAAGCATAACGAATTAATATTAATATTTCTGATAAACGTACCGTTGTCTTTAAGGGAATTATTTTCTTTTATATTATAATTTCAAACTTTGATAATAGTTTTCAAAAATATAATATAGTATTTGCATATAAACATACCAACATAAATTGAGACAGGCGACACATATTTACGATTCTGTAAAAAACGCGGACCTGCCGATGAATATAAATATAAATATATAAATTAAAAAAACGAACAGTTTCCATATTATAACACATAAACATTGCAAAAGAAGTGGTCTACTTCGGATGTTTTTCCTTCTTTTTTTTAGGAGCGGAGTGGCTCAGTGGTAGAGCACTGAGTTGCCAAGCCGAAGAACCTGGGTTCAAATGCTCCTCGATGGCGAACTTTTATTTAATCTATTGTCGGTCGGGGATGAATCCTATTGGACCCTCCTGAGGCTAACCCCGCCTCTATAGACTAGGTTCCCGAAAATTAGGGGGAAAATTTGTTGGTTGAGCGAGATCTAGGACAAACCATCTCTCTGCATAACCGTTGTCTCAGTGCAGTCTCCACCATGTACTGAGCCCAAGACACTCTATGGGTTGTAGTCGAACAGTATTCTTTTCTTTTGGTAGCTGAAAGAAACTTTAATTCCTTTATGTAACACGAGTTCGTTAATGATGAATGAATGATATACCAGTAAAAATGTTAAACTAGGTATAAAACTTTATATAAAGATTATATACTCAACAAGCATTGAACTTATACGTATAAAATTCATCTATCCGACCTTCCAATTTTTTTTTGTTTAATCAAATTAGTTGTAATTGGTAAACATTATTTCAAAATCTAGGACAATGTATGAATGACATTAACAAAACAAATGAAAAAATTAAAAAACGTTCTTTCGGATGACGCAAACGTGAAATTTCCCCATTTCAAAACCCTATACTTAATAAGCCCGAGGAGTTAAGAGTGGCAGACTCACTGACGGGCTAACACTGAAAGTAGCCGACCGCACACGATATCCTGAAGTATCTCACAATCTGCAAACTGACAGGAAGATATCCATCTATTATCTCGGGACGTGGAACGTGCTCGGTTTCCAGCAATTGAGTTCGTGCCCTTCCACCTGCGCCTTCCCACTTTGTAAACCCGGGCAGTGGAACGGGATCGTTCTTGGTAAGGACTGCACTGTTCCTAAGCAAACGATTGAGCAGGGAGGCTATCATCCTTCTGATTTTCTCCTAATTAAGGGTACTCTCTTTACATTTGAATTACATGCTAGATGAACCTCAGTAGAGTCTCCAGGTCCATCCGAGACATATAACAGAATAAAAAATTTAATAGCAAAAGCCAGCATCGAACCCGAAAGCATCGGATTAATAGCCAGGGCTCTTACACACTGAGTTATTCCATTCCGGCAATTGTTTCCGTATTTGGAGAAATTCTTGCTAATCTAAACTATAATTGGCAATTTATACTATCGACTAAGCACATATAGATTGAATCCCGGCTGAAATTTCTTTCTTTTTGTAATTTTTAAATTAGATTTACGTTTGTACATCTGTGGTATTGTGATAAAAACACTTTTTAAAATAATTTATGTCATTTTTAAACTGCTATATCACAGTTAGAAAAAAATTATCAGAAAAATTGCCACCACAAGAGCAGTTAGAATTTTCGGATTTGCTACTCTCGGAACAAACACTACTGGGCTCTCAAGAAAATTCTTCGTAATTGAAATATATCCCGAGAGATCAAAGTGCGAGTATATAAGACCATTCACCGACCATTAGTGAAATATGATAGTGAGGCGCAGACCCTCAGAGTATCAGGCGACAAGAGAGTATCATTAATGCTTGGGAGGGGAAAACCTGAGAAAAATATAAGGCCTACCAAAGTCGAAAATATATACAGGACAAAAACCAATAAATAACTTATAAACACCACTGAGACCTGTATAAATATCCCGGTTTAGTCCCTTACATCGTAATTGGACTTGCATGAGATCTTATTCAGACCAATTTTAAATGTCGTGTTGATCAAGTCGCCATTAAGTATTGGTAGTTATGAGAATGAAAATGGTCCGGGTCAGAATCGGTCGGAGGTCAGAAAACTTCTCTTTAGTAAGATGAACTGTTTATTTTTAAAGCCTCTTCTTACTAAAGAGAATTTTCCTCATCTCCACCTGGACCATTTTCTTCTCCATATATATACTCAAATAATATTATTCTACACATTAGTAATTACGTATTATTCTTTGCTCTTTTCATCGAGGTGATCTAATGCTAAGCGTCTTTAATTCCACGAGTGTGTCAGAATCAGCCAGTACAATTTTTGTTTCTAATAAATTAACAAATATACTTACATGAAGTATTCGGTCATAAATGGGCGACAGCCCGCATAGGATAGATTATACCAGGTTTATTTCATCAGGATCCAATATATTAAGTTTTCATCATGGTAGTCATACGAGGTGTTCTTTTTTTTTTATTTATTGCTTACAAATAAGGAAACGGCAAAATGACATTATTATTTTCTTAGAACATTTAAGATATGTCAAAATGTATATGTATATATGTCAGAACAGTCTGAATATTAGTGATTTTAGTAATCTAGATAGATGCCACTATCTATCTATCACTATCTGCCAATGCGTTCCATGCCGAGAATCTAGTTCAATTCCCGCTGCAGGGAAGACTTTTTTTTAGGCTGTTAGTAGCCAGAAATGCGTCATATGGGATCTAGGACCCTCCTGGGGCTCACCCAGCCTCTAATAGAGGGTACCCAAAATAAAGAGGAATATCTGGCAGCTGAGCGTGATCTAGGAAAAATCATCTCCCCGCACAACCGTTGTCCATGAAACAGTACTGGCTCTACCATGTACTGAATCCCAGACACTTCACGGGTAGTAGTGGTACGGATTTTTTTTTTTATTAAAGATACAAATGGATACGGAGTTTGGAACTATGAGAAAAAAGAGCAGAGCTTGTGCCAATAATTTAGCGGTAGCGAAGAGAAACCTATTATAAATAAGTCCATTAGACGGGGGACATTAGCCGAAGAGGAGAGGATATATTGGGCCAAGATAAGAGCTGGTAATGGCGTCTTCTGTCTTGGTACTGATAAGGCACTTCCCAGCTGGCAGATTTTTAAGCCAAATTAATTAGGATTAAGTGCCCCCGGATTCCGTGTATAAGGATCCATTTTGTGGCTGTCCGTTTAGGCTCCTGATGGAACGGTCGGAACCGTCTTGATAAAACGCGACACGTTTAGGGGCTAAGCCTTTCAAGGCATAGAGCTACCAAGGCGCGGCGAATCGTAAAAACCAGAAGCTTCCGACATAGCTCTAAGTAGCGGCTAATAAAGTGCAACATGTTATTTACTCAGGAATTTATTTACGAATTCAGTGTTATTTATTTATAGCATTAGAAAACAAATAATGAACTACAAACTATTTTTAAAAAAGTCCAATCAAGAGACGAAATCTAAGAAGAAAATTGGAGAAGCTATTCAAGATAACGATTATTATTTAGTTGAAATAGCTCAAAAACCCATTTTACGACTACTAATCAGAAACCTTATTATTAATTGCTTAAAAAGTCTTACAACCTAAAATATGCAAAATATTCTGTATAAATTCAGTTCAGCCGTACTTGACGTCAGATCTAATTCATTTCATTTATATAAATTTTCTTTTTCTTACATACTAATTTTGCTACTCAAATTTTCCATGGTTTGATTTGGTAATACCTCAGAGCTATAATTTTAATTTTAGTTTTTTCTTGTATTTTTACTTTTTCTTATGTACTTTTTAAGTTTTTAAATAAATTCTGTATTTTACTAAAGTAAAATTCAGATATTAATTAATTAGAAAATTCCCCTAGCATTTCTACTCTTTTATAGGCTAGAGGCCAGTTCATGAAAAAGGGGAGGGAGAGATTTGAAATGTTTGGTCATGTTATGGATGTTCATTATGGATAGTTGAAGGGAGCAAGACATGCTAGAACTCAAAATTGCTGAAAATATGCTGAATGATAACAAATACAAATAAATACGAGGTTGTAACACCAAATCAAAACTAGAAAAAAGAATCTCTGACGAAGAAAGGAAATTTGTATCACAAAACAGAACATCCAAAAGTTCTTGATTTAATGTACTTCGCAATCAAGTGAAGCGAACAAAAACATAATAAGTCCTTTCAACTAAATATAGTATTATTAAGAAATTCAAATAAAAAGTAGGTAAATTACATGTAATAGCAATAATTTAAACATGTCTTGTAATCTTGAAGCCATATGGCCGTTACATGGGCGGTACTTAATTGACACCTTATATGTTGTAAGCCCATCTCCCTTCAATGGAATGCCAACCTGTCAACACTGGAGAGCCGTCGCGGACCCTGTTCATCGCTAACTTCACATTAAGCTCATATTTAAGTTAATCATGAAGAAGTAAAGTAAGCACGAATAGCACTTTAACAGTTAGCAGAAATAAATTGCAACACCTTCAACGATAGAAACCACTTCCACAGATTTCTCTTAAGTGAAAACGTCAAAGTAAACGACGATTGAATCTGCTAAGTTCAGAATACGGCGGTTTGAGTTATAAAATAATCAAAATATAAACCTCTTGATATTGCAAACGAAGTGGGGAGGGGAGAGAATCAAAATGAAATGTTTATATTGTACGTAAGAATTGAAATGAGGAGTTATCACAATTGTTAAAGGTCAGAAAATTGTACCTACATAAATCCATAGCTCTCAAGATCCTCACGTCAAAAGACAAACTTATGGGCTATTTCTAAGATAAAACGCATTAAGAATTCATTTTGACAGTACACTATAAAGATTTTCCACCAGCATCTACATAAATAACAAACATTTCTCGTTTGCATTCTTCACAGGCCTGATTTTGAATCTTGGTTGCGAGGCCACTGGCCATACAACTGTTATGACTTTTAAAAGAATTAATAATCTTTTTTTTTTTAAATATTATTACATATTAACAACTTTACAAAACAAAACTGTACCACTAGTATCCGTGAAGGGTCTGGGTTCAGTACATGGTAGAGACTATACTGTTTTATGGAAAACGGTTCTGCAAGGAGGTGATTTGTCCTAGGTCAGGCTCAACCAGATAATTCCCCCTTATTTTGGGTACCCTATTTTTATAATATTTTATAAAGGCTGGGTGAGCCCCAGGAGGGTCCTAGATCCTATATGATCCATATCCGGCTGCAAACTAAATAAAAGTCTTGGCATGCAGCGGGATTTGAACCAGGATTTCCGGCATGGCAACTCAGTGCTCTACCACTGAGCCACTCTGCTCCCTTAACAGCATTATTACATTGATGTTAAAAAAATTAGATGCGAGACAGATGAAAAATTATTTTATATATGTTTCCATTCTTTGCTAAACCTTTAGAACTAGGGTGAAAAATTATCAGAAATTTTGACTACATTAAATTTGTGAGCATCTAAATTATTAATTATATAATTAAAAAATAATAAATGCAAATAAAATTATACAAATAAATAGATAAGAAATACATATTCAAGTTTCATAAGATGCATTTAATACATATATGAAGTATTATTACATTAAACTGTAGTGCAATTTGTTTGTACACTGTTCCTAGTATATTATATTTCTTACTTATACAGAAACTGTAAGTTAAATTTCATAAAAAAATAACATGTCTTGTCTCAGGTTCTAATCCATCAAATCCACCAAACTAGGTTCCTATTTGTTTTTTTTTAATTTTTTTTAGTGGCTTTAAGACTTTATTGTCAAAGTCCTATTTTGTAATTTGGTTTGTTTGTTTGTTGGTGTTTAAAGTCTTAAAACTCTTGGGTCATCAACGCCTATGGTTCTTCGCTGTATGTTTGTATTTATTATAGACCCCAGAAAAAAATTAGATACAGCTCGAGCTATAATTGAAACCATAGGCGGTGTGCTTTCAAAAAGTGAAAGACCAACGCAATGGCAGATCTGTTGTCACCAAGTTCCTCCGATAAATATGTTGCTATTTTATTTATAGTTGATAGGTTCCTATTTTTGCTTATGATTCTTATTATATATTCAATCGATAATAAACATCGAACAAACAAAACTAACTGTTAAGTTGGAAGATATAAAAGTAGATAGCGGATAGATACAAATACGCAGAGAACAGCTGGAAGTCTTATTCGGGCAAGGAGGTATGCCTGACATGCACTCTCACTTTTAACGAGTGCTTTAACCCAACCTTGTAGCGTTCCATCTTCCTTTCCAGTTCTCCGAAGGATCCGAATCTCTTCTCTTGAACATGGACACTGGGCTACGGATAACAGACCGTGGTCGGATTCCAAAGGGTTAACACCGTGTCATGTTTGATTAAATACATGTAAATACGATATTTAAATTTGCAATTGAACTGACGAAATGTTGATAAAGCATTTCTATAATATTGCACTCAATTTTATTTGAGTGGGAAACAGTTGACTGGATAATTCTAATGATGGATTTAGTGCAGTCAAAGATAACAGAAAATAAGTTCTGGATATGTTGTGTTATCTTTGACTGCACCCCCTGACCAATTCAATCTATCATTATTATTATAGCTTATAAATTCATTATAGTAGCTGGGTAGCTATGCCAAAGGTTCTGATTTCAAATCCTGCCTTAGCAAATAGATTATTTAATCTACCATATTAATAGCCATATACGGCCCCCGTGGGATCTACACTTCCTCCTGGGGCTAATCCAGCCCTGATAAAGTGGACAACCTTAATTGAGGGAAAATCTCTAGATTGAGAGTCAACTCGAACAAATCACCTCCCAGCAAAACTTTGTCATAGAAACAACTAAGTCTCTACCATGCACTGAACCCAAAACCCTTCGGGGGTTGTGGTAGTACTGGTATTTTTTTATATCAGTGACGAAAATTGGCCTATATTTCAATATTTTCTTAGCATCGGAAATACTCAAAAATATTAGGCCTAATGGTTCTCTCTAATTAAATAGATAATTTCACAAGAATCAATTTACAAAAATTCCTTTCTTTAATGGAAATATATTTTTAAATTGAATGTAAGTTCCTCATCGCCGTTTTCGTTACAAATAGTTCTGCCCTTGGATGTGATAAAAAAAACTATTTTCCAAATGAATTATTGCATAAATTAGTATTTGTTCTCGTCTATTGAACATCCCCGTATGTATGTATTAATATTGGTCACTTTTTAGCCACTGAACCTGTAGTTTGACTCTATGAGAGTATTTACTGAGGTATATTATGTTTCTTGAACTGTTGTTATATTGCGTAATTTCCGTATTGAACAATTCCGTAAATTGTATCAATTATCTGATATTAAGTTCATTTTAATTCTTTAAGCAGGGGAATATGAATGACGACAAAAAATAACCAGTATACGCCGCTCGCCTAATGCGAGACTGCTATTCAAGAAAATTTAATAAGCATTGTAGCTCAAAAATAATTTATAAAATAAAATATTGCGTAATTTCCACTATTAACTATATCAAAGAGCTATTTAAAAATAAATTACAATATAATAAACTTCAAACACAGAACCCATGACGTTAATAATTAGTGAACCATACGAACGGGGAGATTTAATAGATGGGGATAGATATTAATTTATCCAATTCTCCATTTGGAAAATTGCTGTTTTTCATCACTTCCAAGGGCAAAACCATTTGTAACGCAAACCGCGGTGAGGAGGGTGCATTCAGTTTTAAAATACATTTCTATTGAGAAAAGGAATTGTCCTAAACCGATTCTTGTGATATTATTTATTGAGTTAGTGTGAATAAAAAAAAAAGGTTATATACTATTCAAAGAAATAAAAATCGTAAATTGATAGATATTTAAATTACATTAAATTAGGAAGCATAGAACTCAGTAGATAAAATCGTTTAACAACCATTTGTAGTAGGTTGCTGTGGCATGTAAGTGTGAAGCTTGAGTATATTGAATTAGAATAATATCTCCTAAAGATAATTAACCCTCCAAAATATTATCCAAAAGAAATCAACTATCAACACTTGACCCCCTGAAGAAGACCTGCATTTGGAGTCGAAACGTTGGCGTTAAAGTGAACAGTTCTCCTTATTAAAGAAAATTTTGCCGGACAATTTTCTTGTTCATAATACAAAAAAATAAATAATAAATTACTTAAAAAATGTTCGTTTAATTACTGATTTTGTAACAAATATTAAATAGAGGTCATTAAAAAAAAAATCTAAACTTTTATAAGTGCGATCAAGGTATACAGTTCATCTACTATGAATTTTATATAACCATTAATAATTTCGAATATAATTCTTCAATGTGATGAGCTACTTAAGTATGGCTCTCAAAGCCAAAGATTCAGGTCTTCTTACTTTTTCAAATTAAAAATAATCTTTTTATTTTGAAGAGAATAGATTTGTCCTGGCCGGGATTCGAACCCGGGTCCTCCGAATCCATAGCGTGGCATTCTACCAACTAAGCTACCAGGGCTCGTAACCAGGCCAGACAAATCCATTCTCTTCACCGATCCGATATCCCCAGCACTCGCAATTTTTGCGATGTACATCATCAGAAAAATCTCTAAAATAAAAGTATTTGAATAATCACAAATAAATAAAATTATAACTGTAAAATTGACGTACGTCAACCAGATCCCAATTAAAGTAACATTCTTCCCCATATGTACATCGCAAAAATTGCGAGTGCTGGGAATGTTGGATCGGTGAAGAGAATGGTTTTGTCTGGGCTGGTTACGAGCCTGGTAGAGTACCGCGCTAGAGATGCGGAGGCCCGGGTTCGAATCCCAGCCAGGACAAATCTTTTCTCTTCAAAATAAAAATACTTAAATAATCACAAATAAATAAAAATAATAAAATTAATATAAAAATAATCTTAAACTATTTTTCTCATTTGCACTTTCTGAAATCGTATTCCACTAAACTCAGGAATTTTACTCCTATCAATAAGTGTCATTAAAAAAAATCGATATTAATTACTAAATAGGCCTCTACTATCCAGACACGACCTTCCCACATCTGGACGGAAGCAATAGGTTTAGTTGTTCATAGTTGAAGAGGAACTCAATGATCAAGCAATCACGTAGAAATACTTTCTCAAAGCCTTTATACATAATAGTACTCCTAATGAGGTGCAATTGATAACCTATTGGAGTGAACTGTTAATTTATAATGAATTTAATATGCAAGATAAAATACATCCAAAATATTCAATTAAAATAATATCGCAGTATAAGCTTTCAGATTAAAACTAAGAAAACTCTCGGGGAGCTTTGTTATCAAATGTGACCTTCAAAAAATTCAATCCTTTTGTTCTTATATAATTTGGTGTAGAAAAAATTTTATGGTGCAGTTTGAAAAGCTTGGATGAAAAATGTTGATTTTAAATTTACCAACACAACTGATTGAAGATCTATTATTTTGTTAAATACCTTAATTGTGAATACTATATACTGTATTGTCTTTATATACATATTTAGAAAAACTCTTATCATTTATTTCATTTTTATGGCAGAAGCCAGAATTCCGAGATATTATAAATATGAAATCTTGAATGTGATTACAATCAAAAATACTATTAAAAAAAAGAACTTTATCAGTGAAAAAACAGGCAAAACGAAATCATTAAAAAATATCAGAAGATGAGAAGGAAATTCACTACAAGCATTGTAAAAATAAAGCAGTAAAAAAAGTCAAATATATTCTATTTATATTCACGAATATATTTAAATTTTTACAATTTACTTATTTCTGTATATGCATATCCTTCTTTTACTTTTAGTTGTAATTTTAATATAATGAAATAAATTTAAGAATTAAAACCTAGTAGTTATTTTTCTTGGAGGTTAGTATCTGCAAACATTACAACTTTATATCATTTCTATTTTATGCAGTTCCATTGTTAAGAATAACAATTGTTAAGAAAAGAAAGCACTTTGAGGTGAGGTATTAATTTTTTACTTTTTTGATAATCTAATATCTAATACAAAAAACAATCTATGACGAATGAACTAATCTAATTTTAAGACTATTGTAAAGTTTTAACATTACTCTTGAAACTTTTTCCAATATGATTTTCCTTTTGAACAAAATGTTTAATATAATATTAAACCTCTCTCCTACAAGGCTGAACTATTGAATAAAATGCTGTAGCAGAAATAATTTACTCCACGCAGAACGAACTGGTCCACCCTTCATAAGTTATATGATCATATTTCAGAGTGTCAGGTGAGAAATTACTACAGAGCGGAGTAAGTACTAATGGAGAAAATGGAACACCATTCCAGAATTGAAAAGTTGAAAACGGATTGTCATTTAATAGCAATTCAGACGTCACTAAGGAATTTAATTTTTATTTGTTTACTTTTTTTATTATCAAAGTATTATCAAAGTTACGGGCCCATTTTAAATTTCCTCAAAAAACACAAAAACAAACAGTTTTTAATGTTTCTATTAAAATAAAAGGTGACAATTTATGAGAAAAAAGAGTATATGTTCCGCATAACCAAGTAAAAAATTGTTATGATATACGATAATCAGCTAAAGTTGAAGGTTGGGGCGTAATTTATGTTAATTTATTTTTATTCGAATTATATTAGCAATACATTGATTTGCCGATTTGAAAATACAAGACCTGAAATGATTTCGTTACAAAACACTAAAAAATCATAAATTATTTCAACCATTGTTTCATATTTTTAAAAGATTGATGCCGAATAATATTTAGTTGCTATTACAATATAATTTATATTTCCCAAACTATTGACCTTATTAATATTAATTTCCACTCCAAGAAATATTCATTCAGTAAAATACTCTTATGGGAAATAGTATTCAATGCGTATACAAATAGCCTTAAATGGTTATTTTTTATTAATTCAATCACTTTTTCTAGGACAAACTTTCAAGGTACTAAAAAGCTATTAATTACTATTAATGAAATACTTTTTATTTACATAACATACGTGTCTTTACCATTTTATTTTTTAAAATTATTTTATGATCGTAATAAAGACTTTATTCACAAATAAAAAATTATTCAGCATTAGCTAAATAGGACTTAAAATCAAAGAATAGCTGCAGGATATATAAATCATGTAATGATATTTCGGTATCATTATTTTTGGTAAAATCAATAATTGTTTGAAATTTATTTTAAGTGAGATAGTTGGCAATTTTCAGCACTAAATGGTACCTTATTTTAATTTTTTTTAAATTATCGCATGCCATTTGGTAGCGGAATCTCATTTAGTTATACAGATATTACAAAGCGCTATTATAAAGTTCAAATGTATATATTTTTTGAAAACTGGATATCCGATCGATTATGATTATTTTATCCATTAATAGTTTATTATTTTGTATTGTAATATTTTACAGGTTCTTTATTTGGTACCTGTTCCACAGGTTGTCGCTTCGAGTTGAGTAACAAGTTTTAACTGTTTATTCGTTTCATTTTTAATATTTTCCAAAAATACAAGTTATCGTGAGCTTTAGTATGGAAAAAATGGAATGCAATTAGAAATAAAAGTTGCAACTATTATTTCTAAGTATAATGTTAATAAAAAAGTCCTTATTTCAAAAGACATTGTTGGTTTCTTCAGGTTTAGACAGTGTTGATAAATTTTTCGCCAACGTTTCGCCAGCCATGCTGCTGACTTCTTCAGGGCTGAAATGAGAATAATGTAAACCAACAAAGTCTTTTGTAATAATAGTGGCCGTGAAAACCTAAAAGAGTATTAAAGTCCTTATTTATTTTGAGACGAGTCCCTTTAGAATAACAATACAGGTGTTGTAAGCTATTATATCTTACAGTGCAAAATAATTACATTTAATTAATTATTACGTATAATTTAGTAAGTGAGAAAGAATTAAAAAATAATGAAAAAAAATTGCGAATTATCTCCAATAACAATATTAAAAAAACAGAGAGAAACAATTGATTGATTACATGTGTATCAAATGTATGCCAAGCAAACAATTATTTTTAAAATATACCGTAAAACGGGGTGAATAGAAACAGTGGGGTGAATAGAAACGAAACTTCATTTTTTTATGTATAATTTATTTCCTACATGACTATGGGTAAATTGTGGCAGCTATTATTTTTTTTTAAGTTGCTATACTTTAGGCTGAAAGGGAAATAATGGTTTGTTTGGTTATTAGCACAGGTTCCTGTTTGTATGTCTTGTTGAATTTTACCACACGATTTTGTGTTTTTCTATCCACTTTGATTTTTCCACTTAAGTCATAATACGTAGTGTTCTTCAAAGTAAATAGCTGTACAAAGCATAGTTTAATTATTCATATAAAAGATTAAAGCTTACTTTAAGCTTTAACTTTAACAATATTATTTCAAAAATTATTCATGTTTTTTAAGTTAGATTTTCAGAATTTATGGGGTGAATAGAAACACATAATTTTTAGTGTTTCTATTCACCCCACAAGAAAAATTTAATACTAAATCACATTTATACTATATACAATACATATTGTGAGTTTTATATTTATGTTAGACTCTTATTTGACACAGCAGGACCCTGTAAAATGCCAAGAAAATACAAACCGGTGTTTGGAGGGGGCTACAAAAAGCATGATCCAAAAACAATCGAAAATGCATTTTCTGACATACAGAAGGGACTAAGCCTTCGGAAGTCTGCTGAGAAACATGGTTTGCATTATAGTATTATATATCGACACTTGAAAAGAGGTCTCAATATGAAGAACCATGGTGGTCAGACAGCTTTATCGATTCAAAGGCATGATATTTTTCAAAGATGACCTGTCCGATTTCACAATTTATTAATCATAATTTAATCTTGTTAAATACGGTAATTGTCTACCTATTCAATTTCTTTACTTACAGTTATGTAACTTCTTTTGTTTATGTACTGAAATAAACCATTACGTTGAGAAATAAATTTGTATTTATCCATTTACAAATTAAAAATACCATATTTAACTGTTTCCATTCACCATCGATTCGTTTCAATAGAAAAAAATATGAAATCGAAGTACTGTTTCTATTCACCCCCATTTGCGGGGTGAAAAGAAACACCATGTTTTAATTTTTTTTCTTTAAAATGAAATAAAATTTAAATAATTAAATATTATAAACAAATAGGTCTAACAGAGACCTGTATTTGGTCAAAAAATTGTGTATCTAGAACAACTACAAATATGGAAAATTTCAAACCAAAGTTGAAAATTGTTTCTATTCACCCCGTTTTACGGTATCTAACTACATGAATGAATAGCCATATAACAAGCAAACTAACATACATATATATGTATATATATATATATATATATATATATATATATATATATATATATATATATATATATAAGTAAGTATAGACGGTATATTTTTGTTGAAACGTTCATACCGAAGTATAAACATTTCGATAATTACATTCTCTTCTCCATACTAAAGATCATGACAACTTGTATTTTGGAAAATATCAAAAGGGAAACGAACGAGTTAAAAGTTGTGACTCAACCTGAAGCAACAACCTAAGGAATAACTTAGTAAAAAAAGTTTGTAATATAAAGTTTATAGTAGCATTACAAATAACGAACTGGCCGTACAAGTAAGTGAGAAGTTGTGATACTATGATAACACGTAAACAGAACCGTTGACATAACAGAAAATACTAACCTCTGCCATATCCTGAATAACGACTTCCGATTTGTAACTGTACCTATAAACCGTCCATAAATTACTGTGTATAAAGTCGAAACGTGGAATGGTTTACGATGGCCACTAAACTTATGGGCAATAACAATTGACTCTTGGGTTCGGAAGGATTAAGGCTGTAAAGTTCGAGGGCCTAATCCGACGTTAACAGCTGATTCGATACAAACAGTACCACGTCACTGAACTTCCTAACATGAAATATTCATGGGAACGAGATAGTTATACCTTTTATTGTCATATGCAAATCTTAAAGCATTTACACGGCTGTCTTGAGTACTAAACGTTTTGGATAACAGTCAGTGGGTTCCTAAGCTTGTGTCGGAGAAAACTGGTCTCATATTCATATATATATATATATATATATATATATATATATATATATATATATAGATAGATATTCACACACACATGACCGTATAATTCTTCTTTATTTACTACTTCCTATTTCCTATTGTTTTTTACACGTATAATTTAAAGTATAAATTATTATTTTTTTTATGTCATATCTTCGATACAAATGCAAAGTATCGATTGTAAAAAATACCACTTTTCAGGATATTCAAAAAACTGTTCAGTACTTAACGTCAAATGTATAATACCTACTAGAATAAATTGTTTAATATTATATTTAACTCTTTATAATTTTTTTATAAATTATCAATCCTAAAGCAAAAGTTCTAAAGGTAAACGAAAATTTGTTTTTCACATTATCACAATATTTCACGTTCGATGCATTTTTATTGAAGATTTGGAAGAATATATTAAAATCATAGCAGTGTTTTCAAGAAAGCCGCAATACTAGGCATCTTAACTTATTATAGATTAGTCAATTATTTGAATCTCTCCTAAAATTTAGTTTCTAAAACTTCGTTCCAATGAAAAATGTTTTTCTTACTATTTTGATCTTGTCGTGTTCGATTTTTTAATATCTAATAATGTGCACAATTATAAATCTACAGCCCCGGTGAATAAGTGGTTAAGTCTAATTTTCTACAAAATGAGTTTCTTGTACTTAAGTAGGCGAAATCGAGTTATTTTTCTTGTGAATAAGGGGCTAAGGAAGGCATTGACTTGAAAAGGAGTTATTGTTTATATTATAACTCCTATTAATTATTAACTTATATTAAAACTATGAGAATGATACGATTTCGGTTATCTGAAAGCATTTAACTCTCACAGGAGAAAATCCGACTTAACCACTTATTCCTCCGGGGCTGTAGAAATAGTTGCTACTATAACATTACTTTGGGAGTGGTTTTCCCTTATCCTTTTTAAATTAACCATAACACATGATAATAATATTTATTAAAAAAAAGCAAAATATTTGATAATCTGTACACAGTTGGCAACACCATAATTAAATTTTTGAACATTTTTCTATTCGGTTATTATTTCATAAATTGTGTTTAAAAGTTTTTCTATACGCATAACTTTAAAAAGTACTCATTTTTAAATCTATCTATACCTTGGAATACTGTAAGATGACGATACAAAATTTAATATTTCATTTAATAATGCAACACAATTCAGGCCACATTTTTATTATTTATTATAAAAAACAAATAAAAAAATCTCCAAAACTTCCAGGGTTTTAGCGGAAATTTTAACTGTTCAGTAGCCTAAAATCCTACCATTGTACCTCATAATCAACAGTTTATCATATTGTGTCTCACCAGTTCTAGATTCCATAATTTGTTCCATTCAATATATATTTATTGTTAAATGTTTTTATTTTGAAGAGAAAAGGATTTGCCTGACTGGGAGCAAGCTCTGCCACGGAGAGGCGGGCGACCCGGGTTCGGCTCCCGGCCAGGGCAAATCTTTTCTCTTCAAAATAAAAACATTTAAAAATAAAAACAATTAATAAAAAATTATATTTATTTTTATATGATAGTTGTCAACCGTATAAATATTTAAATAATGCTTTCTTAATAAAATATTAGAATGTAATATTATTGTAAATTACCAGTATAACCTTGTATTCAATATTATTCAGTTTCAACTATTGCGACTAATATCTTAAAAATAATACACTTGAAAAGATAACCGTCAATAATAATTAATCAAATACCACGTCACTCTTTAGCAGAGTATTAGTTCCTCACAGCCTTATTGTTATAAATAAACTAAAGAGAAATTTTTAAATAAATTTTTATAATATATTTAATATATTAATACATAAAAGTCTATAAACCATGCTAATTACAACTTTTTTCACGTTTTTCCGAAACGAAATTTCAAGCTAGATTCAATTAAATATAAAAAATAAAGTAATAATGAAAGTTTCTAGTAAACCTCTTCGAAATTCTTAAAATATAAGGCAATTTTATTTTGTTGTTTCATAAGACAAATTTAGGTGAATGTGGAGCAATGCTCTAAAAGATCCTTGAAACTTTGAGACTGGTTATAGCTGTAAAGTAATTTTTGAAACAATTATTAAAAGTTTCTCAGATTGAAGTTTTGATTCAACACAACATTCGGTGTCTAGAGCAGAAAAATTAACTTATTTTTATTGAGGCGGCCTGTATTGCAGGTTTATTGTCTGAAGCAGACAATCGGCTTCGGATCTGATTGAACTTCTTTGATTTACTTTTTTTTTATCTTAGACCGGCAAAAAGTATAAAAGAAACCTTAAAATGCTACCAATTATAAGAAGAATAACCAACCAAGATTAGGCTGGAGAGGTAACGACTTGAAGATGGGAACGAATTTGCACACAATGAACCAGAAACCTGCCACGTGCTACAAATAAGGAGAAAATGCATTAGGGCAAGAGTGCACCTCCCTCTCGTTGCATAATTCTCAAGACAATAGCGACGACTAACTGCAACTATTGTCAAATAACAGTAACTGTTTGTAACGTTTTTTAATCGATAGTTGACGTATTTATTATTTTTTAATTTAATTTAATAAAGAAAAAGAACTTCACTTGTCAAGAATGGAATGAAACCTATTAGACTTCAACGTATTTTAAAGAAAAGAAGATCAAATCTGCCTGGTTCGAAGAGGTGAAAAAATATGTACAGGGATCTACATACAGGGGATGTTCTAGAAAGCAACCTTCCCAGAACGAAACAGGATATTCGCGTGAGATTTCAAGAAAAACCAAAGTTGAAGACACGAAAGAAATGGACGGAAGAAAGAAGGAAGCAGCACTAGCGACGAATGAGGTTTGCCAATCCGTAAAAAAAAAAAAAGGACTAGCAACATGAATTAAGAAAGTAGAGTATTGGGTTACTGGTCTCTACGCATAAAATTCGATATCGGCTGTGATTTATGAATTATTAGTTTTGTTGTCAACTGTGAATCGACTGCGCACCTCCTCCGCACCTCCGATAGATAATAATAAAAATATAATATAATATAATAATAATAAAAGTAGAGAACTGGAAAAAATATTCTTAAGCAAAGTTTAGTTTGGAGACTCGGGGGCTTTTTGTTGGAATTTTTTCCAGGGTCTTAATAATTCTTATAAAGTTTGACTTCAAAAATAAAATGAGATTCGAAGTCAGTGGTCCACCAAAATGCCCTTTCAGTACTCTCATTCATAGTTAGTTATCCAATCTTATGGAATATTTAGGGAATTTTAATAGAATAGAAAAGAAATTGTGACCGCACTGAAGGTTATGATTTTTAGTTAATTATAAATTTTATGGTTATAAGATTGTTTTATCCTAATATCCCATAATATCATAATATCCCAATTTAAAAAATATATATGAAACTTGAAGTCAGTGGTCCTCCGTCTCATCAATGATTTAAAGGTGGTCCTACTAAAAGAACTACAAAATATAAAAACAAAAAAAATCTATACAAAACTTAAATTTACAGCTATTCTGAATGATACTGGCCCATGCTTTTAATACGATTTGAGGACTAGTATCAAGCCGTTTAGTATTCTAGGTCATTTACCCGAAATATAATATCAAATACCGATTGATTGATAATTCTCGAATTTAGCGTCTGGCAAAGCAATTATCTATAAATCGTTTACATTTTATTACATTCTTCGATTTTTATTTCTGTCAACCGCGCCGAAATGTCATGTCATTTCAAACACATTTTCAAAATTCTAATTTAAGAGCTCGTAATTTATTAACTGACAAGGAAATGAGCATTTCTTGAAGAGCTAATTGGAACGAATCTCAAGCCGGTCCGGGGCCCGTCAAAAATCAATCGATATGGCGAGTAATAAAAATAAAGCGATTGATTCGGTATTTTAATGGCTAAGTAATTATTGCAAACTTACTAATTTTTTTATAGCATAGCGAGATAAAACAATCTTGGAATTATAAATCTAATAACTAACTTAGAAAACATATTCTCAAGTGGAATTATGAGTATTTTTTTAATTTATTGAAATTCCCTGCGTAATCTATAACATTAGATATCTAAATATGATTCACATTATTACAACGATATTTAATAATTAACCTTTTGGTAATTATTCCGCAGGTTGTCGCTTCGAGTTGAGTCACAAGTTTTTGCTTTTCATTCGTTTCCCTTTTAATATTTGACAAAAATACAAGTTATCATAATCTTTAGTATCGAAAAAATAATGTAATTATGGGAAATGTGTATACTTCGGTAAACATTTCATCTAGAAATGAACGTTCAATTTAGGAATCAACAAACATATATCATCTATACTTCGAAATGTTAATTTTATTTATACATTTATTTCTTGATGAAATCATTACTGAAGTCTACTCATTACCAACAATTACATTCTCTTTTCCATAATAAAACTCAAGATAACTTATATTTTTGGAAAATTTTAAAAATGAGATGAATAAAGAGTAAAAATAGATTGTAATTTGACTCGAAGCGGATCAGATACCTAATTTTTTTAACTAATGAATTGATCGTACTTCGCATGAGTTGTTCGGGCGATGTTAGATGGAAACACTTAACAATGCGGGTTTTAATGTGGGCATTCTGTGGACTAAGAGCCTGCCTATTTTTTGTAATGCTAATGGTACAACATATTATGCTTATGGAGAATGAAAAAGGAAAAAAATGAGAAAACAAACCGTCATACTCATTATATAACATCACTTAAGAGTGCTTTTTGGTTTATGGAGTACTTATTTCCTATCATTTCATAATTAATTCAAGTGTTCATTAAATAAGTTAGAAATCAATCACAAAAAATGAAGCTAAGAGGTTTTGTAGTAAGGATTAAGATAAATGAGGGGCGACCTGTGGTCTAGTGGTTAGCGTAACACTACTAAGCCCAAGATCGCGGGTTCGTAGCCCGGCAGGTGGTCCTAGAATTTTTTAAAGGGAGTAAAAAATCCTTAGTTACACTGTCCTTCAGAAGAGGCGTTAAACGGGGATCCCGAGCCTGTACGATGTCAGGTACTCGTTAAAAATCCCTATCCTAATAAAAACCTGGATAGGCAAATTTAGAGCTCCCACTGTAGCATCGTCTGATTAGCCATAGCAGTATGAATTGACGTTAAATGAACAAACAACAAACAATATAAATGAGAATATTCAATTTTTAAAATAAATGGAGCATAAACATAACTAATGGCGATCATAAGACTGATATGTGTGCGTAAATATATTGTTTACAAAATTAATTATAAATACTCGCAAGATAATTACATAGCACTGTACATAGAGCAAGACGGAATGAGATTTCATTCAATTGCAGCCTGGAATAAAGCTATTTATGTATTTATATTATGAATACACAGAAATTATAATTATTATTAGAGCTAGATTGGATATAAATATAGAGTCACAAGTTCAACTTGCACGAGGTAAAGGATTCTGCGTTCCCTGGTATTAATGTCTGTTTACATGAAAAACCTATAATTAGCTACGTAGGTTATCATAACCACAATTAAAATCAGTCGGTTGTAACCGATAAAAATAACAGAGTTTTAGAAAAATGGGAATAATTGTCATTAATATTTAACATATAAATTAAATCACTTCTATGTAGATATTTTTTTAGATTACGTAAGAAATATTGGCTACTATTAGCTACTGGAATTGCTTCTATTACTAATCTATAACATTACTAATCAAAATACTTATGAAGGTGAATTTATTAAAATTATTAACATAATCCGGACGAAATGATGAAGCCAAGTTTTCTATTTTTTTCAGAAGAATGTTTGTATATTGGCTTATGAAAAAACTGCATAAGCAAGAAAGAACAGAATGAGTTTTAGTTATAGACAAAACTGGTCAAAATTTAAATAAACATACTCTACTAGTTTTAATGTTTTTTAGCGAAATTTATTATCAAACATTTTTCTTCAGTTTTTAATATTAAAAATTTACGATAATCGACAGTGTACAATATTAATAATAGAATTGGACCTAAATTGTAATATTCTGGAAAAATGCAGAAAACAGTGTTGCTCGGAACAGCGAGTATCGTTAGAAAAGTGATGATCATTGCAAATTAATTTTTCTAGCCTCACCCTTGGTTTATGTCCAGGTAGGTGAATTCTCCGGGAGAAGTCGAGAAAAAGAAGGATAGTTATAATAATAATAATTAGAACTAATTATTCCAAACAAAAACCCGGATTTCGGTTACATAAGACTGCTTACTGGCATACTTATTCGTTTGCCTTAAGTCTTCTACAAAACTCAGTGATACCATAAAAACAGCATGTTACATGTCCACGTGTGATATTACCATTGTACAAATGACAATATTTACTCAACTATGTTGGAAGGAACCCAACTGTCTTCCCCCCTAACAGCTGGTCTCACTTCTATCTCAAGGTCGTCAGTAATCCACACCACACTTGCCTTCAGGCTGATGAATGCTGTCAAATTTATCTTGCCAGCACTTCCTATTCAAGGTTACGGCACATCACAGCAACATGTTATCCTCCACTTTTCTGAAAACTGTGAGGCAATCCCATCTCACAGAAGCCTCATTGTCATGCCGAGAAGATAGGGACGAAGTGTCCTAAGCCATTCTCTTAACATCAAAGATCTTATCAGGGCAGGAATGGAGTGAAAATCTACAAAGCTATCCTAACTTTTTGCATTATGTATGAAGTACAGGTAGAACGGATAAAGTAAATGACAGTCAAATATGTTTACAAAACTAACCATATTAACCCAACATAATCCCACTTATCCGGAGCAACGGACCAACGGTGATTCCAGATTAGAGAGGATACTATCAGTAAATAAAAAATATTGGTATCAAGTAATATGCAAACAAAATATTGTGGGCATAAATAACTACTCCCTATTTATTTCTAATATATCCCCATAATTCACTTCGTATTTCACTTACAAAACTAAAATAACTAAAAACACGCCCGTAAACTAAAATACATAATAAATTGTGTTATTTAGTTGTTTTAATTTTGTTTTTAAGAAGATGTACATCATGCAAAGAAATTATCGCATGCTAGCTCATGCATTTAACAAAAGTTATGGATTTATCTATTCTCTTTAATTGCTTAATATCTTGCCAAGATTCATACTGTTTATTTACTTATTATTATTATTTTTTAAATATTTCTTTTTTAATTGTTTTCTGTCACTTTTTACACGCTTTCTGATTTGTAACATTTATCCTTCTTGCCAGAAAAATATTATGTTTCTTGTTCTGTTCATATTTGTTAATCTAAAGGGACTTAGTCCCAGAATAAAGTTACTTTTTCTATTCTATTCTATTCTAAATAATAAGGTTAGAAAAACCTAACTTATTTATTTCAAATATTTAAAAGAAACAAAGGAAGAACAAGTCACTTTAAAGATAATTTCAATCAGAATTTTCACAAAAACTATTTGGGACCGCTATCTAAATAGATATCTTACTATTTATAATTTCAATTAATTTTGATAAACATAGGCATTCCGCATATATTTTAAAGATAAAATTTGATGTAAGATACGACTCGAACAACATATACCTAAATATTACCTCATATTATGAGTTTAACACTATTACAACATTAACAATAATATAGTAAAAAACAAATGACAATATTAAAAAAACAGTTTTAGCAGATTTTTTTTTTTCAAAATTCCTATATTGGTGACTAATTTCCTCGGAATTCTCACTTATTTTTCAATCATAAAATCAACTAAATACTTTTAGGTTATGATAACCAAAACTAAATGATAACATGTGATTTTAGAATGTTCACCAAAAATGTTTCTAACAAAAACTAAGTCCGAATAGCGAATACGACAAATCGAGAATACTATAAAATTATTTCTATATTAATTTATTCATTAACCTTTGATTTATATAATTATTAATTTGGTGCCAACGAAATGTAAACGGTATTCCAACTTTTAAATACCTACACATACATGTCTCTCAACGAAAAATTCTGTGCATGAAATATAAATTCCAAATAGAATTTGCCCAATAAGTTATTTTTCTTTATATTTTGATGTAGTAAAATAAAATGTCAGGCTTTAAGAATAATCGGATTAAAATCAAATCTGATTAGAATTAATTAGTCCTTTTTAAAATGGAAATAAAAATTAAATACTTTTTTATATAAATTAAAGAATTATTTAATCAATCTAATGTTTATTATTAGTGCAGTAAATTAATTATTTTTACACGGTTGGTTATATTTCTATCATTAGTTATAAGGTATTTTTTATCATTTTTGGAATTATATTGTAGTTAATATTGAATTATACATAATATTATTCAAAGAGTAAGAAGTCGATGCGTGTCCGTAAGATAAAAATGTACTTTTAATCAGTAAACAAAAGATACCGTTCAAGTACCGTCTTCTACAGCTATTTCTAAAACAACTGAGCATTTATATTTATTCATAACAATAAAGCATAACCAAGTAAAAATGTATGATTTCGAATAGATTTTAATTCACAATTTAAGATTGAAGATCTTTGAATTTTAAATAGAATACGATAATCAGCTAAAGTCGAAGGTTGGGGCGTAATTTATGTTAATTTATTATTATTCGAATTATATTAGCAACACATTGATTTGCCGATTTGAAAATTCAAGACCTGAAATGTATTCGTTACAAAACACTAAAAAATCATAAATTATTTCAACCATTGTTTCATATTTTTAGAAGCTTGATGCAGAATAATATTTAATCGCTATTACAATATAATTTATATTTCCCAAACTTATTAATATTATTTTCCACTCAGTAAAAAAGAAATATTCGTTCAGTAAAATACTCTTATGGGAAATTGTATTCAATGCGTATAAAAATAGCCTTAAATGGTTGTTTTTTATTAATTCAATGAATTTTTTCATGAATGAACAACTCAACTGACGAACTTTCAAGGTACTAAAAAGCTATTAATTACTAGTAATAAAATACTTTTTATTTACATAACACACCTGTCTACCATTTTATTTTTTAAAATTATTTTGTGATCGTAATAAAGACTTTATTCACGAATAAAAAATTATTCAGCATTATCTAATAGGCCTTAAAATCTAAGAATAGCTGCAGAATATACAAATCTTGTAATGATATTTCGATATCATTATTTTTGGTAAAATCAATAATTGTTTGAAATTTATTTAAAGTGTGATAGTTGGACATTTTCAGCACTAAATGGTACCTTATTTTAATAAAAAAAAAATTATCGTATGCCATTTAGTAGCGGAATCTCATTTTTTCCCTAATTACAGATATGACAAAGCAAAATGTATATATATATATATATATATATTCAAATGTACATATTTTTTTAATTAAAACTGAATATCCGATCGATTATGATTAATCTATCTATTAATAGTTTATTATTTTGTATTCTAATATTTTACTGGTTCTTTATTTGGTATCTGTTCCGCAAATAGTCGCTTCGAGTTGACTGACAAGTTTTAACTGTTTATTCGTTTCATCTTTAATATTTTCCAAAAATACAAGTTATCGTGAGCTTAAGGAACAGAGGAAATAATTATGGGTAATGAGTAGATTTCGGCAATAATTTGATCACGAAATAAAGGTTTCAACTAACATTTCGAAGTATAGATGATACATATTTGAAGAAACGTTCATTTCTAGATTCAATGGTTACTGAAATATACACATTTTCCATAATTACATTCTCTTTTCCATACAAAAGCTCACGACAACTTGTATTTTTTTTGGAAAATATTAACAGGAAAACGAATTAAAAATCAAAACTTTTTGTAACTCAACTCGGGGCGACAACCTGCGGAATAATTACCAAATTTGTGATTCATACTTCCTAAGCCTAAGCTCATAACCATACATAGTTGATGATAAACTGGGCTTGTTTTACTTATATTTGCTAGTATTCTAATATTGTACGAGTTCTTTATTTTATTTAAAAATTGAATTTGAATAAGTTTTTGTTCAGATTTGGCAAGTTTTTTTTTTACCAATATCACGAATAGAAAAAATAATAAAAGGTTTAAAAACCCTCGATTTTTCCTTGTGTAATGCAACTATTACAATTCAATTCATGACATCATATGGTATCACAGATCATTTTTCTTATCATACCTTTTCGCACAATGAAATTTTCTTGAGTCTTTTTTTTTTTGCTGGTACACGCTGACAAGACGGAGCCATTGGAACAGACAGATAAGACTAAACTTATTGTTACCTATTGTTGATTACAAGACTCGACGAAAGAACACGAGACGACTCACGAACACTCACGACTTGCTTGCACTGGAGCTGTCGGCTAGCGACTGCCCCATGATGACTCCCCACCACGGGCCTGGCTCTACTCCTTCTCTTGGTAGCATCAGAGAGGGTGTGTTGTTTTCTTGATAAGGAAAGGAGTTATATATGAAAAAGTATATGAGGACAAGCAAACCCCAAGGCTCGATGCCGCTACCACCAATCCCAGCTTACTAACAAATTCAGGCTCCGTTAGATCAATCTCAACGCAATCCTCCCAAATATACCCTGATCATTTAACCTAATCACACTATTCCCAGAAACATTAAAGGTCCATCTTAATCGTGGTGCAATCATTTCAATCGATGCATCCATCACTAGTGGTTTGATCCTTTTGCGGATAGAATACTTTATGCAATATCTTATTTTCCCATACCTTAAAACGTTGTTTAAATTATAACGCCAACGGGCAAGGTAAACGCACGAGGTTTATCACCTGCCTCTGTTTATCACCAGTAGTTATAAACCTTATTATAACTTTATAGATATTAATCTTTGCGACACCATTCTGCCCTACTAGGAAAAAAGGCCTTAAGTCCAAAAAAAATGAAAATTGAGTTAAGGTCAAATTACGGTTTTGTAGGTGGTTTTCTATATTGGTGGTTTCTATATTTAATAAGTAATTATTAAATTATTATATTAAGTCTTATAAGATCATTAATTAGCCTATCAACAAAAATATATTATGAGCCAGCATGAGAGTTATGTTACGGTTTGCACTCCTGTTTGGAGATAACAAGACCTTAAGTCCCATTTTATACCTAAAAAAGCCAAAATCGATTTTTTAAAAACTGAAACTGGTTTTTTAATTTTTATATCAAATTATTTGGTCCTTTAAATGTACATTTTACAGAAAAAAGGGTGTGAAAAAGTATATATTACGTTTTATTGAATATCTCAATTTCAAGTGAAGTGGAGTTTAAAGCTTTCTTCCTAAGCATGGTAGCATTGATGCCTTGTATTTTCCCCCTTGTATAATATCATTAATTCTCCACTCCCATGAAAATCAGTTGGAACAATGGCAGTTTAATAAATTCTAATTTTAAAATTTCGGGACTGGGACTATAGGCGCATGCTTAGAATATTGAGACCGAAAAAATTCATTACTTAGCTTTAACGACACTTTTATTTCGTATTTTCTTGTTTCAGAGTCAATTTGTTACATTTCAATTACTGATTACTTACGAATGCACTAATGATTTCAACGCGAGTATTCTTAATTCAAAAAACGTACCTAATTGGAGAAATAAGGTTATCAAGGACGCTAATTCCGAATTAATGATTGTTATCTATGATATAGCAATTGATTACTAGGGCCATAGAGACAGAATACCTCACGAGGAAAACCCACCTCACCTCAAAAACACCAATAATAACCCAAATTAAGTACGATCAGGAAACTAATGTATATAATCTAATGGTAAAGGAATCAAAGAAAGTATATATGCCTGATAACTTAAATGTTTGCATGCTGTATGAATTACTAACAAATTTGATGTGTTTTATGTCGTGGAAAAAATGATCTAAAGGACATCCTTAGATCTGATATCGATCGACTTGAGTTTTCCATGATGTAAGAATCGATTATAACATCCTAGTTTAGTGAAGATATATAAAATCATTAAGTACAATCTCTCAGTCATTATTAAAATTAATTGAATACAAATTAGTATAAATATTGAACAATAATACTTTCAATGATAATGTTATTGAATAAAATACAATTTTAAATACTTAGAAAATTGCACTGATTCCATCAAAATTAGGTTGGTTAAAGTTGAATTTCGATAAGGTAGTAAACTACGAGCTTCAATTAAACCACTGGTTTAAATTATTATAAAATAAATTATAGAATGCTTGAAAATCCTAGCAAAAAATGGCATACAATTAACATATATTATAGAAAGATTTTTCTCTATAATAACGATTTCTAAAAACCAATTCAACAAAAAATATCCAACGCATTCCTAAAAAAAAAACATCAAAGGAACCGACTTACAAATCCTAGCAATGATGACATAAGATAGAAATGTTGATTAACAATTACTAATTCTTGGCACATAGCGGGCACTTCATCATCGAGCTAAATCATCACAGCCAGTTTCTAGCAGTTAAGGACAGATGGGCGTATCTTCAAAACTAAACAAATACCTATGATTTGGTTATTTATTTACCTAAACATAAGTTCAAACGTGTTCATAAGAAAGACAAATAATTTATACACATTAACATAAATTATTCTGTACAATAGTCAATTCAAAGTAAATAAAACTGCCTACAATCATAGATTAAGGTTAATTTTATGTACTTCAGAATACAGAAATCATTTATTATTTTATTTTTTATAATATTCACTAGATACCTCAGTTTTTATTAATGATAGCTAATTTAATATCATGATGTTAATACAGCTTAATCCCTGATAAATGTATGATTAAAATTTTAGTAATTATTACATTAGTCAAAACTAATCCTCAACAAACGAAAAATATGCAACAGAAAAAAAATACACACTTTGTCATTTGTTATTTAAATGCTCAATTTATGCAAATTCAATGTTATGAAGATCTTAATAGACTCGAAATATTTAAACAATTAAACTTGTTGATGAAATAAGCAGGTTATATGATTATATCTATACAAAATGAGATTTAAACAGGAATGAATAATTATTATTGAACGTTGTTTTAAATTGCTTAAAACGAAATGTATATTTACTTGAAAACTTAAATAACTACATAATATCCACACCCATAAAAATTATACTACTGTCTATAATTTAAGTGCTTTGGATAATATAATAGCTTTACCTTGATGATACATAACAATAAAATAATCTTGGCAAACAAGGAATTTGGTATTTTATTACTGATATAATTTTTTTAAAATTTATTTATTTATATTTACAACTGTAATACAATAACTTGTTGTAAATAGGCTAAGTGATACATAATGACATGAGATAATGACAAGCAGAGAAACTAACCACTGGTAGTACTCAAATCATAAGTTCAACTAAGAAGATCACGTGGCCATTTTCTTTTCAGACGCCTCAGAGGAGTAGAAGAGGAAGCTAGGTTAGAAACTAGAGGGTTTGAGTGGAAATGAAATTTGTTATGAAAGGATAGATAGCGGGTTCGGGCCAAATCAGCAACACAGGGGACATTAAGGACTTTATTCTTAACAAAATTCGAGATGAACTCGATGGCTTGGTGGAGCCCCAAAGCTCTACTCCGTAATTCCAAATAGGTCGTACGTATGATGAGGTCGTACATATGAGTCTTTTGTAGTTAATTGGGAACTTAACTTTGTCTAGTAGGGGGTGAAGGGTAGCTACAAAGCACCCAGGGAGATAGGCATCTCTCAGTCCGATTGGTCTTGGCTTCTGAGAAATTTTTATTAGTACCAGAACCCATGCGAGGTGAAGAGCCTCGTCCTGCACGTGGTACCCCTGCACAGTGGGGAGTTCCTCCTCACTGACGAAACCCATCGGAACTAGACTGGGAAGTCGATAAACATCCCCCAATCCAGGCGGAACTGCATAGGCTATTGGATGAATGGCTGAGGGTGATTCAGTCCTACTATGCGAACTCCGGACACCTGGGCGACCTCCGGTTTCAATAAATGCCTTCCTATAGTAACAAGGCTCTGCTATAGGTGACCTTTTATTACCTTTGCTACTCGTGGGAACAAAATGAACCCAAATTATACAAATTTTAAAATAAATGAGGACTCCATGGAGTCAAATACGACTGACTCGTCAGTAATTAGCCAATCGGTCTCTGAACTGATGGCTAACCTAGAACAAGAGGTCTCAGACCTCGCAGAGGAAAGGGAACCACCTGCACAGCAGCTGGCAACCACCTCTGAGATCAATATAAACAAACTTCCAGACGAAGTCTGGAAGAACATGACGCATAGCCAGAGGAAGAACTTTCTACGGCAAAAGAAAAAGGCGACTCCCACCGAAACTCAACCCTCAACATCCAAGGATGAGAGGAAGAGAGGTAGGGAGAAGCAGGAGACTCCTTCACCTTGCAAAACGGTGAAGAAACCAAAAATGGACTATAGTGGAGCAGCTGCAAGCATCAAGGTTGCAGTTGCCCATACAGATTATCCTCATCAGAAACTGAAGGATGAAGATTTTCAGGGCCTTATGCTCAAGCTCCTGAAAAGAATGAGGGAGAGGAAGGTTGAACAAACCCCCGTCGGCTTCAACGGCTACTCCCTGAGAGACGGAGCACTCGTGGTGAACTGCAAGGACGAGTCCACCAGGGAGTGGTTCGTTAGTAATATTGCGGAGCTCTCCCCATGGGAGGGAGCACCGCTGAAAACCTGCGACCCCAAAGAACTTGAGGGTTTCAGGAAGATAGGCACCTTCATACCAAACCCAGTGGAAGGTATTAAGGAATGCCTACAGAATCTGCAGGTACAGAATACGGGTCTGCAGACTGAAAGATGGAAGATTCTTGGTAACAAGACCCATAAACATGGGATGTACTTTGTGGCATCCATTCCCGAATCTGTGGCCAAAGCCATTGAGGAGAAGAATGGAAGAATCTACCACGGGTTCCACAACCTTCAGGTAAAATTCTTTCCAGGAAAAGACGCACCCACACCGGAAACAGCTGTGGACGATATGAAGACTGGTGAAGAGGTGGGAAAAACAACGGGTGGTGAGGGTGCGGCTGTCTCGGCGGCTGGCGTCACCGTGCCCGGATCCACTTCGGGCCAAAGTGTATCTGTCACTGCCAAGCTTGGTACCAGGCGGCAACGAACGGAGCACGGAGGCAGGAGGGATTACGGGGTGGGGCGTCAGGCCGTCGGCGCGGCCGGGCCCGTATGCCGCAAACCGTCCCCGGGCAGTGGAAAGGAGGAAACTCCACCACATCCCGGGGGTGATCCCCCCTCATCACTATGATCAAGCTGCTGCAGATAAATCTCCATCACTGCAGGGCAGCCAGTGGAACTCTGCAGCAATATGTGGTAAGTCATGGCATTGATATTATATTTATACAAGAGCCGTGGATTAACAAAAATAGCAGGATTGCAGGACTGGGCCTGAAGGGATATAGACTTATCCAAGCAAACTGCCCAAGGCCCAGAGCCTGCATCCTTGCAAAAATAGAATTAAATTGTTTTCCAATGTGGTCATTATGTTCCAGAGATTCTGTGGCAGTAATGATCAATTTAGGGGGCCAGGAAGTCATCCTGGCCTCATTGTATCTCCCATTTGAGGAACAAGTCCCAACGACCTGCCTTGAGAGTATAGTTGACTATCTCAAAAGACAGGAAACGATGGGAATTATTGGGGCGGACGCCAATGCCCATCATAACATCTGGGGCAGCAGTAACACCAACCGTAGAGGTGAGTCCCTTTTGGAATATTTGCTAGTTAATAATCTAGATATAGTTAACAAAGGTAACACACCAACCTTTGAAATTTCTAACAGACAGGAGGTCATAGACCTCACTCTGAGCTTTAAATCAACTAGAATGATAAATATTACAAACTGGCATGTCTCTAAAGACTTTTCCAGTTCTGATCATAAATATATCAGGTGGGAGCTTGAGGCTACAATCTCAAAGCCTGAAACCTATAGAAATCCCAGAAATACAAATTGGGAAGGCTTTAGGACAAATCTTAAAGACTTAATTAAAGAATGTCCCCGTTTGGCTTCTAATACCTACCAGCTGGAGTTCTTAAATGGACTACTGACTAAGGCACTTATCACTGCATTCAAGGATAACTGTAGAACAACCACTAAAGGGTCAAACTGCAATGTACCCTGGTGGAATATGCAGTTAGAGAAGTCAAGATCTAGAACCAGAATACTTTTCAATAAAGCAAAAAGGACTGGTGAATGGATCGAATACAGACACGCTCTAACTGAATATCATAACCTCATTAGGAAAGCCAAACGGAACTCATGGAGACAGTTCTGTGAAGAAATTAATAATACGAATACATGCGCTCGCATGAATAAAATACTTTCTAAGAGCAACTACTGTAATACAGTGGGCTCCTTAAAGAAACCAAATGGAGATCCCATGAACATTACAGAATCTATAACTGCTATGCTGGAATCGCACTTCCCGGGGAGCAAGCTCACAACCTCGGATACGAAGGTTTACCTCCCTGAGGATAGGTGCAAACCGGACTGGACATCAGTCCGTGAAATCTTCAATACCAGCGCCATAAAATGGGCAGTTAGAAACCTCAAGCCGTACAAAACACCAGGCTTTGACGGAATTTATCCTGCCATGCTAAAAGAGGGTCTTGAAATCATCTTAGGCAGGCTCTCCACTCTATTCCAGGGCTGTTTGGCCTTTAATTATATCCCAACAGCTTGGAGAGAAGTTAGGGTCACATTTATTCCCAAACCAGGGAAAGAAACATATGATGAACCCAAATCATATCGCCCCATTTGTCTTTCCTCATTCTTGCTGAAGACAATGGAGAAAATTCTTGATAGATATATCAGGGACAAACATCTCAGTGATGGATTAGTAATGTTGCATCAACATGCATACAGAGAGGGAAAATCTTGCGACACTGCGCTGCATGCAGTGGTGGACCAGATAGAAGATGCTCTGCAGTGGAAACAAATCGCGCTCGGAGCATTTCTAGATATAGAGGGAGCATTTGACAATACCCCTACTCATATATTAACTAATGCCCTACTAAGGCACGGCACTAGACCAAACATTGCTAATTGGGTCATTGCCATGCTAAAGAATAGGGTCATTCAAGCCAATATGGGCAATTATCACCTAAAGGTTAAAGCAGCCGCAGGCTGCCCCCAAGGAGGTGTCCTTTCCCCACTCCTATGGAACCTGGTAGTGGACGAACTACTACACCTCCTAAATGAGGCGGGTTTCCAAGCGATAGGCTATGCAGATGACATAGCAATTATAATCAAGGGCTTTGACCAACAAACTATTTCAGAGTTGATGACAATGGCACTAAGAATGGTGGTGAGATGGTGCATGAGAGTAGGATTGAACATCAATCCTAATAAAACGGTAATTGTACCTTTTACAAACAAAAGGATATTGAGGGAACTCAACCCCCCTAGGATGAAAGGGATGAGTATTCCATTCAGCAAGAAGGTTAAATACCTCGGTGTTATTATGGACAGTAAATTAAACTGGAATGAACATATCGACTATGTTACCAAGAAAGCCACAAGAATTCTGTGGACTTGTAAGAGCCTATGTGGCAACAAGTGGGGAATTAGCCCCAAGATGGCCCGTTGGATGTACACAGCAATAGTTAGACCTGTGCTAACCTATGGCTCAATAGCCTGGTGGCACAAAGCTGGTATCCAACAAAATAGATCAAGGTTGGAGAAGGTGCAGCGGCTTGGGTGCATTATGATCACTGCGGCCATGAGAACCACCCCTACCGCTTCACTGGAAACTATACTTGATTTAACTCCTCTTGACATTCTAATTGAATCAGAGGCATTGAAGACAGCCTACAGGCTAGTAAAAATAGGAGGGGTCAAAAAACCCACCAACGATTTTGGACACAGAAGTGTCTTTGATATAATCGAGCAAAATGCAGATCTAAAAAAGCATTCTGATTCAATGCTGAATAAGTATAACTTTGAAAAAAGATTTCACGTCAATATACAGGCGATTTGCAAAAGCAAGAATGATTGCTTTAATCCACCCAATGGTCTAAATGTGTATACGGATGGATCCAAAGGGGAGTTTGGTGCCGGCTCGGGATTCTGGTTTAGGGGTTGTCAGGGCATGGGTCATTACTTAGCTCTGGGCACGACACCCACTGTATTCCAAGCGGAAATATGGGCAATACTTGCAGGTGCCTTCGCTATGAAGGACCACAAGAATAAGGTAATTAACTTTCTCACTGACAGTCAGGCAGCATGCAATGCATTACAAAATGCAGTAACAAACTCCAGACTAGTGGAGGAATGCTGTCTAAGACTAGATGAACTAGCTGTACATAACAGAGTTAACATATTTTGGATCCCTGGGCACAGTAATATTCCAGGAAATGAAAGGGCCGACAAATTGGCGAAGAAAGGAGCAGTTACTGCTCCTATTGGACCTGAACCATGGTGCGGGGTCCCCCTTCCCCTGGCTAAGGATACAATTAATAAACTAGCCAAGAGGAAGATAAAAACACGTTGGGATAGAGCCAAGATAAGGCATACAAAACTTTTCATAAAGGATCCCAACGATAATCTTTCTGATAAAATCAAGAAAGAAGCTGCTCACTCGTCGAGAACCGACCTCAAAAGTATGGTTGAAACCATCACTGGGCACTGTAAACTCAGGAAACACATGCATCTCCTAGGCATTGAACAAGAACCTAGGTGCAGATGGTGCAAAGAGGAGGACGAAACCCCTTGGCACATCCTCTTTGAATGTATAGCACTAAGTCGAAAGAGGACATTTGACCTTGGCCCTGGTGGATACAAGGAACTTCAAGAACTGAGGTTTAAAGACTATTTAAAATTTCTCAGAAGTCTAGACCTATGTTAGGGATTTTTAGGACTCAAGCACAATGGGCCTCTTTAGGCCGAAGTGCATAGTAATAAGGGTCATACTTAAATAATAATACATTCTTGTATTTTTAAATACATTATTTGATTTAATTAAGTTTAACGTAAATACTTCTTCTTAATTGTTTTGAAATCAAATTAATGAATAATTTCTTTAATAAAACAGATTATAAAAAATAACAGTTCAGGAATCAGACAACTTAGGAAAATAAAATCTTTTTCAAAGGATATAAAATAATTTTTACGTTATTATTATAAATATCATTGCGATATAAGGAATAAATAATTATACGAATAATATATGTCGAGAAAAATAAATATGCCTTAACATGTCAACTTAAATAAACTTGACAAATACCTAAGTGAATTGTCCTAATGTTTAGTTCACACAGTTTTCCATAAACTTTTAATACTTACGATACACATAAAGTGAAATAAGTAGTGATAATTACATATTCATGTTCAAAAAGTAATAAAAGATTACTAATAATAACTTCAACACGATGCATATTCATATAAAGTGCTCGCATGATAAATATTTCATTTTTTTTTTAATCTGACGTTTTATGTTAATTTTTAATTGAGTAATCGCCCTTGGAATTAAATGTTAATATAGATTGTAATCCACTTCAGTTCCAGTAGTAAATTAATCTCTCATTTTAATCGGTTCATTTCGCATCGATTTAATCTTCATAGCAAATAATCCTGATTTTCCCCTCTCCATTTGCTACGAACTAATATGTATATATTTTATATCATACCATTTATTTAATTATATCAACATTTTTCGAGTGATGAAAAATGTATGGAAAGATAATGATTAATGTCTTTGTTTAATTATAAGCATTAATAATTTAAAGGCTGCTATTTATAATTCATTTATATATCTTAATAATTTATTATAATGCAATTGGGGAAAACCACAATGCAAAGCCTTATGTTTCAAAAAATACACCTACTTACCAGTCGACGTTTCGCCTATTCAGGCATTATCAAGACACCAAAATCAAAAAGGGGTTATGTGAATCGCATCCCGAAGAAAAAGGTACAATACATTCCAACGATCAACAGCCCAAACAGGCTCCAAACATGAGACAGCACCCCACCACCAAGACGTTCAACATACAACTCTTGAGTTTTTCCCCAATTGCATTATAATAAATAATAGTGTTTCTTTTTGAGTTTTTGGCTCTATTTTAGTGACTTAATAATTTATCTTAAAATGCAATTGTATAACATAATTTTTATTTTTTAATCATATAAACTAAAATATTATTCTCCGATTTCTACATAATTTAATCATTATAAAATCACTTAAAACCAGCCCATGTAAACGCAAAAAAAACGAACATTCGATAGTTCCAGAAAGAGCACAAAGATATTTTGTGATCGTAATAAAGACTTTATTCACGAATAAAAAATTATTCAGCATTATCTAATAGGCCTTAAAATCTAAGAATAGCTGCAGAATATACAAATCTTGTAATGATATTTCGATATCATTATTTTTGGTAAAATCAATAATTGTTTGAAATTTATTTAAAGTGTGATAGTTGGACATTTTCAGCACTAAATGGTACCTTATTTTAATAAAAAAAAAATTATCGTATGCCATTTAGTAGCGGAATCTCATTTTTTCCCTAATTACAGATATGACAAAGCAAAATGTATATATATATATATATATATATTCAAATGTACATATTTTTTTAATTAAAACTGAATATCCGATCGATTATGATTAATCTATCTATTAATAGTTTATTATTTTGTATTCTAATATTTTACTGGTTCTTTATTTGGTATCTGTTCCGCAAATAGTCGCTTCGAGTTGACTGACAAGTTTTAACTGTTTATTCGTTTCATCTTTAATATTTTCCAAAAATACAAGTTATCGTGAGCTTAAGGAACAGAGGAAATAATTATGGGTAATGAGTAGATTTCGGCAATAATTTGATCACGAAATAAAGGTTTCAACTAACATTTCGAAGTATAGATGATACATATTTGAAGAAACGTTCATTTCTAGATTCAATGGTTACTGAAATATACACATTTTCCATAATTACATTCTCTTTTCCATACAAAAGCTCACGACAACTTGTATTTTTTTTGGAAAATATTAACAGGAAAACGAATTAAAAATCAAAACTTTTTGTAACTCAACTCGGGGCGACAACCTGCGGAATAATTACCAAATTTGTGATTCATACTTCCTAAGCCTAAGCTCATAACCATACATAGTTGATGATAAACTGGGCTTGTTTTACTTATATTTGCTAGTATTCTAATATTGTACGAGTTCTTTATTTTATTTAAAAATTGAATTTGAATAAGTTTTTGTTCAGATTTGGCAAGTTTTTTTTTTACCAATATCACGAATAGAAAAAATAATAAAAGGTTTAAAAACCCTCGATTTTTCCTTGTGTAATGCAACTATTACAATTCAATTCATGACATCATATGGTATCACAGATCATTTTTCTTATCATACCTTTTCGCACAATGAAATTTTCTTGAGTCTTTTTTTTTTTGCTGGTACACGCTGACAAGACGGAGCCATTGGAACAGACAGATAAGACTAAACTTATTGTTACCTATTGTTGATTACAAGACTCGACGAAAGAACACGAGACGACTCACGAACACTCACGACTTGCTTGCACTGGAGCTGTCGGCTAGCGACTGCCCCATGATGACTCCCCACCACGGGCCTGGCTCTACTCCTTCTCTTGGTAGCATCAGAGAGGGTGTGTTGTTTTCTTGATAAGGAAAGGAGTTATATATGAAAAAGTATATGAGGACAAGCAAACCCCAAGGCTCGATGCCGCTACCACCAATCCCAGCTTACTAACAAATTCAGGCTCCGTTAGATCAATCTCAACGCAATCCTCCCAAATATACCCTGATCATTTAACCTAATCACACTATTCCCAGAAACATTAAAGGTCCATCTTAATCGTGGTGCAATCATTTCAATCGATGCATCCATCACTAGTGGTTTGATCCTTTTGCGGATAGAATACTTTATGCAATATCTTATTTTCCCATACCTTAAAACGTTGTTTAAATTATAACGCCAACGGGCAAGGTAAACGCACGAGGTTTATCACCTGCCTCTGTTTATCACCAGTAGTTATAAACCTTATTATAACTTTATAGATATTAATCTTTGCGACACCATTCTGCCCTACTAGGAAAAAAGGCCTTAAGTCCAAAAAAAATGAAAATTGAGTTAAGGTCAAATTACGGTTTTGTAGGTGGTTTTCTATATTGGTGGTTTCTATATTTAATAAGTAATTATTAAATTATTATATTAAGTCTTATAAGATCATTAATTAGCCTATCAACAAAAATATATTATGAGCCAGCATGAGAGTTATGTTACGGTTTGCACTCCTGTTTGGAGATAACAAGACCTTAAGTCCCATTTTATACCTAAAAAAGCCAAAATCGATTTTTTAAAAACTGAAACTGGTTTTTTAATTTTTATATCAAATTATTTGGTCCTTTAAATGTACATTTTACAGAAAAAAGGGTGTGAAAAAGTATATATTACGTTTTATTGAATATCTCAATTTCAAGTGAAGTGGAGTTTAAAGCTTTCTTCCTAAGCATGGTAGCATTGATGCCTTGTATTTTCCCCCTTGTATAATATCATTAATTCTCCACTCCCATGAAAATCAGTTGGAACAATGGCAGTTTAATAAATTCTAATTTTAAAATTTCGGGACTGGGACTATAGGCGCATGCTTAGAATATTGAGACCGAAAAAATTCATTACTTAGCTTTAACGACACTTTTATTTCGTATTTTCTTGTTTCAGAGTCAATTTGTTACATTTCAATTACTGATTACTTACGAATGCACTAATGATTTCAACGCGAGTATTCTTAATTCAAAAAACGTACCTAATTGGAGAAATAAGGTTATCAAGGACGCTAATTCCGAATTAATGATTGTTATCTATGATATAGCAATTGATTACTAGGGCCATAGAGACAGAATACCTCACGAGGAAAACCCACCTCACCTCAAAAACACCAATAATAACCCAAATTAAGTACGATCAGGAAACTAATGTATATAATCTAATGGTAAAGGAATCAAAGAAAGTATATATGCCTGATAACTTAAATGTTTGCATGCTGTATGAATTACTAACAAATTTGATGTGTTTTATGTCGTGGAAAAAATGATCTAAAGGACATCCTTAGATCTGATATCGATCGACTTGAGTTTTCCATGATGTAAGAATCGATTATAACATCCTAGTTTAGTGAAGATATATAAAATCATTAAGTACAATCTCTCAGTCATTATTAAAATTAATTGAATACAAATTAGTATAAATATTGAACAATAATACTTTCAATGATAATGTTATTGAATAAAATACAATTTTAAATACTTAGAAAATTGCACTGATTCCATCAAAATTAGGTTGGTTAAAGTTGAATTTCGATAAGGTAGTAAACTACGAGCTTCAATTAAACCACTGGTTTAAATTATTATAAAATAAATTATAGAATGCTTGAAAATCCTAGCAAAAAATGGCATACAATTAACATATATTATAGAAAGATTTTTCTCTATAATAACGATTTCTAAAAACCAATTCAACAAAAAATATCCAACGCATTCCTAAAAAAAAAACATCAAAGGAACCGACTTACAAATCCTAGCAATGATGACATAAGATAGAAATGTTGATTAACAATTACTAATTCTTGGCACATAGCGGGCACTTCATCATCGAGCTAAATCATCACAGCCAGTTTCTAGCAGTTAAGGACAGATGGGCGTATCTTCAAAACTAAACAAATACCTATGATTTGGTTATTTATTTACCTAAACATAAGTTCAAACGTGTTCATAAGAAAGACAAATAATTTATACACATTAACATAAATTATTCTGTACAATAGTCAATTCAAAGTAAATAAAACTGCCTACAATCATAGATTAAGGTTAATTTTATGTACTTCAGAATACAGAAATCATTTATTATTTTATTTTTTATAATATTCACTAGATACCTCAGTTTTTATTAATGATAGCTAATTTAATATCATGATGTTAATACAGCTTAATCCCTGATAAATGTATGATTAAAATTTTAGTAATTATTACATTAGTCAAAACTAATCCTCAACAAACGAAAAATATGCAACAGAAAAAAAATACACACTTTGTCATTTGTTATTTAAATGCTCAATTTATGCAAATTCAATGTTATGAAGATCTTAATAGACTCGAAATATTTAAACAATTAAACTTGTTGATGAAATAAGCAGGTTATATGATTATATCTATACAAAATGAGATTTAAACAGGAATGAATAATTATTATTGAACGTTGTTTTAAATTGCTTAAAACGAAATGTATATTTACTTGAAAACTTAAATAACTACATAATATCCACACCCATAAAAATTATACTACTGTCTATAATTTAAGTGCTTTGGATAATATAATAGCTTTACCTTGATGATACATAACAATAAAATAATCTTGGCAAACAAGGAATTTGGTATTTTATTACTGATATAATTTTTTTAAAATTTATTTATTTATATTTACAACTGTAATACAATAACTTGTTGTAAATAGGCTAAGTGATACATAATGACATGAGATAATGACAAGCAGAGAAACTAACCACTGGTAGTACTCAAATCATAAGTTCAACTAAGAAGATCACGTGGCCATTTTCTTTTCAGACGCCTCAGAGGAGTAGAAGAGGAAGCTAGGTTAGAAACTAGAGGGTTTGAGTGGAAATGAAATTTGTTATGAAAGGATAGATAGCGGGTTCGGGCCAAATCAGCAACACAGGGGACATTAAGGACTTTATTCTTAACAAAATTCGAGATGAACTCGATGGCTTGGTGGAGCCCCAAAGCTCTACTCCGTAATTCCAAATAGGTCGTACGTATGATGAGGTCGTACATATGAGTCTTTTGTAGTTAATTGGGAACTTAACTTTGTCTAGTATGTGTTGAAGTAGCCTGAAATGTCGAGCGGTTTCTTGTCATTTCAGTCTTGTATGAGGATTCATTGATATAAAAAAAAAAGAAACAAAAACAGGAATAGTTGGGTTTATGCCAGCTCGTTTATACTTGTATACATAGTTCAGTGGTATATTTTAAATGTTTATATTGATACATTTAGAAAACTTTATCTACATTATAGCATTTGTTATTTTCTAAAATTAGTATATGTACACTGATAATTATAGTGTTTTCACTATCGGTATAGATAGTAATGTTTTTATCTTCATTACTCATATCCTATACAATTTTAATATGGTGACCTCTGGTGACAGTTTTATTTTCAAAATTTATCTTATGTATTTAGAAACGTAATTTTAAAAACATAATTGTTAGTTTTAGTTTTTTCTTTTCCTTTTAAGGTATAAGCATATTATAGATGATAGGCATTTAACTTTATTTCTTTAGTTATTACAATAGATTATTAGCCATGTTTTATCTTCAACAACGTTGGCTTTATTGTGGTAGAGTATTAAAATTGAAGTAGAAAAAAAAGTATAATAATTTTGAAGTAGATTAATGTGCAAATAAAAATATTCTCTATTTATAACGAGTAGAAGATCCTGCAGTATTCGAGGATTTCGCCACTTAAATGATGCACCAAGCATTCCTCTGGTTAAAAAATAGGTCGAAAAGTTTGAAGTTTGAAAAACCTAAATCAGGGCGGCCAAGGTCATCGGTTACAAACGTGGATAGTGTTCAACTCATGCACGCACAACGCACGGTACGCACCCGTGACACGATCCATAGCGACTGAATTCCCAAGAGCCAGGCTACAGAATGACATACCCCTCATCCCCTTCGAATTTGTTGCGTTCACGCAGAAAACTAAACAAATATAAACTTTCTTTTGAGACACCCTGTATTTATGGAGTAGGTGATTTATTGTAAAAAATTATACATGTTTCTCTAATTTTATTTTAAATGGTTTTAATATTACAGTTCTTTGGTGGACGATATCATGATAAGGGAAACTGATGTTAAGTTGTACAGTCAAAAAAACGATTATTTTATTGCAAATATTAATAGTTACTCAAACTTCGCAACAAAATAGAAAGATTTATTTTAGCCTAAACCATTCACCGAAGACATCCTAAAAGAAACCGAACGAACGCAGTTTCACTTTCAAGATATGAAAGTGATTTTTAAGTTCAATAGGAAAAAATTCGGCTTATCGAATAAAATATACTGTAATACGGTTTTCAATTAGTAATATAGACACATAAAGTATCATATGTGAATAAATAAATCGCAAAGAAGCTAATAAATTATGAGAGACATTAAGACAATAAGAAAATTAAGACGACTCAGTTTAATATTTACACAGAAAATATACTTAAAAAGATATTATAAATTAAACAAAAATTATAACATGGGCATTAAAGCTAACAACATTCTTAAAAATCAAAACAAATAAAGCATGTTAATAAAAAAGAAAACCCATTTATAGTGAAAAGCTTCACTTTAGAAAAAATAAAATAAACAGAACTGTGTGAAATAAAATTTAAACAACTGTGATAAATAAATAAAAAAATAATGATTCCTTGCTAAATATAATAATTCAAATGTTAGGTGAATTATAGAATCAAAAGAAGCTAATATATGGGGAGAGACAATATAAATTGCAGAAATTATAATATGTTATTATTATTATTATTATATTAAATTATACATCACGAAGTCGATCAGCTTAATAGTAATTCAAAAAATATAGAGAGGAAACTTTAAATCGGCACCAAAGGCAAGGAACGTTCTTAAAAATTTAAACAGAGCGCTAATTAAAAAGAAAATCTATTTTTAATTAACAAGCTTTAAGTTCGGTTTCCTGAAACCACTTTGCTTCAGTAAAAGTAAAACTGTCAAAAACCTCATTAAATTAGTTTTAAAGGACTATTAGTTTTAGTTTTAAGAGCAAGTAAGTGATTCCAGTATAAGGAGATGCCGGAAGGGATATTTTGAACACTTTTATTCTCTAATTATATTATCATGAATGATTCAAATTAGGAATTTTTAATTAAATTAACGGGAGATTTGCAAAATGTCTCATTAGCTGATTCAGAGGAACAAGCGGCAAAAAATAATGTCTAAAGATACCCGTTTCACAGTGTCTAATTTCTGGCACAGCTAAATGGCTTAGTTAAATGTCTCATTCATGTCAGAGTGTAATGAACTTACGATCTAGATTAAAATAGATTAATCCCTAAAATGTGTCAAATGTAAAAGTGATCTCTAATGATAATAATAATCTTGTCATTTTCGACATCTCATTATCTCATGTAGATTATGTTATAGTACAGATCGCGACCTAAAAATTAATATGAGAAGTCTTTCTGTAGAAAAATAATTTCAAATAAAAAAAAGATATTCCGAGAGATAATAAAAAAAGTTGTAATAGAACATAACCATGCAAAAAATTTATTTTATAAGTTAATGCATATCAACAGTAATTTATCTTTAAAAAAGTAAACGTAATGCCTTATATTTAATTGAACGAGCGTTGTAAAGTTCCTCAGTTATTCTGTATGTGACACTATCTGGAACATTAGGAGTCCCCAGACAATTAGGGCAGTTGTAGCAGGCAGTTGTAGCGAAGAAGTGATCAACTCGACACGTAGACGATCACATCTAGCAAATGGGCCCCCCTTCCTTTCTTTATAAGTTACATTGCAGATATGATCAGCACACTATAAATATGATGTTATTCAATTAAATGAAAAGGGATCTTCTAGTCAAACAACCACGTCAACCTTTGGAGAAGGGAGGGATATGTATCTTATTCATTAATTATATATTATATTAAGTATAACGATCTCAGGGTGGCATCCCATTTTATTAATTAAATATTATTCAGATCAAAGGATCTGACTTTTCCTTGAGATAACTGCTAGGTGTAGTGAAGCCATTATAGCAGTTAATTACTATAGATGATTAAGAAATCTAAAATGATAATTTAAAATATAAGGTAGGAGAAATTTCGATATATTAACAAGAGCATTAAAAAATGAAACTATATAGCGACTTAAAAACGGTAAGAATGCTACTCGCTGCTATCTAATCAACACTTTTCTACACAAACTAGTTTTTCCTCGCAACCTTCTTCAAGCACAACTTTGTTATTTCGTAATTACAGTTTTTTTCTTTTTTGTGTTTTTTATTCTTTAGAAGTTAACAAAGTGATTATGTATCTTTAAAGGGCGGACTAATTAAAGATAAACGGATCGCTGTTTTCGATCTCTGCAGGAACGGTTACAATTTTTTTATTTCTTCCTCCATGTCGTCAGGAATGTATGTGAGGAATCAAGATTTCGGTATAAGGTCTGTGAGAAATAGTTGAAAATCTAATGGTGGTTAGGGCTGATCAGTAATGACTATAAAATTTCTTGTCCGTTATACGTATATTCATTATATATTGCATCTGCTCGAAATTCTAGTTCATTTAGGCCATGTAAAAAAGTTCCGGAAAAACGAAATAATATTTAAAACCATATTCAAACGGGAAACTCCATTATATTTGTACTATTATTTATATCTATACGCTGACCACTTCCACATTTATTTGTTCTCTCCTTCTTCTGAGATATTAGCGGCATTTGCCAATATGACAACAGATAGGATCATTGTCTGAGCTAACCTGAAAACACTGAACTTAACTTCTGCAAAAACTCAGGTACATTACGTATAATCGGTTCCAATACCCTTCCTAAATCCATCCACTCCCTTCCCCTATTGATCTTAAATTGTCATCATACTACTTTCAGTTCCTTGCGTCAATCCAAAAGTTCCCTAAAGTTATTCCATAGTTCTCGACATCTTAAATGGGGGCCTCTCGAACATGCTGGAGGATAGATTGAAGCGAATCATGAACTGCTCACTGCGATTTGTCTTCGACACCACGAGAGTCTCATGTGCCCCACCTCTATACCGAATTAAAGTGGCTCTTCAATTCTTTCCGTAAACTTTATTTCTTAGGTTCTATCTTATACCAAATCATCAACTCACAAGATCCCTCTTACATCTATAGTCACTTACAATTCAAATCCTCTATCCAAGCTCAGGGCACAGGATTATACCCTTCCGACTTTTATACTCGAGCGCACATAAAACATTTGTGCGTTCCTTTCTCGCCCGTTCCACCAGACTTTAGAAATCACTCCAACCTGATATCCGTCATGCTTTTTTCTTATCCGCATTCAAAGCATTTCCTACATCTCCAAAATTCTCAAGCAGATGCTTTATAATCTGTTAGAATTAATAGCTTATATCCATCAGAAATGATAGATGAATTACTGTAAATATTCTTCACTTATAAAGATATAATTTTTAATACTGTTAGGTGCTTTTGTTTTCCCTAGGCTTAATTTTATATTATTATTCTTTTTTCTTTTCTTTACCAGAACACACCTTTTTGTTTATTAATGTTATTATTTAAATTGTATTATTCTTATCATGTAACCCTTTGGACAGATATATATTTATTAAATTTTGTACACATCAGTAATTAATCAATTAATTTTTTCTATAGGTATTCGAAAATAAGGTGTTGCGCAGAATATTCGGTCAAAACACCAGTGAATAGTTTAGGAGATTATACAACGCGGAATTGCGAAGCTTGCACCCGGTTAAAATTATTCAAGAGCTAGTCGCGAAGATTAAGATGGACTTGTAAAATTGTTGGGCTGACTAATGAATGTATGCCTAGAAAGATGATAAGCACTGTGCCGACTGGGGAGTGTCTGAGGGGTAGACCGAGACGTAGGCGGCAAGATTACGGTAAGAGTGATCTGAAGGATTTGAACTTGGGTAGTGGTCCGCCGACAGAGGTAGTATCGACATTAAGCCTTCGAGTTCCATATGGCATTTGATTTATATATTTATTCTGTATTCGTAACATAGCAATATAGTCTGACAGGTTTTCAAAAAAGGAAGAATACTGAGATATTAATACACACGAAGAAAAGAACAATCAGATCATTGTTGTAGCTTCTCCCGAAGCCTTTTTTAACTATCTGTAGATAGTAACAAATATTAAGCAAACAAGTTACATCAGATCGTCGCCCTAACCAATGCTGAAGCCCACAACAGGACATACAATAAAACTACCGGCACGGTAGCATTGGGAGCTGGAAGGGAGACCAAAATTGACATTAATGAACTGGCTAGGCTAGGAAACAGGTTCCTCTATTGCTCTCCAACCACACCATCCTATCGCAACATCTTCCACTTCTTGTTAATTATAACCTCGGGTCTCTCCGTATAGCATCCTTGTTCGACTTCTTTAAGGAATACGTTTCACAAAAAATATTTGCATTCCCACAATTAATAATGCATGAAGGCATTCTTTGGAAATATTAAGAAGAAATCGAGTAAAAGAAACTGTGCCGTATTTCGGCACGTTTTCTTTTACTATAAATTAATTTAATTTTTTTTTTTTTTATTATGCCTAGAGTCGTAAAATATCATAGACTTACAGTCAATTTTTCCTAGCCTTCTACCCCCACCTCTTTTAATAAGAACTCTAGCGCCATTAGTTTCTTGTTCTCCCGCTTTTGGCGGTTGATAGTTTTTAAACTACGCAGTCTAATTTGAGCGGTCCTTAAGATAAGAGCTTCTGTGTCAACCATGCCTCTAGTGGTAGCCACACTCCTACAGATATCTGTGTTATGTGTATGAAGATGTGTACAGGTATCTTTTCTTCCTTTTTTATTCCTTTTACACAATTGCCTTTCTCCTGTATTACTATTCAGAACCTGGTACATTTCATTACACATGTAAACCTGCTAGAGAAACCATTAGATTATAGAAGATACAGATTTTCAGGTGAGTTGAACTTTTTCTTACCCTTTTTTATTTCAGTTCATTACTTTATAATTAATTTCCAGTCTAAATTTATCTCTTTTATTACATTACTACTATGGTCCTCCATTCTATGCGACGAAACGCCAATTAAGTATATTGAATTCGATTGGCTACGTGAACTCGAAAGAGAAAATTTAAATGATCCCATTCTTAAATTCTTTTTTTTCTCTTACAGAAACTGTTCCTAACCATTCAAGATTTCGTTCAAAACTCAAGAAGAATAGCGATTTGGATTTTAAGAAGTCCGATGTTTAAAATAAATTCAGTGTTTAAAATCTCTTGTCCTTGACAAACGGGTAGAGGATAGGCTCAGTGGTAGAACACTGTAGAGTTCCCGTACCGAAGGGTGCCTGGGTTCAAATCCCACCGCTGGCAGACTTTTATTTAATCGGTTAGAGCCGGAAATGGATCCGATGGGATAAAGTAACCTTCTATTGCTCACCCAGCCTCTATAAAGTAGGTACCCAAAATAAGGAGGAACAACCTGGCCCTTGAGCGTGATCCATGACAAATCACGTCACTGCACAACCAAGGAATTGTTGTCCAAGAAACAGTACAGTCTCGATTAGGTACTGAACCCCAGAGCTTTCATGAGTTGTTGTGGTACAGGTTTTTTTATTTTTTTATTTTATACACACTACTTGTCCTTTCTTCTCGTTCATGATTCAAAGATCAATTAATGTGACCAATAGGACGAAGAAAAAACTAAGTACTGTATGAAAACGAATAACTTATGAATAAAGGTACATGTTGATGTGGTATGTAGTAATTTTCAGAAATTAATAGGCGGGGAAGGGAGGTTTCAGCCAGTAGAAATAAAAAAAATAAAAATTTGTACCACTATTAACCCATGCAGGGTATTAGGTTCAGAACACGGTAGAGGCTGTTTATTTCTTGGACAACGGTTGTGCGCGGAGGTGATTTGTCCTAGATCACGCGTCAATCGCCAGATGTTTCCCTCTTAGTTTGGGTTCTCACTTAATAAATCCTGAATGAGCCCCAAAAGGGCCTTACATCCCGTAGGATCCATTAACAGATTAAATAAAAGTACACCAAGCGAACCCAGCACCTTCGGCATGGCGAAACGATATATTATTTATTAGTATTGTTACGGGCTACTGGGTATTAAAATGAATTAAACAATTCCTTAATTAAAGATACTAATATTTATTAACAAAACTGATAAGAAGGATACAATTAAACTATTAACAATTAAATTATTGAACCAAGATAAATTTATAATGACAATATTCTAAATATTATAATCTAGGCCTAACTCCTATTTAATTATTACAATAATATAAGAGAGTACTAATTCTAGATAGCTTAACTAGTTACAATAGTTTCTATGAATATTATAAAATTACACTACAATTTATAACTAATAATTAACACTTACAGTTCACTAGTCCACCGACCGTAAGATTCTTCAAGTATCACAAACTGACACACAGTAACAAACAGAAACAGTTTATTACACTCGCGAGACTGTTACAGTTCACTGATACACTTATTACACGGGCCGGTTCAACACTGACTAGCTTATCACACTGACACTCACTTATCACAGATGTTGCATGGTCTACTCTCAGGCTAAGACTGCCTGACTCGAGGTGAGGGAATTCTTTTTATAGGCAAGGCCGAACATTCTAGAACTCGAAGGGGCCAGATAATTCTGGAATATTCTTAATCCTTTGCCGACAAAAGGAGACGATCTAGAACCGTCCTAATCCTGTTTTAACTTCTCCCGCCGACGGATTTAAGCCGCTAATCCTCTTGCTTCCGTCTTCCTGCCGGCGCCCGTAACACTATTAATTATTACTAATAATTAAAAATGTAAAAAAAAAATATAATATATGATTGTGGACATAAAAAAAACTGTATTATATTTTAATGGACCACAGCCCCGACAGATTTCTTCATAATTATGAAGAAAGATGATGCCAATTATGATGTTTTAAAAAAAAGGTTAAAAAACCAATTAACATTCCACTAATATCAGTGAGAAATGGGATCAGAACGCGTAGGGTGAAGACATGGCCCATAATTGGCTATTGGCACGGCTACTCTTCCGCACATTACCTTATTCATTTCGCGAGCTGTCAGTGAGTCCTGACGTGAACATGTCATCCGTTGCGAAGAGCGAACCAATTGGCTAATCTATTCCCGATCGAAGGAAATGAAAGTTGAATGCGAATTACTCGATAGGACTCGAGACAAAAAACTTACAAGGACTTGATCCCCAACATGGACAAAGAATGAAAAGGATAAATTTTGATCTAATTAGCAGCTAGGAACGTGTTTGCCGCTAATGGCTGAATTAGGTTCGGTAATTTTCTATTTTTAAACCTAAAAAGAAAGAAAAATAGGTTAATATACAGAGGAATTTCAATATCTATGTCTATAGATGTAGTAACTCATTGAACCCAAAATTTTTTAAGGGGATCCTTAGTTTATTACTGAAATTTTCCAGTATCAAAAATTTTTTTTATAGAACTAAAAGATCCAAATCAAGATTTCCCAATTTGTACCTTATACAGCTTTGTGTTTTAAATAACATTCTCCTTGAATCACGTCTTGCTTATGAGTAATTTGCATGTCCTTGTTTCTATTTTAAATATAAACTAGAATGTAAAGTACTTTAAAAACATAAATTTTAAATTGAAAATAAATAAATAATTTGAAAAGAATTTGAAATCGCATCAATTTCTACTAAAACAATTGTATAACGGTTTACTGGCGAACTTGGCGACCAAAAACCAAATGTCCTAGCCACGATAGTACTAGTCACGATTTTTTTTCTCATAAAATATCGAACACTAACAAATAGTACGAGTATGTTTCAACTATATATATACCTGTTATTTTATACTTATATAATTTAATTTTGTATATATATATATACATATATATATATATATATATATATATATATATATATATATATTTTTTTTTTTATTTATTATGAATATAAATATATATATTATGATATATATGATGAATATAAATATAAATTATGAATATAAATTTGACGTAAGTCAACGAGATCCCGATTAAAGTAATGTTCAATGAACATACTTCCCCGTGTATACCTCGAAAAATTACGAGATCACAGGGATATATAAGATCAGTGAAGAGAAAGGATTTGTCTAGCTGGAATGCGTGCCTTGGTAGCTCAGTGGTTAGAGCACCGCGCTAGAAACGCGGGCGACCCGGGTTCGAATCCCGGCCAAGACATAATCTTTTCTCTTCAAAATTAAAAAAAAAAAAAATATATATATATATATATATATATATATATATATATATATATATATATATACATATATTTCTTTTAATTTTGAAGAGAAAAGATTATGTCTTGGCCAGGATTCGAACCCGGGTCGCCCGCGTTTCTAGCACGGTGCTCTAACCACTGAGTTACCAAGGCACACATTCCAGTCTTACAAATCCATTTTCTTCGTTGATCCTATATCACTGAGGTTCTCGCAATTTTTCGAGGTATACACGGGGAAGAGAGTTCATTGAACATTACATTAATCGGGATCTCGTTGACTTACGTCAATTTTATATTCATAATATATTTCTTATTTATGGTTCTTTATAGATACATACATATATATATATATATATATATATATATATATATATATATATATATATTTTTTTTTTTAAAATTTATATATTAAAAAAACTAAGCAGTAAGTAGGAACGCTTGAGGGCTGTAACTGGGTATAATTTCGGTACATAAATATGCCTTAAGAGGTATGTCAGCAAATTTTGTAATTATAAGATCATAATTGATTTTAACGAGCAGTTGTCAAACATCACTAATATGAAGATACTTGGCCATAGATACTTAAGAAATTAGCTAGCTTTCTTCGACAAACACAAATTTTTTTTTACACTTTTGTGTAGCACAAATTTTCTGATAGAATAAAAATATACAAGTAATTTCTAGTTATATTTATGGATCATTGCATCACAAAAAATAAGTTCAAGAATTGAATATGGACCGTGTATTGAATGTACAAATATCTGTACCACACTGCTGTACCACCACAAAGGTTCAGAATATGTTAGGGGCTGAACTGTTTCCAAACCTTGTTCCAATGTGGTGATTTCGCTGAATAGATAGGTTTTCACTTTCAGTTAAGGGAACTCATCAAATAGTATTCTATAAAGTACACTTTACAGAAGCTAGGTGACCCTCTGAAGGGACTCCAGATTCCACTGAGTCGTTCACAGCTGTTAGCAGAATCAATAATTTATTTGCCCCAACCGGTCTCTAACTCAAGGCCTTAAAACCAGCAACCCAGTATACAACGTACATACCTCCTAATTGCTCATTACTATTCTTGAAAAAAAAAGATCAATGTTTTCTACAAATATAAACTATCATATGAGGCGTTAAAGCCTGGGTTACATTAGTATAATTAGTAGTAGAGTTCACTAGCATAGTTTTTTCTGAAATGCTCTTTTATGCTCGTTTTGTTAGAGTAACTGTATTCACGTTTGCTAGCAATTTGAAAGGATAGTTCGATTTAAAGTTCGTAATAATCAACAAGCAGGTTAGGCAAACATATCGAGCCGTTGTTAAAAAATGTTTAGTGCATGCTGCAGATATTTTATTAATTGAAGTTGAGTAAGTTATAGAGGAAGAAAACTAGTAGGCAAAAAAGAATTTGGGAAAGGGATTGCATTAAGAGAAGTGATAAATTGAGAGAATCTGCTAATCTTTTCAGAGAACTGGCTTTGGAAGGCCCGGAAGAATATAAAATGTGCTTGAGAAATAGCTAAGCCCCATATTCAGAAAATGGACATATTCATGAGGGATGCAATACCAGCACGTGTTAAATCAGAAATTACTTTTTTCTGACCACAGGCAATAGTTATCGTAGTTTACAACAGCTAAAAATACACACTATCCTCTGCTAAAGCCAAACTTGTGTTCTTTTACATTGGTATAGTCAACAAACAAACCAGTAGAGTAGAGTAAGATTGTGGAAGTGGGGGTAGGATAGTAGAGTAATTCCACACGTGCTATCCAGTTTAATCCCCTATGGACTATCTGTAGTACTCTATTGTCACTAGAAAAACCAGTTTACATTATTCTAAAAGGAAAATAATAAGCATTCTACCACCGAACTCTACTGCTAATTATACCATTGTACCCCAGGCTTTAGGATGTTTGTTTAAGTAATTCCGGTTTGTTCAAGTAATTTTGTCTAACACGACACTTTTCCGCCTTCATTATTCTTTAATATTCATAGTTTTGGTCCGGGTCACAGAACACAGACAGGCACCACACATGATGAATAACTCAGTAGCAAAGACTTGAGCTCCGATTTTTGTTTGATGAAGATCATCAGAAGCGATCCTGCCTCACTGACAGACCGTTCACATCCGCTGATGATTCCAGAAGGTGGGAGAAACCAATCAGAGATCTGGAAGATATAACTCAAAGCGACGCTCTTGTCAGCGGTTTTGTTCGGAGAGTTATGAGATCATTTCGACCGGCTCGGAGTAATCACCTTGATATAGAGTCCATTTGTATACAAAATCTTGGAGCTGAAATATATACGACTCCCAGGGAGGAGCCAATTTGTTCTTGATAAAACTGATATTAAATTTAGTGCCTGGTCATTTGTATGATATATAGCTCACTTTGTGCTATTTCGCCTCGCTTATAGGATGACTATAGCTCACCGTGGGAGACATTTCTACACTAAATCTCTGTTACTCAAGTATGAGGTAGTCCATCAGGATATTTGCCTAGGAATTCACAACTAATATGTCATAACTGAAATTTAACGATAAAATTCAATAAAACTCCATTATTGGGGAAAATAAATATTTAAATTTCTACTGAGCTTAACTATGAATTTAATCCCGTGTCCTTCTATACTGGATAAATAACTGTAAATTTCTAAATATTAGCTGTTACGAATTTGGAACCAACATTTCTCCATTTAAATAAGTAAAACAATGATTCGCCAATGTGATGCATTGCCGTGAAACAGTAAAAATGTTACTTAAGAAAGTAACAGCTGATTAACGTTTTTAATAAAAATCACACTGCTTATTACATAATGGTATAAACTAGTCTATCATGCACATTTTCAATAAATATTTTAAAACATAAATTCAACATCCTAATGATAGGTGCTTAACACGTTTGTATAAAAAAATATGCAGACAATTTATAACAAACTGTTTATAACTCTTATGATAAGCATACGGTGGTAAGTCTGGTGTAAGATAAATCTTAGGAACTCATGATCTTACTGATCGCAAAATTAGAAGTGCTTTAAGAATGAACTAGTAGTTAAATCCTCAACATATATACAATTATTAAACTAATTTTAATGAAATGAGTTGTAGATATCGTTTACGAAGTTACTCAACCGTTATTCAGAGTTCCTCGAGATTTACGATTAATCTGAATAAAGGAGTTTACAATAAGCAAAAGATGTACTCGGGGAGGAGGAAAGAAAGTTCTTAAGCAGTTTGAACAACTCGTATCATATGAATTATGTTTAATAGAAACGAAATAATTATTATTAAATGTTGAATGGTATTAGTGGACCCTCTGAGGAAGAAAATGGTCCGGGTGGAGGTAAAAAAAATCTCATACATAGGGAGAATAAGTTTATTCTATAGGTCTTGAAACAGTACAGTCTCTGACATTTTTTGAACCCAGAACCGTTCATGGGTTGTAGTGGTATAGGTTTTTTTTCTGAGCTAAGTGATTAAAAAACCCACCTTAATAAGTATCACTTGATACTACTAAATATATTTCTAACATACGTAAAACTACCACGGACCTAATGAGAATGCTATTAAATACTTGCCCTGAAGGGAAAGTAGCCGAGCTCAGCCATGCTCTGAATAACCATGCCAAATCTCGATAATTTATACCACGGGATGCTAAAAACCACAGCGTATCTAATTCATAAGGGGACCGGCAAAGCAGGAGGAAAAAAAAAGAATCGGAATCCACAGAACGCTCTACTAACAATTTATCATTTGTAGGATTGGATTTATGGCTGGCAGGTACCGTTAGGCGATTCGTTACCAAGGTCATTAATCCATAATGAATTATAAATATGAATATTATTTAATTCGTTCGGCTCAATCGGCAGTAATTATGCGCAATAATGTGTCTTTAGTAACCGGAGAAGGCGAATAAATATGGGCTTTATAAAATTATAAAGAATCCATATTTATAGGAGAGAAACTGAGACCCTTTCCAAATACAGAACGGAAATTTATTGAACATGAGTGTGTAAAACGAGGGCGGAACTCTGCTTTTGAATAAACTATCTTAGCAAGAGCCACCCGTTGTGAAATTGTCAACAAGTCGCACTGGGAGAAAAAAAAAACGACATTCCTTTTTCTTGTCTAGAGATATTTTTTTTTACTCAACGAACTGAAACAAAGCTTCGATAATAATAATGTTGTCGAATCGTCCAAACTTGTTTTTTTTTTACGAATTTAAAACCACGGGAAAAATCATCTACTCGTTTAATTCATCTGCAAAGTTAATAACGAAAATATTTGTTCACTCAGGTAGGAAGAAATACTTGAATTATAGCTTATTTATTTATTTTTTATTTTGTGTGTTGTTGAGAGAGAGAGGGGGGGGATGAGAGGATTTAATTACGTTTTATATTTATAAGGGGGTTCAATGTTGATGAAAATAGAAGAAAAAAATTTTTTTTATACAAATATAGTCGATTGCTTTGTAGATATTTCCGATTCTTTTTTTAAAATTACAATTCAAATTGAATTTGGATTTCCAAACTTTTTGAAGATGAGTTCTTTACAGTACTGAGATGTCCGATATTTAGTATAGGATATAGAGTATACAAAGAACTAACTTATCTAATCGTAAACAATATGGTATATGTAATAATTAAACTCATGCGGTCAATTACGCTAACTATAATATAATTTAAAAATATTATTATTATTACGGCTTTACGACCCGCTGACAGGTCTTGGCCTCCTGACTTAAAAATATATATTAATATTAAAGTGTTCTAAAATTCGGGCAATAATTATCACACTAACCGGAACGATGAACTGCAGACTGCACATATTTTAAGGTATTTACTGTCAAAAAATATTTCAATCCAGTGGTAACATGGTGTGAAGTATGAGGTAAAAAAACTGAAAAAAAACTGTAACGCTACAGTCTATGGAGGGTATTGGGTTCAGTACATGGTAGATACTACCATTACAACCGCTAGATTTTTTCCGTTTTATTTTGAGTACCCACTTTACAGCTGGGTGAGCCCCAGGGGGAGAAACCTAGATCCCATATGATCCATCTTCGGCCGCTAACAAATTAAATAAAAATCTGCCAGCGATCGGTATTTGAACCCAGTATCTTCGGCACGGCAACTCTGCACTCTACCACTGAGCTACTCCGCTCGCCGATGGTATGAACATAAGATAAATACACATATAGCTAACCATTTTGTACGATTCCCACCCATACAACTCCAATAATCCACGCAGGATTCAACACCCATCATCGTTCCACATTCCATTTTACGGGGTGTAGTTCCCACTTACCTTCTTAAGGTACTTAAAACATCACTCACACAAATTAGGCGGATTGATTGATTGCTCATTACAGATGTCGTGTTTCAGGTCAATACAAAAGGCACAATCTTATCGTTTCAGGTTGTTATTAATGAGTCGACTTTTCGCACGCCTTCTCCTGAACTGGACAAGGTGCCTCCGTTTTTTAGCCAAAATGGTCCTAATAGGTTCGTGACGCGATCACGCACGACTTTTGATATTAACATGAATTATAATCCTCTTGAAAAATTAACATTAAAAATAGAAAATAATTATAAACATAATGTATGAGCGGCTAGGAGATGATAGAGGCGCAGCAATGGCTGATGGATATTGGAGATAAAGACAGCAAGAGCTACATTAGTCTCAGCTCTGTCCTTCCCTTATCGCCCTCTCTGTCTCTTCCTATCTCTTTGTCTTCATCTGTCTCATTTGCTCTAACTCTTAATGGACCAATATATTTCTTTTTCTCCTTCTTTATATATAAATATCCCTTATTAGGTATCTAAGAGAGAATCCATTTTTTTTATTTTAAGAGCCAATCATTATTTGTTATATTTTACTTATATGATTGTTGAATAATCCAACATTCTGCATTATGGCAACAAGTAATATATAAGTGTATATCTGCATTTACAGATAAATATAAATCAATAGGGGAAACCTGTACTCATGAAAGGGTTCAGCATTGCGATAGGATTTTTACCTTTTCCAAGCGAACTATTGTATAATTATGGTCAATCGCCAGGTTTTTCTCCCAATAAAGGCACCCACTTAATTAGGTCAGGTAAACCACAGTAGGGTTGAAATCCAGAGATCCGTCAGCAGCACCTACTGAGCTACCCCACCTCCCTGCAGTCTCATTCCTGTGTAATAAAATAATAATTGGGGTCATAAAGAAATAAACAATTAGTTTGGTCATCGAAGGGTTCCTAAAGTATGAAACCAGAAATTTAGGTCCGACCTACTAGTATATGTTTAATGCACTTGTTACGTCTGTTTCAAGCCAGCCAAGGTGATACTTGGTCTATATGAGATGCTAAGCTGACAGCTATTGATGCAAGAGATACTTAGCCTCTCGGCCTTACCTCTCCCACGCCAAGACAAACCAACTTCTCATATCATGTTTTGGTATTTGCGGCCGCATACCAGCAAAGATGTGTCCATGGCATCTCACAACCGGGAACGCGATTATTTCATTTCGGGGCTTCGGGTCTTTCCCCGTTACCCCACGATTCGCATACTCCTGAACTCTCCAGAGTTCTTACGCATTCATTCGCTCATGCGCATCTCGCCAGCATGCGGACGCAAATCCACGGAGATAGGACTACCCACCATCCAGCCGGTCGAGCCGTCACCAGTTTCCTGGATTACTGCTCTTCCGACCTTCTAACCACGCCACGCCACGCCAAGGTGATACAGTAGACAAATAACGAGGAATTTCGGGAATAGATTTGAATTAATGTGTTTATGATAAAATTTTAAATTATTAATAATAAAAGTGTAGCCAGCGTACGTTCCGACGCCATAACCAGAGAAAAAAACTAATGTGATTTTTTAAACCAGCGCAAAAAAAACTAATGTGATTTTTTAAACCAGCGCAAAAAAAACTACACACAGATCAGTTAACTAAATCAAAATAATTTTTTTTAAAGTTTTTTTTGCGGACCTGCGTTATTCATTTGATAAAATTAAGATATATTTCATTAAAATATTCAGAGATATTCCGGAAATATGAGATAAATGTTTAAGATTCAATCAGTCGGAAACATTTACATAAAGGAACCAGTTATCATGATAACATACTATCGACATTTAACAAAAAATGTTAAATTCTTTTGAGCTTTGCCCAAAATGTTCAAATGTCTACTGTCACCTCCGGTATCGAAATTAACAGTAAATATTTGATCTTAAAGTAGACCAATTCATAGCTGCTCCATCATCGTCCAACCTTTCCGAATGTAAAATGCCTCTATTATGAAGAGAAATCCATCAATCAAATGTAAATGTTACTTTATTTGGTATCACTTACTTCCTATACAGCTTCACAAAGGAGTTCATCAGAATATAGTGGACTCAATATGAGATCCTTACCTGAAAAAATAAATAAATAACATTAGAAATAAGAAAGAATATCTAATTTGCAGATATTGTAAATTACTTTCTAACACTTAATCCCTGCTATTTATTATTTATTATAACATTTTTTGTAAATAATCGATAAAACTAATAAATACAAAAACCTAGAGTTTCTGGACAAACTAAGATTTTACAGAATTTTTCGAGTTACCAATATTTTATAAAACAAACCATAGACATTGGTTTGTCTATGGTATCATCAGGACAAACTGATGACCTACAGTTTTTAAATACAAACAAATAAAATTTTACATCAGAAATGTTTTTTTGTTTTTTTCATCTTTAATTTGAGCTTACATAAAATCATATATTCACAAAGTGAAACCACATAAAATGAAATAAATAAGTATATTCACAAAAATCCCATTCACAACAACTACTCAACATTCCACTTGTTAACGCTCAGTAAGTCAGTTTCATCACTTTTTTCTTACAATGTATAATTTTTTCTTACACACACACACACACATATATATATTAAATGTAAATAGAGTAGTTTTCGGTTTCGTTATAACCCAAGTTTAGTTTAAAATCTAGAATTATTGTGCCGCTCTCCCCAACACTACTCATCAACACAAAATCATCGAAATCCATTTGTTCTTTCTCTTCTTATTCTCAATTACCCGGACTAGCTAGAAGAAGATTAAAACAACAATGGCCAAGAGATCTGCTCAAGAACTGATGTCATTTTAAAAATTTCATATTCCTCCAAATGAAGGGAGAATACAAACTGGCAAGACTTTAATTTAATATGTTAGCAGCCGGAGGTGGATCGTATAGGATCTAGGACCCTCCCGGGGCTCACCCAGCCTCTCTAAATAGGTACCAAAAATAAGGAGGAAAATCTAGCGGTTGAGCGTGATCTAGGAGAAATCACTTATATTATAGCTATTATAAGTAAGGGGGCCAGTTCACCTATCGGCCTCCATCACATACATACGGCCTCCCATTAGCCCTGAAGATGACCTACAAAGTAGGTCGAGACGTCGGCACAAATATAAATAAGTCCTGACTTATTAGGTGATTTCTTGACTGCACCCCCCCCCCCAACTATCTCCACTCCCTATTATAAGTACCGTTGTCCAAGAAACAGTACAGTCTCTACCATGTATTGAACCATGTATTAGATTCGTTTCTACAAAAAATTATCCTATAAGCAACAATTCATGCCAGAAATTCGGTGATTATAACTAATTGTAGACCAGCCCAAAAAATAATAATAATAAGAGCCATATAAAAATTTAAAGTATTAAGAATAACAGCTTCAGAACAACTATTTATAGGAAAGCAGCGATATAGCAAGTTTTGGTTTTTAAAGGATTAAAAAACGTCTGCAATAAAAACTATTATAATTTCTAATCCTTTTCTATAAATTAATAGTTGAAGAAAAAAATATTATGCAGAAATATAAAATATAATAATAGCTATAACTTTAACTTTTCCAAAGATTATCCGAAAGAGAAAGCTCTCTCAAAGTATTCGTTAATGGTTAAGAGCCATATCCAACTCCACTTCATCGTCGGATTTCGACACCAGCCAATCAGCTTCTAGGTAGGTAAAAAATATATAGTTACGTGATCGGCATTGAAAATGGATATCCCAGATCAGTAACTGGATATCTCGGAAGCCATTTAGGGATATTCGCCAATTATAGACGACACCCTCCAGTTCTCCAACAGATGACTATGGACATTCCTCGTCAGCCTCTTACAGATGAGCTGCATTTAGGAGCCATCTGCGCTGGTCATCGAGGATCCATCCATCTTGCACCGGCTCTTTCAATAGGCTGCTTTGGATCTCTGAATGATATGTTACCTTCCCTCAGAGATAAATCCCTCAGCAATTTCCGAGGCGACAAAGCAAAGGGATACTTCCAAAGAATTCCAAAATATTTCATTTGAAAAATTCAACTCGGATCAATTTCATTCCTGAAATTTCTCTGCGGTCAAGTAGACTCACATCTTATGGGATATACACTTCAAGGATTATTCCTCCCTGATATTTATGGGAATTATTGAACTAAAAAATTTTTGTACTAAGTATTTAATTCTAATTTTACGAAAAAGTTAAATGAACAGATGGAGAATGAATTGTACCTTGGTAAGAATTTAGACATATAGCTAATGATTGTCTAAGGACTTAAGGACTTTTCTGTGGTAACTTTGTACAAGAAATAAATGAGCTGTTATTTTTTAAAATGGTATAAGTCCATTTTTTCCTATTTGCGATATCTAAACGTTTCCATTTGAATTACTTTAAAAATATGGATGAACGAGGAAATGTTTATAACACTTAGCACTTAGCAAAGAGTAGCCTTTAAAATCCTATACACCTTTTAAATTTTATTATGAAATAATAATCATTAAAAAGAATAAACGATTTGTTTTTATCCAAATGGACTGATACCACTTTCGAAAATAACAGCTCAAATAAAGTAGAAACTGGTTTTACATTTTAAAAAAGAGATTACCAATTAAATAAAGAAGACAAATTAAATTTCTTCAGAGGCGCTAAAAATGTGACAAAATAAAATTCTCCTTAAATTTATGCATTCATTCCAAGAAATCAACAATTTCTTGGATAAAGATAAAGATATCTCAAAAGAAACAGCCCCAAACACCAAATAAGTACATATCTAATTAGTTGATACCAGCGCCGAAAAATGATAATTTGGGTCATAAAGAAATAACCAATTAGTTTGGTCATCCAAGGGTTCCAAAAGTATAAAACCAGAAATTCAGGTCCAACCTACCTAGGTTTAATGGACTTGTTACGTCTGTTTCTAGCCAGTCAAGGTGATACAGTAGACAATTAACGGGGAATTTCGGGAATAGATTTGAATTAATGTGTTTAACATAAAAGTGGGGAACTTTAAATTATCAATAATAAAAGTGTAGCCAACTTAAGTTCCGATGCTATAAATAGACCGCTAATAAATCTTCCTCTATAGAGCCAAATCATAAAATGCCTCAATACCAACTTCCAATTAACTCACATAGTATTAATATATCGGCATATATAGTTAAATTACTGAAATATAATATCAAATGATTAAATTTAATTCAATCAATTAAATCGAGGACAAATATTTCTAAATAGTAAAGAACCTACCACACTAGATTTCATTTGAATGCAACTTTTCTATTTCTATAAGAATAGATAATACATGAAAGGACACGTAGAGACACTACTCACTGGCAGCACTCTAATAACATTTCTATAATAGAAGATCCCGAGGCCATCTTCTCTTCATACGCCTAGGAGGATTGTCCGGGATGGAATTGGATGCAAGGATGGAAACCAGTGGGTTTGGATGGGCCTGGAGTTTATTATGGAATGATAGGTATCTAGAATGGAGTAAGTCGGTAACATATGGAACGTTAAAGTCATTATGGATGGTTTAATTTGTGACAAAATAAGAAGCGTTTAGGATTTTGGATTGCAAGGATTGGATACGAGAGGAGTTCGATGGTTTGGTGGAGCCCCATAGTTCAATTCCATATGTCCATATAAGTCTTATAACAGTCACATAAATAAGTCTTTTGTATTTGATCTGAAGCATTGAGTGTATATCTATAGTAGTGTTGAAGTAGTCGGAAGCGCCTAGCTGTTTCTTGTCTTTTCAGTCTTTTGTAAGGGTTCCAAGTAAGACGTTTGTCTAATTTGAGTCTCAGGTAGCGAATCTAGAGAATAAATAAATTGATAACAACAGATAAATGCATGAGCTAGGAAATGACTGAACAACGTAATCACTTATTCAACACCGATTCAACTGTTCAAAATTAATCGATTCAACAAAAGCAAATTAATCAACTGTTAAGAAAGCATCTGTTAGGGAAGCCAGGAAATGATATAAAAATATAATTGTATAATATATAGAAAGTCAAGAATAAAACAATTAAATAGTAATCATTTCTAGTTTTAGCCACATAACAAATAATTGTCTTCAAGCTTTATTAATTTAACTAATAATTGTTTGAATATTATTTTATATCTAGGGAAAAATGTACTGGTTTGAGGCAAAAAATAATTACTTAAATAGAAAAACTATTTATTTATTTACCGAAGTTTCGACCCATGTCGCAGTTCTTCTTCAGGGCTTATTAGTTAATAGTATGAAGACCAATAACGTAATTTAAACATCGAATTTCTTTAGATATATAATAATATTCAAACAAATAGAAGTTAAATTTTTTTTTTTTTTTTATATTAACACTTTATTGAAATATTACAATCTGCCACTTATTGGCAATAAGTAATAGTGCTGTGTAGCTTACAGTCATTCCATAACAAAACAATAATATAAACAAAATAAAATAAAATAAAATATATAAATATATACATGCGGAAAAATATATACATGCGGTAACAGAAAGAAATTAATGCGGTAATAATAATATAAAAGTAAAATAAATAATAAAGTAAAATAAATAATAATAATAATACTAATAATAAAATAAAATAAAATGCACACATTCATACCCTATAAAAGTTAAATTAATAAATCTTGAAGGAAACAGTTTGCTATCTGGTGAAAACTGTATTGGTAGAAAAGATTAGTATAATTTTTTTTATCCTTGACTTTCGTCAGAGATACATATAGTATAACTAATAGTATACCAAAATATATTTCATTTGATGCAACCTTAAACCTAATAGTTTACACGGCTTAAACTGGGATTTATGTTGTTTATTAACTAGTTAAAGTTTTAAACAGTAAACCAATTTAAGGAAATTAGTTATTTAACCTAGTTAAATGTTATATCGCTAAAAGGATAGATAGAGAAGTTTATGTTTGGAATTTATGCTTATAGAGAGCACTTATGTTACATAATTCACTCTTGTAAAACTAATAATACATGTAATTTATCATGGCAGCTAATTAGAATTTTAATTTAGACTTTTTTTAAAAATATTTAATTTTCAATTTTTTTAATATTTAATTTAATTGTTAATAATGAATAAATTAAATACTCACATGCATATATATATATATATATATATATATATATATATATATATAATTAAAATGTGTATGTAATATTTTGGTGCTACCATATAATTTTTAATTCTATAACTATTAATTATATTTGACATAAATTTTATTATCATAATGTTCCTTTTTTAAAAATAAAACTTAATACAAGACTGATTAAAAGATGAGGTTTTACTGGAACGGAGAGTATTCCGCTATCTAGCGGTGAAATACTGAACCAACACTTAGTTCTCTGCTACGCCGCCAGATCGCAGGACCATAAAAGTTAACAAATAGCAGCTGACTATGGTAATTAATGATACCGCATTTGCATACAATTAAGCATTCAATTAAACATGATTGTTTATTCCCGTACGACGGTAGCGGAATGAATACAATGCTAAATATTTAAATTAGTTCCTTATAAGATTAAAAAAAAAACGTTAAGATTACAATTGCTTGAAAAAGTAAAACCAATGGAATTCTTCGGATTATAATAAAAACTAAAACCCAATGACGTAAGGCAAATCTATATAAAACAATTAAAAAAACCTGTTAGCATAAGAGGAAAAGAACTGTATTTGATTTCTTAGGATAAATTATAAATAATTATAACAGCTTGAATTAAAAATAATTAAATCTCTAAAATAAAAAAAATACATGTTAGTTAACATTTCAACAAACATTTCGAACTATACATGATATATGTTTGTTGAAACGTCTATTTCTAGATGAAATGATTACAGAATTATACACTTTTCCCTTAATTACGTTCTCATTTTCAAACTAAAACTCATAACATGTAGTAACAAAGACGGGGAGACGCAATACAGTAGGGCAATATTTTCTCTAATTTCATGTGATCAATTATCTTCATGTCATACTTGGATTCTGAACTGGTTACAACCCAGATTTATAAAACCTTAATTATTTGCATGGAAAAAAACCTCAAAGCTGAAATACATGGTTACTAAGCAGAAATAAACAAGCATAAGACACAGTTACGTCGACTCAAAGTTTAATATGATAAAGAGATTCGTGGCCCTGGGATTAGCGTCAAAATGATATGACACTTTAGAAACAACTTTTCATGTTTGTCTGATTAGAGGGTTTAAGATTAACAAGGGGTTACTATCGAAGCAGAGAGAAACAAGACTGCTTGGCGATAACATAAATGTCCTTCAAAGTAAATAATTAATAATAACATGTAAATAAATTAATACATTCAAAATTATTTTAGATTTCTCTAATGGTTTTATCTTGAAGTAAAAATGTTGTATTGCAATTGAAGTGACTGCTAGATAATCCACACTTAAGTAATCTACTACTGGGCATACTATGCACATTTTATAGTAAATGATTCTAGACTCTTAGCTATACTAAAATGTATAAGAATATGAAGTTAAATATTTTCATTAAACGCAGAATGCATCGATAAAAGAGGACAAAAATCAAAATATTTTCTAATCTAATTTAATTAACAATTAAAACAGAGTATAACATAGAAATTCTTAGACTATAAATTCCTACCATTATCTCATTGCTTTGATTTCTTAGCCAGTTAATATAAATCATACATACTTATGGTGTAACATATGATAATTATTTTTTATAGTGCTAAGTGCTTTTATTCAATTATTTTCTCTCAGCTTATTTTTTAAAAGATTTTTATTCTATTTTTTTTTCTTTACCAGAACATACCATTTAGTTTATATTCATTTTCAAGTACTCATAGAGTACTTATATATTACCTTCAAGTACTTATATATTTGACTCAGACCAATAGTTATTTTATTAAACAGTATTTATTTAATTATTTTTTAGGGAAAACACATCACAAGCTATATTAAATTCTATGGTAGCATACACATATCCATGCATTGCATCATTCAATCGTATTCGAGCCCAAAAGCTGGCCAAAAATCAAATTTGACAACTTTCATTACCAGTCCTAGGATTTTGGCCTAAAGCAGGTAGATAACATCCCCATATTTTGACACCTTACATGGATTGACCCCTCAAGTCCCGTACCACCAGTCAGAACCTAGCACTCGCCGTTTACGCACGACTTAGTGCACGACATATCACAAAAAAAAAGTATTTTCGCTTTGTGTTTTCTTATGTTAAAAGTCCTTTCAGTAAAAAAAAAAAAAAAAAATTGATATGAATACAATCGATCAAGGTATGCACAATATTTTGTTTATCAATTTATTTGTATTGAAAACTTTATTTAGACATATCTAGTAGCATAACTATCTACCTAAAAATATTTAACTTTTTTATGTCTTTTCGCAAACATTTTTATTTTTTAATGTATGCAACTCCTCGCAACAGCATCAGACCTACATGTTATAATACTTTAGTATGTCTGTTATAACTTTAGCTATAAAAAAGAATCACAAGTATTCACATCACAGAAATAAATACCCTCTAAAGTACACCCTTCGTTGCGATTATAAATAAAATGTGTTTATATTGTTTTAGATATTGGTCATTCCGTCATGTCTGTGACTAGAAAACAGCTGCAAGAGATAGAGTAAGCTAACAACTATGGCTTAACGGAAAACTTGGAGATTTAGTAGAAAAAGTAGTGTACAAACTGTCCCCGCGAGAAAATAGGAAACCTTCAAAAAGCCATTAAGGTGTTTAAAGTAGTTAATAAATAAAAATGGCTTACACGTAATAGCACAGAACCTCGTTTTCTTGATAAGAACAGGGAACGGTTTAACAATAAAATTTATTTATCATTAATAAAAATATAATAATGTTACAAAAACTTGATTAACCTTCACTTTATCGACTTCCGAAATACGGTATAGCAATTTGAAACCCTTTTGACAAAAAAAAAGTACAAATATGTTTTTGGCCAGGTTATAGTTCAAAATACCAGTCTGTGCCATGGTAGGAGTATGAACCTTACTTAAAGTTTCTACTTTTGAATTAAGATGATTCAGACGTTGAATAACATTGCACGACATTAAAGTATGATCAATCTATTCCAATTACGGTAGAAATGAAGATAAAAAAAAAATGTATGCATCGCCTTCAGCTCTTGGCGATTTCGCTGCATTCTTTAATTTGAAATATAGTTTATATCTCCTTGCGTCTTTTATAAAAATATGATTTACTCCAATGCACAGTGTTTCGATTGGTAGGAGCTAGCTGGACAAAATTATTTTTCGGCATTTTTTCATTTGTTTCGATTAAGTAATTATCGTAATTATAAGGTAAGAATGAAGATAGTTGCGGGTGCAGTCAAATTGAACACCAAATAAGTGAATACTTATTTATTATTTGTGCCGACGTGTCGACCTACTTTGTAGGTCATCTTCAGGGCTATGAAAGAAAAACAGGCAAAACAAAATAACTATAAAATACATTACAGTACCAAAAATATAGTATTATGTAGAGTAATAGAAAAGTTGAACGAAATAGTGAAGGAATTATATGAATAAAAATTATACTGAATTTCGAACAGAAAGGTGACGAAAAATGAACAGATTACTTAAAAACGGATACAAAAGAATCATAAAAAAATTGTTTTTAATTAATTACCAACTGAATTTAAGAGAATTGCTAGGATAATAATTAGAAAAAATTTAAATAAAAACAATGTGTAATTAAGACAATATATAATAATAAAACTGATAAAAATCCATATTTATTCTGGTACAAGTTCCTTTACTTTAGTAGTACGGAAAATATCTTAGAGTAGAATAGAATTACAATTTAATTAATAAATGAAAATAAAAAATTAATGAATATAAATTAGGAGTTAGCTCGCAATAACGACTCGAATGAGAAAAAAATATAAATACGATAACAATAATTATAAAGAAAGAAGCTATTAATATTTACGTATATACAAGTTTTATGGAAAACAAAACAACAAAAAAATAAAGAAACAAAACACCTATAATTATTTAAAAAATAAGCATGTGTGTGTATATATACTCCCTTACATTACTTTTGATCAAAAACTAATTAAAGTTTTTCATTGTAAATAAATGCTAAATAAGATAGATAATAAATTGGAAGAATTGCTTGCCAAAATCATTTTTTATTTTTTCTTCAGAGTTCTCTTTAAGGTTTTCAAAATTAATTTTGGTCGAAAGATACTCAACATTTACAAGTTAAATTCTTCAACAATATATCTTCTCGAAATAAAGTACTCTAAAAAAAATGTACTCGATTGTGCAGACAGATTTCTAAACATGACTTTTTTCCTAGCTTGTACTAATCAAAACACTGTGCGCAGCTTTGATTTTCCCGCCATTTATCTGAAATATTGGAGGAATAGTTAGCCAATCTTATTTTAATTTTATTTTCAGAGTCCTCTGCAAGGTTTCTAACATTTAATTTGATCGAAAAGAACTATCAAATTTAAAAATAAGGATAGTTAAAAAAAAAACGTTCTTGAAAATAAGTACTCTAAAATTAAAAAAAATATGTTATACTCGAGTGTGCAGGCTATAATGCATCTTATTATTAATGGGAGAGATGCGGCTTTGAAATATATAAAATTTAGTCCTGATACAAGCGGATACATATCATTTTCATCACTTCAAAGTTTCAAAATAAGGAAAAATCCTTCATGCATTAAAAAAAAAATTGATGCAGTTTGATTATCAGAAGATTTTTTTAATTGGAAAACAATAGTACCTATGAGTACATATATTATCGATATTCAACAATTGATTCATATAACATTAGTAACACTTTATTTTTGTGCGGTTGAAATGAAGCTTTGAATACAACTGATATAGTATATTTCTATGGATTCATTACTTTTGGACTCTATTACTGACAAGATGAAGTTATAATATTAGATTTATAGGTTTTGAACATTTGTTTACAATATTCCAATAAAATATTTTAGAATTTTAAACATGACTTTCGTCCAGCTAGCTCCTACTAATCGAAACACTGTGCGGCGGGAAATAAACTCATCTATTTGGTTGTTAGAAATTTAACATTAAAAGATGGATTATAAGCAAGATCAGAGGGAACTTGACATACATTTTTTTTCTTAATCTCAAGATTCTACGATTGTTAATAAAGGGACAAGTATTCCAGCATAATAACTTAAAATGTTATTTATTTGGCTAGGCTTTAAATATAATCTTAGGATAGCTATAATGGCACCAAATCGTAATTAAAAAATTGATATTTTTAATTAATTTTAGCAATTGTATAACACAAAAAATAATGGTTTGAAGTCCAAGCCTTTTTATGCTGTTAAGTACTTATAATAATCATGAATCATAATAATAGTAACCCTCCTATCCGCTCCACGTCCCACGTTAATTGTCTGTTTTTATTTCTTTTTTATATTTAAATATATGCAGACAATGTGAGCAGAATAAAGAGATGTAAGCATGCAAAGTACGCTGAATAAATTACCATAAGAGAAAAACAGGTACCAATACTAGCTATAAATAGAAATGAAACAAAGGAATGGTTCCATTGGAGACTTCACGCGAAAACCTCTAATTGTTTATCCTTGGCAAATTTATTTATGTATAACATGTAGGTAGAATTAACAATATTAATTGAAAAAATGTAGTCAATTTTTTGTTTCGAAAACGTTCAAAATGGTTTGCATAAGTATGAGTACAGCTATTTTTTAATGACTGGGATTTTTTCTAACTTTTTACTTTGTCTGCGGAATTCATCATTTTGAAAAAAAATCAAAGGGTTTGAATGAAAATGATAGTCTGTTATTAGACAAATACGCATCTGAAAAAATTAAATAAAATCAAATTACAAAATTTAATGAATTATTGATTTTTGAATTTTGTTTTCAACTTGAATCCAGGTTTAATATACTTGTGGAGATATAACTCTCCGAATTATGAAATTCTTGTGAAAAATAGAAAAAGGTGAACAATCCCCATTAGATCTTCGCAACCAAATCTACTAAATTTGATGGAACGATTGGATATAATGAAGCTACTTAGCAAAAATATATTAAATACATATTTAACAAAACTGTTCCGTTCTCAAAGAACTATCTCCGAAAGCATAATTCGAACACAAATAGTGTAAAATGGAAATTCTTTAATGAAACAAAACAGCGTTTTTCCGATAACAAATTCCAAGAAACACGATAAACACATAAAAATATCAAATTTTTTAAAGAAAATAAAAGTTTTATTGGAAAAATGTCACAATAATTCGCAAAATCTTTCGAGGTATATTTAAAAAAAATTAAATATTTCATACATTTGGCTCTATTTCTTCACTTGATCCGACTAGATTAAAAAGTGGACAATCATGAATAAAAGTTCATATAGTAACAAAAGTTTAATTTATAATAAGTAAAGATTCTCAAATAAAATCTTATTTCTTTTCGCTAAAATATCGTATTTAATAATACTTAAAGCGTGTGTTTTTTTATGTTAATTGGTTAATAAAAGTAACACTAGGTGCTTGTAGGACCAACCATGTAATGATGAAATACAATTTAATTTTCACTATTTAAAGTCTAAAAAAAAAGCATAATCTAATAAGTTTGTAATGTTTTAAAATGTAAAAAAACATTTCACTAATATTTTGAAGTAGGATTACTTAGACGTAAGATAATATAGTAAAGCTAAAGTATTTTTTGAAGCATATAATTAGTGAAGAATATAATTAGTAAAGAATATAATTAGTGAAGAATATAATTAGGTGATACAAAGTAAAGTAAGAAAGTAAGATACAAAATGGAAAATACCGTATATTTCATTTTACATCTTACTTTTTACTTTCTCAATTACCTTACTTTTTATTTTTCTTTACTTTATCACCTTTTTGTTCACACGTTTTGTCATTTTGTTATTCTTAATTATTTTTATAAACTATCCAATGCTATATTTCTCCACTTTTCTATACTCTATATACTATTCTATAATCCCTAGTACTGCAATGTTCTTACAATTATTTTTCTGTTTTTCCTTCTTAGCCCTGAAGATGGCCATCGCATTGTAGGCCGAAACGTCGGCATGTATAATAAATAAGTTTTTTCTTATATAGTGTTATTTTTACTGCACACCCAGACTAATTGTATCCTTCATTGGATCTTATACAATATCATATAATGATCATGAAATAGTGTTAGAAATTAACTGAATTTTGATTAACTGATAATATAAATACATCACAACTTTCTCCACGGAAACGTATATCCCAGCGTTAAAGATAGAGATCTCAACAATTCGATGAGGGTGATTTAAGTGTGAGATGCGATGATTCAGAGGGAATACAAAATGGCTGGGAGGGATAATGTCATCAGGATTAGATCATTGTATAATTTGGTCAGGATCTGGGCCATTGCCAAAATACTTAGGCCCTTCAATTTCGGGAAGGTTTTATGTTTCATAACAATGCATCATTATAACGCATAATAAGACGTGTGAATTATTTGTTTATGTCCTTAGCGTCGTTAAGATCCATTAGCTATTCACTGTGTAGCGGTTTTTGACCTAAACTAAAGAAAAAACGGTTGTGATGTAAATATTACTATTTATATTATTATTCCATAAGAGTAGAATATCTTACATAAATCATTCTTGTTTTGTGTAATCATTGACTGCACCACCTGGCTATTTCATACTACTCTTAGAATTATCCAGTCAACTATTTTTCACTAGTAGTGTCTGTTAAACTGTCCACCCAGCCGCCTCTCCTGCCCTGAAGATTAGTCGGCACACTTAATATATAAGTCTTGACTTATTTGGTGTTTTCATGACTGCACCCTCCCAAGTGTTCAACCCCATTCTCCTCTATTTTTCACATAAATATAACTTCCATAGTTTTCCTCTTGGCCAATTAAGGATTCTGAAATCTTATTTGAAAAGAGTTGTTCTTCATATATATTTATTGAAATTTACAACTGTATACAGGACACATCAAGAAAATATAATGGAAGATAAATCAGGTCCAGAGACAAAGGCAAGTAGAGAAACTACCCAGTGGTAGTACTCAAATAAAAAGTCCAACCTAGAAGGTGACGAAGCCTTCTTTTCAGACGCCTCGGAGGATTATCAGGAATTGAAGATGTTGCAAGGTTTGAAACTAGTGGGTTTGAGTGAAAATGAATACTTTAAAAATATAGTTTAAAATGCACGCTGCTCTACTAGGTTTCGGAATCCATTTACGAAAATGGAATCTTAACAAGATTACAGAAAAAGCTGATAGTTAGAGACTATATGTTAAAACTATAATCGGACAACTATATTTAAGGCACAATATCTCATTTCCAAAACTAATCCTGTCATGATATATCACCTCGAAAGCAATATTTCGAAACCGACTGTTTTCATCCTTTTGAAGTCCAACCGCTTATTAACGAATGCATGGGGGCGATTTATCTAGGAACCATTCGCCATAATGTCTACATCTCCCTTTTGATAAAGGTCAAAGATAAATTATAACTGATTGAATCTTAAAATAGATTCCGAATAGTTATTTTTTAATAGATATAGATTTCTCCATTTGGCCAGTCGGGAATTCGGGCAGTGGGTTAGTCAAAGGATTACAGCTTTTTTGGGCTATATTTTTAATTAATTAAAAATTCAGGAGCTACTGGTATCAAAGAGCTATAAAGAAAAACAATATTTGAAATGGGTGCTGGCCTGATCGTGATTTTCAAGGTAACTATTTGTGTAAAAGCATGGAATATTTGGTAATCATAAAAAAAATAAAAACAATGAATGACTACATTCAATGAAGGGTCTGGGTTCAGTACATGATAGATACGGTACTGTTTCATGAACAACGGTTGTGTAGGGAGGTGATATTTCCTAGATCATGCTCGACCGTCACATTTTCCCCCTTATTTCGGGTACCCACTTCATAGAGGCTGGGTGAGGCCCGGAGGGTCCTAGATCTCATGGGATCCATCTCCGTCAGTTAACAGATCAAATAAAAGTATGCCAGCCGCGGGATTTGAATCCATTTCGGCATGGCAACTCAGCGCTCTACTAGTGAGCCACTCCGCTACCATTTGTTAATCATAGAGAGATACATAAGATACGGGCCCGAATATTGACTGCGCAGTCCATTTTTTTTTATAATAGAAAGAGACATAGTAATTTTTCCCAACCGATAATTTCTATTTGTAATTTACCTAGTTTTCAAATGCAAAGACTATTATGAACCACAAAAGCACAGAATCATTTTTCTATTCCCAACTATTTTTTTAACGACAAATATTCATTTAAAAATCGTCCACCATAATTTATTAAAATAATAATAATAATAATAAAGTCTTTATTTATTCTGGGACAAGTCCTTTTAGAATATACTATATAATATAAGGAAGAAATAGTTGGGGTGCAGTCAAAGAAAACACCAAAATAAGCAAAACTTATTTATTAAGTGCCGACGTTTCGGCCTACAATGTAGGCCATCTTCAGGAAGCTAATGGACGTCGAGGCTGGCAGTAACGGATGCCCCACACGGACACATCCGTAACCCACCGCGGCCAGAAGGGGACTCTAGACTCAGAGTCCCCTTCTGGCCGCGGTGGGTTAGCTCCCTGAAGATGGCCTACATTGTAGGCCGAAACGTCGGCACTTAATAAATAAGTTTTGCTTATTTTGGTGTTTTCTTTGACTGCACCCCCAACTATTTCTTCCTTAAATTAGAAGATACAGTCGACCAATTCTTCTCTAATACTATATAATAATGTAATTCTTCTATTGTATATTACTACATCAGCTATTATGCCATGGAATATAATGTAACAACAATTATTTATTAACTCAATTAAATTAACAAAGGAGAAAGAGTTAAAATAATTAGTGGAAAAAATTGCGTATAAACTCCAATGATAATATTTAAAGAATAAAAAAACATAATGAAATAAATAAAAATAGAATATAAATAAGACTATATTAATATTGACTTTCTCAAGAATGAGATTAAATTAATTATTACTTATGTAGATTTTTTTTTTTTTTTCTTAGCCCCTATAAGTTTGAAGATTTCTAATCTGGATTAGGATTAGGTTGGAGAGGAATCTCTTTTACTGTACTGCGCACATTTTAAGAGGAGTATGAGAAGACGGAAGGTTCTAATTTCTTTCTTTAATTCTTAACTTTGGATTTTTCCGATGATGGGGCACACCGTGTCCTTTTCCTTTTATTGTTTATTTTATTTATTTCTCAGTTCAGGCTGAGACTTTGAACGTGATCTTGCCACGTTTGTGGCCGTCCTGCTGGGGTGAGTGTCCTGAAAAGAGGGTTAGTACTGTATTTCAGACTGTCAAAAAATTTGATGTGTCTGCGTTTTATGAAGTCTGTGACTGTCGGTAAGTCGAGAGTAGTGTGTAGGAGGTCCATTTTTGTTTTGTTTAATGTCGTGTGTCTCACTATGCGTTGTAGTACGCTGTTCTGAAACTGTTGGAGCTTTTTTGCTGTCGCCGGTGTGATGGTACTTAAAAGTGGTGCTCCGTAGAGGAGCGCCGGTCTTAAGATGCTTTTGTAGATGGTCAGCTTGAGGCGGAGGGATAAGTTAGGAGATGTAAGCAGGTGGTTAAGTCTGTAAGACTTGGTCCGAACCGCTCTGAGTTTCTTCCTGCAGTGGTAGGCTAGTTTCAGGTGTCGGTCTAGTGTGACACCTAAGTAGACTATGCTGCTTGCTGGTCTGTTTTCGCGCCCCGCTACTCTATAGACCTTAGGGAGAGGGCGACGCTTTTTTCCCTGAAATGAGAAAATTATGCAGTCCGTCTTTTTAGGATTCACTGTGATGTTGAGTCCTTCTAGCTTCTGTGTGATGCTCGCGCAGACCTCCTCCGCCTGCCGTAGAGCTCTCTCTGCGCTGATCGAGCTGCTGTAGATCGCTATGTCATCGGCATAGGCTGCTACAGCAGCTTTTTTGTAGTTGGCTCCAACAGTTTCAGCTGTGTATATTGAGAAAAGTACTGGAGATAGCACAGACCTCTGAGGTACTCCGCAGGTGAATGCGATGGCTTCCGATGATGTTTCACCAATGCGGACTGCTGACGTTCGCTGTTGAAGAAACGAGCGTAGGACCGAGTAGAGCTGTTCCGGAAATTCGTTGTCCTGTAGTGTCTTGCATAGTAGACTATGGGACACTGATTCGAACGCTTCCGTGCAATCTATGGAGATCATAGCGGTCGCTTCGTTCTTGGCTGTGCTCTGGCTTACTTCTGCATGTATCTTCGCCAGGTGATGATCCGTGCAGAGGCCTGCCTGATAGGCGGTTTGCTCCGGTGGGATGAGAGCTATCTTTGAGAAATATGTCTTGAGATAATTGAGGACAATTTTCTCAAAGACTTTGCCCAGATGCGGAAGCAAGCTGATGGGCCTGTAGTCTGCTGGCTGCGATCCCGACTTCATGGGTTTGAGTAGAGGAAAAAGAATAGCTCTCTTCCAAATGTCAGGAAAATATCTTAACCTGAGGCAAGTGTTGTATAAATTGGTCAAGTGAGCTATTCCTTTTCTTGGCAGTTGTTTCAGCAATATGGTTTGTATCCCGTCGTGGCCTGGTGCTATATTCCCCTTCGTACGACGGAGAATCGCCTTCAGCTGCTTCGGGGATACAAACATATAGTTGTTTCCTGTCTCTTCGGTAGGTAGGTCTGTTTGTGCAGGATCAGTTCTTCTTGCGATGATTCCACCATAGTGATCTGAAAACTTGGTAACCTGTTCCTCTACTGTCAACAGCTTGTCCCCGTCGTGGAGTATTGTGGAACTTCTCTTCTTCGTGCTGGTTTTTAACAGCTTCCAGAATTTCCTGTAGTCACCGTGCGTGGACCTCAGTTTCTCGTGCCACTGTGCAGTCCTCCATTGTTTTATCAGACTGCGAATCTGCGTGGTAAGGGAATTTACCACCGATTTCGCCTCATAATCCCTGGTCCTATACCATTTATTCTTCCACTTATTGCGAGTTGCGATAAGGTTCAGAATGTGATCTGGCATAGGACGTAGAGCTGGTGGGAGTGGCCCGAACTTCGGAATGGTTTCGTCTGCGGCTCTTCTGATGGTTTCGGTGAAGAAGTCCACGTAGGCGTCCACGTCACTTCTCGTCAGGAGTGTGGGAACTGTTGACAGTACGTTATGGACCTGTGCCCTGTATGTGCCCCAGTCTGCTTCCTCATATTTATACTTTGTCGCCGCTGAAAATGGTAGTTCCTCGTCTATGATATAGAGCACAGGTCTATGGTCGGAGGTGATAAAGTCCATCGTTGAACAATCCACGAATCGATGCGGCTGCCTCGTGAGTAGAAGATCGATGGTAGATGTGAACGATGGCTTCGCTCGATGTCTGAAGGTGTGGGTGTTCGGATGTACTACAGTGAAAGGAGTCTTGATGAGTTTACTTCCGGCTTTGTTGCTCCTGATGTTGTTCCAGATCGGGTGCCGAGCATTTAGGTCACCCACTACCCAATGGTTGTTCTGCTTGGCGCACTCGGCTAATATCATCGAAAAGATGTCTATAGACCCGGGTCTTCTATATAAACCTGTGATGATAGTGGGTTTGTCGAGTTGCACCTGTACGGTTTTGTGGTGGATTCGCGGGTCACCAGTTCCCATTGGTGGAGGTAGTACCCTCCACCGAAGCCCGTGGCGTATGGCTATGATGACCCCTCCTCCGTCGTCTCCTGTGAGGGCGTATCCTGGGATGCGAATATGCCGGAAGTTAACTCTTGTATCTGTGAGGATCACTATGGTGGGTTGGGTCTGTGCTATCAACGCATAGATTTCCGTAATTTTGGGCATAAGCCCGTCAGTGTTGAAGTTTAAAAGTTTTACTGTCCTGTTCATTTTGTCAGAGAGTCAGTAATAAGGTTTATGAGTGTGTTCGTGGTGTTTGTTAAAGTTGCGATACTCTGCATAATGAGTTCCACCCATGGTGGGGGTTCATGAGAATAAGGAGCAGGTCTGATTTCTTGCTGTCCTTGTCGCTCTTCTGCATCCGTCGTATGTCGAGGATGCCCTGCAGGCGCACGTTGCTGCATGTTTTGATGTCTTCGATGTTGCGATCTATGTTCAGCCCATAGATCACAAATTTCCTCGTCGTCTGCCCTTTTCTGGTCGAATAGGTGTGATAGGGGCTCTTTGACTGTTGAAAGAACCCAGTCATTTTTTCGTGAATTTCGATAGTGCCCGGAAATATCCTTACAACATCTCTAGTCTTCTGGATTTCAAAATTTGAAAAACCGGCCGTGTTCAGCTCTTGTACGGCCTTTTGTGTGCTCACCACACCTGAAACTACGATCGGAGAAGGCTTCTTCCGAATCGCGACAGTCGTGGTACCTGCACTTTTCGCACTATCACTGCCCGATATATCTTTTTCACCCAAAAACGAGAACGCGTTTGACGTACTCGCACTGAATTTGGTTGTGGTATTGGCGGGTTTGCAGAACTTTTTCCCAGTTACTGTCTTCCAGCCATCGGTTGAAGTCTTCGCCTTGGTCTTCTTAGCGGCGGAGGCAATGGTGATGGTAGAAGCAGGTTTTCTCTTCTCGGGTGTTGCTGCCTGAATGACTTCGGCTTCCATTTTGTCGGCCATTGTATTAGACGGGACGGACCGTAATGAACGCACCGTGTCAGGGGTGGAGTGTGGTTTTGCAAGAGCAACGCTGCCCGATTGGTCGCAAGGTTTTTGCCCACAGGAGACGTGTGGACCTTGTCGACTTAAGGCGCTAATCTTTGCAAGAACACTGGAAACTGAGGTAGCAAGATAACAACGCACTGGTATCCTTGTCAGCGCAACGCTGCCCGATTAGCCGCTGTCTTTAGCCCACAGGATAAATGCGGAGTCCAGCAGCTTAAGGCGCAAAGCTAAACAAGAACAACAGTCACTCCTGAAAAGTGAAATGGATGGATAGGTGTCTTTTAGTGACACCTATGCAAAAAATTTCAATCAATTCAATCTCGAATTATACGAATTATCATCTATGTAGAAATTTTTTTTTTGTTTCGAATCTCCATTTATTTATATAAACAAATATTTACAATATATATATATATATATACAATACATAAATATATATATACGGAAATAATTATAGTACTTTTTCTACCCGGAGGCATTTTAAGCAATACATAGAATGAGTCCGCTGAAGGCGGGTTCTCTAAACCGGCCAAGGCCGCTGATTCTATACATTCAAAGCAGGGAGAGACCGCTTTAAGGGATTAGGTGATAGGAAGAAGAAAGGGGGGAGATGAAGGAAGAAAGGAAGAAAGGCTTGGACAAGGGAGTCCTCACCCCATCCCTAGGCCAATGAGAGCACGTCGACCAAGGGGACACTGCCTTGCCACCTCCCAGGTCTGGGAGGGGGAACTATGTCTCTAAAGAGTGGGTTGCTACACGCCTTCAGCCCATCAAAAAATTTGATGTGCCTCCGGCTAATGTAGTTCGGTATAGACGGGAGTTAGAAATGATTAACTGTGTATATGTTAAATAATGCAGTAGATGTTTTCTTATCGGGAAGATCATGTAAAGTTTTCGGTATAAAATTAAATGATTTCAAACCAGCACTTTTTTTTCCTAAAAATTCCAAGAATCAGACAAACAACTATCGATTATAAAATAAATTATTAAAACTATAAATAATGTTTTACGAACAATGTATAGAAAAGTAAACAGTAGAGTGGTACTGGAACTGCTGGGCTAGGTAGATTGGTGCAGGAAACAAGCTATCACAGAGGCAACAAACAAATCAAAAGAATGGACACACCTCATGAGTACATCTTCACCAAGGTGTAATAGGCTGTATCACTTTCCTTTAAATTTCCTTTGAACAAATCAGAGGCTAAAGTAGTTGGAAGGTATCGTGATAATTCTAGTCTGAGTGTAAACAAAAAAATTTTATAAAACTTCTGGAGAAGCTAACTAAATATGTCTGTTTGACTTTGATTTCAGACATTTTAAATAATAATAAAAAGACTTTTAGGTATTTATTCCGCAGGTTGTCACTTCGAGTTGAGTAACTATAAGTTTATTTTTTCATTAGTTTCCCTTTTAATATTTTCCAAAGATTAAAATTATTGAGAGCCAATTTTTTAAAATTAATTAAGGAAAAGAGGAAAATTAAGTATGTGAAATGTGAATACATCGGTAATCATTTCATCTAGAAACATATATCATTTTTATATATTTTTATTTTGAAGAGAATATATCATATTTACTTCGAAATGTTAGTTGAAGCTTTTATTTCTTGATATTTCTTTCCGTAGTAAAGATCATGATAACTTGTATTTTTGGAAAACATTAAAAGGGAAAGGAAAGTTGAAATTTGTTGTGACTCAATATAAAGCGACAACCTGCGAAATAAATACCTACTTTTATATTCTACTTCATACAAAAATAAAATAAAAAATCACTCCTTACAACCCCGTAACATAACGTAGTTTACGTGTCTGATATCTTATATTAAAAATCCATTTTCTCTACAGCAATCTCGAGTGATGATTTACTTAAAAGACGACCTTAACACAGATTATAACCTTAAATACACCATTCAGTTACTCAAGAACTTAATTTTCTCAAACACTTGGCCTTTTTTCAAAGCACTTCATTATGTAAAGCAGTATCACTCCTCTCTACTTAGGTAACTAAGTAAATACTTTAGGTAACCACTTATCGAAGAGTCTTCTCAAAACAGTCGGGTCTAAATGGCGGCCAGTGTTCCTTGCTAAATAGTATATTATTCTCCTAATTTAGCTCTGGCCCGATTTCAAACGCCTGCTTATTCCAAGGTTGTTTGTGTTAGGTAAAGAATAACAAGTAACTGTTTAAGCTTACCTCAGCTTGGCTTAAGGTGGGATGATCAAAGGATGCCGAGGAAGCAAACGATCGCTATTTTTCAACCAGCAGGCGTCGAAAAACAAGTACACAACGGAAGGTATCATTCATAGTGAAAAATCTATGCACTTTAACAGTATAGTAAATATTTAAAAAAGGAAAAAAAAAATAATATTCTAGGATTCAAGCACCACTTTTTCCCAGGAGTCAAAAGTTATTTCCTTTACGTCATTTATGTCATCATCATTACATGTTTTTTGGAAGTATAATTGTACTCGTATTCAATCATTTATAAACAGCAGATCGACTCTATGAGGTCGAGTAACCCTACTGGTGCTCACCAAGCCTCTATAAAGGGGGTGGTATCCTTAATTAGCGAAAATCATGGAGGTTGAACTTGACTTTTTCCAGGTCAAATCACCAGGCAAACCGTTGATCTAGAAACAGTTCAGCCTTTAGTGAGTCGGCCTGTTTTGTGTGTGGAATTATTAACGATTTCCAACTGTTAAATGATTTTTTCGCAAAAAAGAAAGAGATGTGTTATCTTTAATTGGCAAAAAATATTACATATTATATTGAGGTTGATGAAAAGAACTGAACAATAAAAAAAAAATCTTTAGATTATTTAATTTAAGGAAATAAAAAAATTAGCAAAAATGAAATATTGTTCATCTACATCAGTGTTCGTCAATTTTTGGTCCATTCTCCACTCTATCTATCTCTGACGGCTCAATGGCCCTTGAAGGACCCTGGTCTAAACAAGTGTCCACTCAGAGCGATCCTCTGCAGCTTTTCTCCACCTTCTCACTTCCAGAAGCTGTAGATCAGCCTCGACATGTTCAAGACCCGGTAGCCTGGACCTACCTCTTTCTATTCTACCGTCCCTCCATTATCTCCCGTGGTAGTCTTTCCTGATCCATTCGATGCACATGGCCCAACCTATAAAAGACTAAATCTGGGTCTTTATATAGGTCTCTAATTTCTTTAGTGGTTTTTATCTTGTATATATCATCGACTTTGGTTGGGGCAGATATTTTTTCAGAATTTTCCTTTCCTTCAGAAGTATTAATGAAACTCTCATGTCACTTTGTAAGGGTCCACGCTGCACCACTAAGTGTGAAGAATAAGTGTGCAGAATAGAAGTTTATTCGAGAAACTTCGGCAATGGTTTTAACTCTATACGTGGGGTATTCATATCTATGTGTAGTTTTTTCTTCATAATTTGTTAATAATAATTGTATTACAACTAAAATGTTACCCTGATCTCAGGGAAAACATATAGATCACCATGTATTGTTCGATACAATCACTTTTACAATTTCTTCCTATTCAGTGATCGGAAACGACAATGCTACAGAGGGAGTCCTAAATTTTGCCAGTATAATTAGAATAGGGATATATAATGAGTACCTAAAAACTTACAGAATCGGAACTCTGGTTTCTTGTTCCTTTTGAAGGACGACTTAACCAAGAATTGTTTAATCCATTAAAAATAATCTGGCTAGGAATCCGCGATTCTGGGCTAACTATTACACCACAGGTTGCCCCAACAAACTTTGTTCTGTATATAGAAAAAAACAACATCCGAAATCTACTTAATTTTGTTTTCGTTTATTCTAAAATAGAACTTGTTAGCCCTCACTTACAAAAAAATGAAATATTTTAACATACAGGTGTATATATAATTATAAGAGAAATCAATACTTAATTGTCATATTCATACAAATCCATAATTTTTTTTCAATATATGGGAACAAGGACGTGTAGCCAATCGACCCGACACACTTCGACATATTCCTTACAATACCCACACCCCTTTTAAGAGCCATAATAAACAAGGATTTTGAAAGATTACCCTTGAAGTGGCTATAAAGTTGAATGAAAGGAACAGATATAATGGTCCTTTACGACCCTAACCCAGAGAAGAGACATACTCGTATATTAAGCAGTTCTTCTCAGAGGATTTATATCAAATGAGGCTGTAACGTCCCTCAAGAAGGCAGTGATAGAAAGGCTGTATACTCTCTTAAATAGGAGGGACTCTGAGATGGGAGGTAAAGTATGGTCAGGGATGACTTTCGATTTGCCGAGTTTCAATGCTGTGCAATTAGTTGCAAGAATCCGCGACCATCCCAGGCGGAGTAGATGAAGTGAAATATATATCGAATGTTCTACCGCTGTTGTATACGATATATTGAAAAAAAAAATCCTATTTGCACATCAGACTATATTGAATCACAGCTTGAATTGAATTTTAAAAGTTTTAATTCAGTTCCTAATGTACATTTAATTTTAATTTTATGGGGAAATTTATATTTATCAACACTTGAAATAAAAAGGTGCTTGCTGTTTAAATAAGAAAAAAAAACAGAAAGACTTAAATTTATAGAGAAAGGTATCCAAAAAATTCTCCATTTAAGTCCTGTCAAATTAGAATAATCGTGATAAGATCTAGTTTATATTAAAGAACAATTAACTGCACATTGATACAAACAATTTAATTAAAATCGTCAGAGTCGTTGAAAATTAAAAAAAAAAGTTTAATACTGCTGATCGATACCAAGTTTGAACTCAAAGAAGTAATTATTTCTGTAATATTATTATTATTATTAATTTAATGAAATACAATTTCCCCCATTAGAGAAGTTGAATAAACTGTGGTCATCGAAACAATAATTATTAATGCTACCATTCGTATATTTTTTTATTCGAAGGTTCCTCTTATATCACATCTACATCCTGTACAGAAACAAAATCTAGGGAATTTATGCAAAAGAATAAAATATATTTTAATAATTTAAGAAATTTCTGAAAATTTTGCAGGTGTCCATCAGCCTTCTGGTCAAATTGTAATGTTCTATTCCAGTCGATAGAAGCATCTCAACATCTTCGGCTGCTAAATAAAAAAAATAAATAATAAACTTCCTAGTTGGTTAGCAACGATTGCTCCATTGGAAACACGTTCTTTCCGTGCTCAGAGACTTGTCCACTCTCGCGGGGCTTATTACAACTTGATAAAGACGAAGAGGACTTTACGTAGCCAATCAAGTCAGTTTTTACTTCATAACAGGCAAAATATGCGAAGACCCAAGTATCCATAAGACGCCGCTTTGCATAGGAATCCACCGGACAGCTAGGAATCTCATTAGAGAGAGGAATGGTGGTAGAGGAGGGCAATATAAATACTTTGCAGGCCGACATTGATTGCCCGCTCGACTCAGAGGAGGTTGTAAACAATCTGTATGCTGGTCCTGCCTCATCAATGCATGAAGCGATTTGTAAGCCTTCTCCTACTCTAAGCTTCGTCGTTATCAACACGTACTTATTTATACTTCTCGGCTTCGTCGCTAAGCCGTGTCCGCGTTTATGGTTTGTTTTAGCATATCAACAGGTAGTATGATGATGATTTTATTTAAATCAAATTGAATCTGCAGCCGAATAGATTATTTACCATATTTTATTATACTTAAAATAAGTTCAGTCAAACATATTTATCAATAAAATTGTATAGACAATATATTGACCGATCTTTAACAAGGAGCTGTGGACCCTGATCTTAATAAATAAAAATAATTAACACCAAATTTATCTTCGTAGGAATAGAACACGCATGGTTACAAACGTGTATAATCAGGGTTTTATACAAGTTTTAATAATGTTGAAGAGTACAATCTTCCAAAATTAATTTTGTTTGGAAATGTTGGAAGAAATAAACTAGATTTTTTAATATTTTTTTATAACATTTATTGTCTTCCTCTGTAAATCAATAAATCGGAGTTTTTGGTTGAAAACTCAGTACGTTCGTTTGTCACAATGCCGAATAGCTCAGGAGAGTACATAAAGATTCTAGTAGATACTATTGTTGATGATTACCAAGAAAAATTATATCCATTTGATGTATATCATTTACCACCAATATCATTCATGGGGTTTATTCTAGTTTTTTATTAAATGCAATTATGGTTATATTTCTTCTTTATCTACTTTCTTCTTCTTTTGAATGTTTTACATTACAGTTCAATAATTCAATAATTCCATATCATTGAATCTCATAAAAAATTTTTTAAAGAGGAGTTGTTTACTTAATAAAAAATAGCATATTTATTGTATCTGTATTGCATTGCGAAGAGCGGGATGGATGGATCCATTAGAATCTCGAGACCCTTCTGGAGTCACCCAGCCTCTATAAATCGTGCATCCCAAATAAGGAGGAAAACATAAAGGTTGAGTGTGATCCCGGACAAATAACTTTCCGCACAACGGTTGTTCTAGAAACAGTACTGTCTCTACTACTAACTGAACCCAAGATGGACCGTAGTGGTAAAGAAAAATGATACATTATAGTATTAGGAATGACACCTTAGACTTTTGGGGTTATTTATTATTTGTCATCATTTACATTGAAATCTCGAACTGTTTTATGTCAAAAACTTATTTTGAAGCTACTCTATGTGAGTATTTTAACGTTATATGAAAATAATCAGATGACACAGTTAATTAGGAAATCTCACTAAAAAAAGTATTGTAGATTTTTGGATGCCAATATATATGATTATTCAACTGATTTATTTTAATATGCTAACGACAGAGAGGAAGACCGATGAAGACATGGATGAAGGATGTGAGAGAAGGACCAGCTGCGAAGAGGGCTGCGAGAGGAAGAAGAAGAATGGACTGATAGGAAAAATTGGCAGGAATAGAATTTGGGTATCGAGATACATTAATTGTAAAAACCCGAATAAATAAATAAAATGGATTCTTTTCCAGAATTAAGTATAATCCCACTAATATTATAAATATTACAAGCGAAAGTTTGTATATTTGTCTCTCTTTCACGCAAAAACTACTAAACGGATTTGGATGAAACATTACATTAATATAGGTTATACATCAGAATAACACATAGGCTACAGCAAGTGCGGATCCGTGGGGGGCATAGGGCACGTGCCCCCCGACAACTTTTTAGGTACTGTTGAGAATCCATTATAGTACATAATTAAAAGCAAATCACATGATAATAGTTGTTAAAATAACAGAAAGAACATGAGTGAAACTATTGTTTTGATATTCTACTATCGTACTAATATTATTAATGCGAAAGTTTGTATCTATGTTTGTTACTTATTCACGCAAAAACTACTGAAAGTATTTGAATGTAACTTATTGAGTAATATAGGTTATACATCATAATAACATAGGCCACATCAAGGGCAGATTTAGGGGGTCTCCAGACAGACGTGCCCTCCCCAGACAGTTTTTTGTGTTCTGTGGAGAATCCAATATATTACATAGTTAAAGGCAAATCAGGAACTTAGCATGCTGAAATTTGCATATACTTTCTTTGTATAATTTAAGAAAGAAATTTGGATTATGCCACCCCAAGGATTTCCTCCTTGATATGACAGGGGTTCAAAGACTGTGTGGAATCCGCCAGTTTTGAAGTTAGAAATCCGAAATTTTGGATGTACAAATAACTTATAGTAAAGCAAAAATTTAAATTGATCTGTCACGAAACGTTTCGGGCAGAACAAATTCCACGCGAGCGAAGCCGCGGGCAAAAGCTAGTTTCTTAAAACAAAATAAAATAAGTTGACTTTTACAAGAAAATACGATGGGTGGATAAACCATGAAATTAATTAACATATTTCAGTTTTTCATATTACAGCAAACCGGTATAAATATGCATATATTCTAATATAAATATTAAGAACGTCCTTAGCATTCAGATCCTATAAACGTGAAACGTTGAAATAACAGCTCAGATACGGACTGTCATGAAGAAATATCCATATTGAATGGGATTTATAGTCGTTAGAACAATAAGATGGCCCATGACTTAGAAATACCTTGGGGGAGGGTTCTAGTTTCATAAGTTTAGATAACCCGAAGCCAAGGCCGAAGCTCCACTAATGATAAGTTCTTAGCCCCCACTGAGGTCATCGTCATAGCCCCTGGCTGGGAAAGTTCTTTAAGATACCGAACAGTTTCCGCCTTCGAAATGTGCAATTATATATCTATAATAATAGCAGTGTCGAGGTTGTGTGGGGCAACCTAAGCCATTTCTGCCAATGTTTTCATCAGAGAAGTATTCATGTTAAGGTTGAGCGACAGATGGGATCGGGCAAAGGCAATAACAATAATAGCTCCTATTAGTTCTATAGGCTATATGTGAATTGGACCTAATTTAGCGACCTTTATTTTAGCCTTTTACGAACACACGAAAATAATTACTGAAGTCGGTTGAGGGTATGATCAAATTTTCTTAAATGATCGTTTAAGTAAGTTTATATACACTCATAAAACTTTAGTATAGGTAGTAAAAAAGCCATAATCCAAATTTCGGTATAATAATAACAATAAGGTATAGCGAACCCGAAAGTACGATGCTGATATCATCTTAATCTTCGCGATGCTATTACATTAATAATATTAATCACGCACATGCTCCGCAATTCCGCTATGTGTAATTTCCTGAATTCTCCAATGGACTCATCCTTTTTTGGTACGCATATTCTATACATCACCGTATTATCCAATACCTTAAGACGTTGTTCATCCATAAAGAAGAGATTGGAAGATGATAGTTTCGGGAAAAATGACGATTGAGATAATATTTCAATTACATTTCGACAAATTTCAGTATAATATGGAAAATAACTTGGATTAATTTAATGATTTTATTCCTGGATAACAAACCATAAAAAAAGAAGTTCAGAAATTATTTCAATTATTTAAAAAAAAAAACTCTTGCGCCATGTCTATTCACCCCCTCTGGTGTGTAAGAGGAAAATGTCCAAATTCTAAATTCTATCCTAAAATCGAAACGTGACAACTTAAATCACATCCTATCTCTTCAATGCCATCAAGAACTATTCTGAAAGGTCGATCATCACTTCCTCAAGAATTTATAGATAGGCGGAGGGCAGCTAGCCGAAATGTAAAGGTCCCAGATAGTACCAGGAACCAAGGTTCTAGCCAGGCAGATCCATCATATCCGACCTTCTTATAGGTTAGGGCACAGCCCGTTAATAGTTCTAGGTTCTATCTGGGTCGATCATTGGGTAGATAACCGACCAATGGTGATATACTAGACTGAAATTAAATCTCCGACAAGTTTATCGAATTTCGCTATTGACCAATAAGAGAGCCGATCGCGTTTTACAGTCGAGATAAAAACAGGGTTTAAACACCCTTAATTATAGCTGCTACCGCTCTCTCTCCCTTCCAGAACTCTCTTCCACACATGTTCTTAATTATTAACAATTTATTATTATATAATATACTGCTGATAAGGTTTTTAATTTTAAATTATCAAAAACAAAAATTACAACATTTCAACGATAGAGAACTAATAGTATCGCTGTGGTAATTAAGCTGGAGAGGCAAAATTTAGTACCCCCACGATAGCTTCATCCCATTAGCCATAACAGTATACAGTGACGTTAAAATAAACAAACTAACAGTACATATAATTTTTATTTTTGCTACATTAAATCTCCCTTAATATTTAATATAAATCAAGGAACGATCCATCACAATTCATGATGAAACTAACAATAGAAAAAAAATTTCTAAAAACAATGATAATAAAAATGAACCGACTTCAGAATATTTATTTAAATTTTTTTTTCTTTTTATGTATAATAAAAATCCTAAAAATATTTTGCAAAACATTAATTGTATACATATTTTTTTATGCACTACCTGAAAATATTTAAACTTTGAATAAGTAGAGGATTGTGCCAAAAAGTTTAATAGCCAGCCTCCAAAATCCGGGCGTTTATTAAATGGATATTTTGCATAAAGGTACGTTTATAAGCAGGTTCTACATTTTGGTGGTAGCACACCTACCACATACAACATAAAATATTTATTATTTTATCGAAAAAATATCTTCAAGGCATTCGCTAACAGAAAATCGTTTTATAAAATTTGCTTCCAATATTATTCCTGATAACCCTCCAAGGCGTCTGAAAAGAAGATGAACTCGAGACCTTCTACTATAGAACTTTATTGGAGTGCTACCGATGCGTATTTTCTCCACAAATGTTTTTTTTGTCATGTCATTTGTTAATATTAGCAAATTTACTTGTTGTAATATTATTACAGTTGTAAATAAAAATAAAGTAATAATAATAAGATATTAAATTCGGAATGATCGATTAAATTACGATGCCCTTTCAGCATGTGTCAATTATTTTGTAAGATTTCATTTTTAATAGGAAACCTAAATACGACATTTATTTCATTTATGTGCGCTAAGTTGTGATAATAATATAATTTCTAGGGATATGATAATAATAACTTTAAAGGTTGATGACTACATTTTACACTTTTTATTACCGGGATCAAACGGCTTGATGTTGAAATTATGAAATTTATTGGGGAGACCTTTGGAAAGCTATTAAAATAGGTGAAAATTGAATTTTTTAAAATAGCCTAAAACCGTATAAAGTTTTATTAACCTAATACGGTTATTAACCCAGATTAGAGCAGTTATTTTTTAATTAATTATTAATTTAAACATGTGTTCATTTGGTTTCATGTCGTATTAGTGATTCAACTAAGAAGAAATTTCGTAATGTGAATACCAATATTTAAATTTATTATTTTGCAACTAATCCAATGTATTTAGTACAAAATAACTCAAGAATACATACAAAATTATCAAGACTCTTGAAAAGTATAGATCATCATCATGATAAATGATATGAAAGGCTTCGGTCAAAAAACCCATCGGCTTGATTTAATAAATGATTACATAAAATTAATTTCTCATGAATACATTTCCTTGTTTCTTATGTTTAGGGAATTTATCTATATCTGAGGAATATATCCGATAAATGTTATAAAAGGTTTGTTTTTTTTAAAGTCTATTGACAAGACCAAATCATTTATGACATAATCATCATTTTCAAAAATGATTTTCCTAATTTATAATGTTCAGGGAGCTTATCTCTGTGTATTTGAAGAATATATCGGAAAAATGTTAAACAAAGTTTTTATAAAAAATTTATCGGCTCTATCAAATATATTACGACATAATCATCATTTTTATAAACGAATTTTCTAATTTATAATTTTTAGGAATTTATCTGTATCCGTATTTGAGGAATATATCCGATATATGTTGTAAAATGTTTTTATAAAAAAACTCTATCGGCGTGACCAAATAAATTATGACATAATCTTCATTTCATAAACGAATTTCCTATTTTTTAATGTTTAGGGAATTTACCTTAATATATAGTTGAGGAATATACTCAAAATATAACAAAAGGTTTTATAAAAAAAAAAATAAATTATGAAATAACCATCATCATCTTAAATGAATTTCCCTATTTACTATGAATTTATCTGTACCAGAATTGTTAACTAAAAAATATTTTCAGGGGAAGAAAGTAGTCCAGGTGGAGGTAAAAAAAAATCTTAAATAGGGAGAATTGTTTATTGGAAGCTAACGTTTCGAAACACATTACAGGTATTCTTCAGGGCTAAATATACAAAATAATTATTTAGTATTAATTAATATAAGTATTTTGTATATTTAGCCCTGAAGAAGACCTGCAATGTGGGTCGAAACGTTGGCTTTCCAATAAACAGTTCTTCCTATTTAAGAGCATTTTTTTTTTTGCCTTCACGCGGACCATTTTCTTCTTCATATATGTAAGTATGTATGTATTATATATTTTAGCTATGAGATTTGTAATATATGAAATATTGGTAATTTTAATGCAGGATTAAATTGCTAAATTAGTCTAATTTATATGGCGGGCGATAGATGATAACCTTAGTGATGACATTTAGACCGCATGTGACCATCATTCCAGATCATTGCGAAATTTCTCATCCAAATAGACAGGATGGGTTCAGGAGAGGAATAACTTTTGAAATTGCACAGAGTTATACGGAGTTTCTCATAAATTTCAGATGTAGAAACTGAAATTTAGAAGCCTAGGGCAGATGTTCACGACGTGGTATATTTCATTGTGATTTAGAGGTTCCATTTAGGAATAAAATATTTGATACTAATAGCTTGCTACATGACACTAACTTCATGTTCGTTCAAGAAATGAGAAGAATATACTCTCTATATAATGATCTGTCTGTTCCTTAATTTTAGAAATGATATAGTTTCCAGGAGATATATAGCTCATATTGTATACAACTGAATTATTTATTTTTTTCCACGAATCGGCCAGCAAGGACCACGCGAATATCACTCAAATCTCCTTCACAATCTCCGCCTTCCGTCTACTTCAATACTCTCCCATCACCCTCGTCTCTTCTTCCTTCCCGCAAGAACCCCAACCTCTTTAAGTTTTTTTCCCGAAAAGCTCTCTATCCAGGCAGTCCTCATCTTTGATTTTTAGCCTATCCAGCTCTTCTTTTATTTGCTTCACATATCCACCTATACCCTTATGGCTAGTATTTTATCAAAGAGTTTTTTGTTCAGCCTCTTATTGTTCATTCTGACCATGTGGCCGTAGAACCTCAGTCTCCCGGGTATTATTTATTATTAAATTATTCAAGAACTAACTTATTAATTCAAGTAACATCAATATAAATTAAATAAAAAGTAAACTTGTCGTAGCTATCAATTAACAAAGTCGATAAATAAGTCAATTGATTGTCTAAGCAGCGTAAATTTACACCTTCCTCAAGATTAAAGAAGCCTTCGCTGACTAACTTAATGAACAGAGACTTGATTAATTGCTCCCCATATCTGATGCAACACAACAAGAAAAACTAGTCCAAATAATAAGCGGGTGCCTTGAACTAGACAAGGTTTCACAATAAGGCGAGGGTTAGTACTATTCCAAATACAGCTGATAAATGTAACCTTAATCCTCTTAAAGTTCAGAAATGAACCATAACACTTTATGGTATATCCACTGAAAACCAGTTTCGCAATATTAATATGTAGATAAATCCGATGTATGATACGAAAATTTTCTTTTCAAATGAATGAAGTGTTCCCCATTTTTTGGTTTCAACATTTAAAATAAATCGTAATATAGGTAGAAAATATAATTGTTTTCCACTTTAACGATAAAATTTCCAAAATCCTTCGTAAAATCCTCGTAAAAGACCTTTTAAGTTGGACTTGTTATTTAGGTGCCTATGACTGGTTAGTTTCTCTACTTGTCTTAATAATTGCTAATATGTATTATTCCTGTCATTTACTTATTGTTATAAAACAGCAGTAAATTTCAATGAATAATTTTAAAAACCAATAAAATAAGTGAATAATCTGTTCATTGGACAAATATCCCATACCTTTAACAAATTATTTTTATTTATATTAAATAAAATAAAAAATAGATATCACTATAACCCATGAAGGGTCTTGTGTTCAGTTACTTAGTCATGACAGGCTATACGAGTACTGTTTCAAAGTCAACAGTTGAGCAAGGCAGTAATAAATCAGAGATTACGCTCAACCTCAAACTTTAAACAATACATGATATTCAAAATTCCAATGTAAAAAACATTCATACAATAAACAACAAAATAAATGGGCGTACAAACAATACAAATTAACTTTTTTATTCTAGAAAAATAATAACTCGTTGCAAACATATTTACAATTAACAAACATGTGAATAGTAGTATATAAACAATAGTAATTTAAAATATCCATTTGAGGTTACGAGCGAATGGTAACTGACCTGTACTTGATATGGAAAGATAAAATGTATATTTTCATGGAATAAATAAGAAATATGTGGAGAAAAAAACCACATATGTCTAACAGTTTGAAAATAACAGATTCATTTTATAAAAAAGCTACTCTTAATCAAGCTAAATTACAAAAATTTAAATACATTTTCAAATTAGAAAAGTTTAAACAATTATTTTCTAATTCCCAATACGCTTTATTGTTGTAGCATTGAATAACAAGTTAAATTTTGATGTATAAATGACGAATTTACAGTCAGGATTCGAGGAATTTCTTATAATAAATATTTACAAGGTCCGAAAATAATTAAATATATAATGTCCTTTTCAAACAATTTAAAAATTAACAGCTCAAAAACAAAATAATTTTATTTCTCCTTGGTAATAAAAGCTGCTCGAGGACGGAAAACCTTGGGCCAACAGGTAATAAAAACAGCATAAATATAAATATACGGTTGTATTATAAATATATAGTGATATGATTTATCTTATAGCCTCGTGAGCATATCATTTTTTTCGGTGGTACAACCGCCTCCCTAGAGACGGCCACACCCAAGGTTGCACCGGAGCACACTACAGGTATAATAGGCCCAACGCTCTATTATTCCCTAGAACTATATTACCTCGAGATCATTATCAGATTCTGTAGTTCTTTACCGTGATTATTTATTGTAGGCCTTGCAATCCCTCGAAGCAGGTGAAAGGTTTCAAAAATATGATAATGAGACTTAGATCAGTAAACCTTGCGGATAAAATATAACTAAGTATCAAATGGATTTTTAGAATCCAAAAATAAATACTTAAATCAATTATTCATTCAGTTTAATGTAATCATACAGAGATGCAGTAGTCACCTTGAAGCATGGAAAGTTAATTTCTTATTATTAAATATAAAAATAGTTTTGCATATTGTTTCAAAGTTATTTTTAAAAATATAATAAAACAGATACCGAAACCTAATAATTTTTAATCCCTAAATAACAATGGTCGAAATAAAATACTCTCTCAAATTGGCACGGCCAATATTTTTAATCTATTCATCAGGTGTTTATTATGGTTTCGACCGTTTCGTCAGGTTATTTCCCCATGTTTCGCAGGCCATACTGCAAGCTTAATCTGAGACAGAAAATGTTCTTCTTATAGCTTCTGGATCCGGGGGCAGACCAACAAAGACGATAGTTACAAATTAAGCAAGCTGTTGCTCACAAACACACCAGTGGCCTAAAAGAAACCAAAAAGTCAGTCAGTCAAGCCCCACCAATTCAGAGACTATATAGTCGGAATCAAGCGAATCATAAAGCAGACAGTCAGATCACTGTAAGATCATACTCCGCCCCCGGATCCAGAAGCTATAAATACCGAATTAGAGGAAAACATTTTCAGTCTCAACTGCAACCCCTCAGGAAGCTTGCAGTATGACTTGCAAAACGTCCGCAAAGAACTCGACGGTCGAACCCAGAAGAAATGCGTGATGAATGGATTAAATAATCAAAATCCTCTAGAAATCAAGATCTTACTACGCCAAGTAAATGTTGACTAACAATACAAGATTTTAGTTGTGTTCTTTTTTTGGGACTCCACTACGCCATCGAATCCCACTCGTATTCGTATTCAATCCCTACAATCCAAAATCCTTTATTTTGTTAAGAATAAAGTCATCCATAATGATCTTAATGTCCCAATTGTTGCTGATTTGGCCTGAACCTATCCTTTCATAACAAACTCCATCCCCACTCAAACCCTCTAGTTACAAACCTAGCTTTCTCTTCAATTCTCGATAATCCTCCGAGGCGTCTGAAAAGAAGATGGCCATCTTAGTTAAACTTGTGATTTGAGTACTACCAGTTAGTGGTATCTCTACTTGTCATTATCTCATCACTTAGCCTATTTACTTGTTGTATTATTGTAATACGATTGCAAATATCAATAAATAAATGTTTTAAAAATATATCCTCATTTACTAAAAATATGCTCATTTAATATTGTTAAGTACGAATAAATAATAAATCCATAATAAACTACATACAAATGAATTTTAAAAAAACACTACCATGTGGTATTAGACATTGTTTTTATGTTTCTTGATTTATTTAAAGTCCCTTCATGCTCATATGGTTAATCAAACCAAGCTACAGTGGTATTTCTGAATTTTGTCTAATTTGGATAATCAGGATACGGATCATTAACAAGAACTTGAAATATATGAGAGGGAAATAGTTGACTGGATGATAAAATGTAGAACGGAGATAGTTGTGGAGTGCAGTAAAAAAAAACACTAAATAAGTACTAGACTTATATTTATGTGCCGACGTTTCGACCTACAGTGTAGGTCATCTTCAGGGCTATGAGAGAAACAAACAATATAACAACAAAAAATATATAAAAACGTTACAGTAACAATAATATAATGACATGTAATGTAGACAATAGTGACAGATATAAAAATTAAAGATAACGAATATTAGAACTTGAAATAGTTATGCTAACTATTACAATATACTTTTTAAACTATCCCCCACGGTTTTTATGTACTTTATGATTAGTTAGTTGCTCCTTACACGGATTAATAAACTAATATTAATACAACATTACATTCATGTCGGAGCCATCACGCGGAGCCCATAAGGAATATACTCATCAAAGATGTGATGCGAAACACGTGCGTGAATTTAATTATAAAGCTAATAAAGGAACTGCTTGGAGCCTTTGAACACGCAACACTGTGCAATAATAATTAATTGATTTTTGAGCTTAAACATAATTAATTAATATGTTATAAGTTAGTCATGAAATTTTTTTTATGGTTTGTTAAATCAGAACATAAAAAATTCATAAACAATAATAAACAAAATTAAACCAAATAACGTATTACATTAAAACTAAATCATACTAATTCATTTATTGAATACATAATAGTAACTGGTACGAGATCTGACAAAAAAATTAAAATAGAAATAACTGTCAGAAATCTAGTTTGTAAGATATTGTTCTTAGGGTAAGGAAGATTTTTGTCGCCTAAAAATTACATTTCCATTTTATAAAAAAAAAAAACTGTTTGATTATTATCATTATGAAAAGGAATATGTTGTTACAGTTACATTCATACCTATGTGCATGTCTGTGTTTTAAAATAAATCTATCACTCACCCATCGATATAACCAATCGAACCAGTAATCCACAATTGGATGAATTTATTACCTGAAAAATAAAACAATTCATTAGCATTTTTTCGTTGCCATTAAAAAAAAAAATACGAATAAAAATTAGTAATAACAAATAAGATTCAGACATATTCTTTTTCAAAAATGGACGATAGACATCTTGTGTAATTTTAATCAGACATAAACAAATTCAATTTTCTTGGATTCAGAAACAAGAATAAACAACAAAATGCATAACTAATATTAAGACATGGGTTTGACAAATAATGTGCTTGGAATATATATTTTTTTATCAAAAATGCAAACATAGCAATCTCACCACGAACGAAAAAAAAAATCATTTGACACATATTTAATTAATAATAGAAATAGCACACTTCAGCCACTAATGTGTAAAATTACTCTCACAGGAGGTCAATTAGTTGAATTATATTCTCCACTATATTACTTTTGTAATACCAGTTATTAATTTTCTTTATATTTTTAAGTGCTATTATAAGTACTTTCAAAGAGTAACATTTTTTTCCTAATTACAAAAGCAATAATAAGTTTTTTGTACTTAAAAATAAAAAATAAAAAGTCATAAAAACTTAATCATAAAATGATAAATTAAATTCCACGTTTAAAATTGCCAGAAGATTAGATAAGTAACCCATTGAGTACACACATCTTCAGAACTAACTGCAACTAAGATAAGGTACATTGAATAGCTTTGAAAAGAAAACAAGAAATATTTAACTCAAATCAAGAAAATAAAGACTGCATTAATAATTTTCCATATTTTATTTTAATCAGTCCCGATTAAAAGAAAAAATAAACAGTAAATCCCCTGATTCCGTTCTTTTGCAAAAAAACAACACTATTTAAGAAATAGAAGTTTTTGGAAAAACAACATTAAATGATTCAAAATCAGATTGTCAGGGAGGACTTCAAATAAAATGTATGTTTAATGCCTAAAGATGTAGATTTAAAATTTAATTCATAAAAATATTTTTTAATAGGTAATATTAATGATTTTATACAAATATTCCATGAAGAATGTTCTTTGGTAATTAGATCGATTGGTATCTCCGCACGAAGAGAGCGCATAGTTACTTATTCCTTTGGTGTAATTCTAAAAAACACATAGCAGTAGATATATAAAAATGAGTAAGGAAGAATATAGTCATATTATAGGCAAACTATTTTTGTAAACATAATAATTTTTTAAAATATTTTTATTTTGAAGAGAAAAGATTTGTCCAGGCCGGGATTCAAACCTAGGTCACCCACGTCTCTAGCGTGGTGCTCTAACCAACAGTTGGTTAGAGTTAATTACAGTACGATAGAGACGTGGGCGTCTTTTTATGTTCTTTTTTTTTAATTGATATCAGTTTCGCAGGTTGTCGCTTCAAGTTGAGCCACAAGTTTTAACTTTTCATTCTTTTTTTTTTTTAGTGTTATTCAAAAATACAAATAATCGTGAATTTTAGCGAGGAAAAAAAGAGTGTAATTATGAAAAATATGTATATTTCGGTTATCATGCCATCAAAGCTGGATGAAACATCCTGCGGAACTGATACTCAATAATTTTTAGAAGATGAATTTGTTTGTTTATTTTTATGTATTTTTATATGAATTTGTATGTTACTTTTTTTTTGCAGCTATCACTAATCGGACGATTCTACAGTTGTGAGTCCTAAATTTTGCCTGTCCCGGATTAATTAGAATACATATCTTTAACGAGGAAGTGACAGCAAAGAAGCTCGGGACTCCAGTTTAACGTCCCTTCGGAAGGACGACATAACCAAGGTTTTTTTGTATTCCCTTTTAAAAAATCCTAAGGCCATCTGTGATCGCCCCTAAATTGAATTCATACTAATGAAAAACAAAATTTTTTAGAAAATTTAATTAGATACATTTTGATATAAATTTTCTCGTTAAAATCAGTTATACGAAATAATTGATTTTAAATTGCACACTTCATAAATTAACCATTAAACAACTCATTATTCAGAATTAAACAGACGCTGTTAACAATAAAAGGCGAACCCAGAAGGAGAACTGACAAGAAGCCGTAAAACCGAAAGGCTAATCTTAATGACCAACAGGTCCGGCAAGATCAGATAGCATCCAACCTCTCACTGCTACCTCCTAATACACTTTTCGTGTAAACATGTCCCAATGTAATCTTTTTCCCCCGTATTTTAGGAGTTAAATTTTGAAGGAGATGACATTATGCAATTGCTACAACCAGATAAGATTGGAGTTATTTATTGTCAGATTTACTCGACTTTATGTGCCATATTGCCCAAATTTATATTACGAGTTTAGAAGAATACCGCCATTATTTTAATTGCCTATGAAGTAAATTTTTAGGATGTAAATTTCTCACATAATTCAATATTAAAAAAAAATAATAATGTTCCATAAACAAACTAAAATTTGCGCCCCCTTACATCCTCCGACGTATGTTTCCCCAACTTCCGATAAAGCTTAAAATAGGTATAACTTAGTGAACCCAAATTTATTTACCAATTGCTTACAAGATTCCGTCCACGGAAAACCGCCCAAACTCATATCTACATCATCCTGAGCACAATCCTCCATCTACGCTTCAGACTTTACCAGTAGATTCAGCAATAATTAATTTTTTAGGAATTCGTTCGTTACTAAACCTAACAATATTAGGCCTATCTCAATCTTCATAATGCAATACATCAATTATAAATAGAACAAATAATCTGCAAGAAAGCATAAACTGGGTTACTATGAAATCTTAGCTACTACACATATAATATTTTTGTTATATACGTTCTATAAATAATTAAATTAATGTTAATAATATGAGCTTAATTAAAATGGAAAGTTTAAATAATGTTCAATATGCTTGTTCAAAGTTTTTATGAAACTAAGTAGTAACGTGAAAATGGGTTAGTACGAGTGAAATATAATTTTTATAATATAACTATAGAAGTACAGTTCTATGTTTATTTTATATATGTTCTTTACATAATTAAATTAATAAATATTAATAATTGATGCTTAATTTAAATGGAAAGTTTAACTAAGGTTCAACTATTTTGTTCATTTTTTAAAAGAAACTAATAGGAATGTTAAAAGTGGGCGATTACGAGTGAAATAGAATTTTTATAATATAACTATTAAAGCATAGTTCTAAGTTATATAATAAATATGGGCAAATTTTTTTATAAGCTAAACTAGTGAACTAATAATTCGTAATGCTTTCCATCATTCAATGTTGCGAAGAAATATTTTTTTTAAATTACTATTTGATTATTACAAATGCTAATCAGATTTTCACTAGTTACTAAACCACTGGGATTAGTAAGCCTTTCTGAAATTACTGTTTCCTGGAATATGATAAGTGTTAAGGAACAAGACACCAATTACAGTAATTACAGATAGATTGTAAGATGAATTTACAAAAATAAATTATAGTTAGTAATGAAACCATGCTCATGTAATAAATAAGCTCATGCCATATTTAAATCACTATCACCCGAACACTACTAATAAATTTAATGTTATGACCTGTTATTTAGAAGACAAATTAAGCCCTAATTATGTATCGATAGTATTTTTAGATCGACTAATCGATAAAGCAGATACCGCGAACAGATAAAGAAATCAAAGTCAGCTGGTCAAAAATTAATGTCAAAGACACCTTGACCTAAAAATAAAATAAAAAAATAATATTTGACTAACCCCCATTTAGTGATAGTTTTCATTTTATCTGATGCTTTCATTAATTCTAAAGGGCATAGTTCTCTTTAAAAATTAATTAGTGAAGCTTCTTTTCATGTGGATGTTACTGGAGTAAGTATTTGTAAAATTTTCATTTAAGTGATTAAAACCTTTTACCAGTCAAAATTTTATTTTTTTTTATTTTAAAAACGTTTCGACTTATTAAGTCACTTTCAATTTTCTTTTCATAAATATATTTCTACTACTTCTAATTCCAATAATATTTGAATACTTATACTTATAAATCTTTGTAATAGTTGTCAATTAAATATTTTTAAAAAAATTGTTTGCCTGGAGTTTGAAATGTTCTCCATGGTCATTCTCAAATCTTATGGACAGTCCAAAGTTTAATTCAAAAGAGTTGAGAATGACCATGGAGAACATTTCAAACTTCTTTTTCTTTAAAAATAAATGTAGAATTTAAAAAAGTTAATTTAATATGAAAAATTTAAAAAAACATTTTAAAATAAAACACAAGATGGACATACGTAGCGTGAAGATTCCATTTTATATTTCTTTATATTATATATTTATATTACATTTCTTTTCTAATGGAATACCTCATTGTATATTTGCATATAATCACGAAACAGATTAAATCCATTGCACGATAACAACTGCTGAAAAGAATAATATATGTTTTCAAATTTCAATTGTAGATTAACTCTATTCTAACTTAAAAAATAAATTTACATTTCAATGACCTATACATTTCTCGGCATGACTTTATTTTGAATTAACTATTGCAGAGTTAAAAATACATTATAATTAGCATACAAAGAAATATCACGGTTCTAGATTATAATTAATTAGGATCAGAATGAATTAAAACAATTATAAATTGAAATTTCATACACTGAAACTCATGACAAGGATTTTTTACAAAAACATCCATTTCTCCTTATTTTTTAAAACAGTAATTTTTTTAAACCCTTCAATGTATTATACAATTAACAGAAAATAATTTGTATTATTTTATATATAATAATATAATTCTATATTAAAACCGGAGCGAGTGATGCCTAGTTGTTTTGGTTTTAGTTAGTTTATTTTAGGTGCAGCAAAATCATGACAGTGCGATATAAAACAAACTTGGGTTTGTTGTCTTTAATACCTTGATTCTGTTCTACCAAATACTAAAACTAAGGCAAATTAACCCTTTTTATATTAAATATTGTTTTGTGAATCCCATAACAGGTTATTTTTAAGTAAAGCTGCAGTTCCGCCTAGTTGAAATATAGATAATTGAGATAAGCCATAGCGTGATATGACGAAGGATATAAATAGAGTTGCCTCTTACTAAGCTGATGAAATTCAAATCATTAACATACAGAGCTCAACAACTGGGTGTAGTTTTGGAATTTATCACGAATTAGGGCATTTAAAGGTAAAAAAGTATTTATTTCGAGTTTAAATTCTTTCGATTATTAATGCAATCAACCGAACTCCGTAGTTCAATAATAGCAGTTTTTCTAGTTCTTATTCAGAATAAACTAAACAATACCACATGGAATAAAACAGTAACGAGTAAGCAAATAAGATAAACTGTAAGGTAATCCTTACAGCACAGGTTAAGGAAATTAAATGTAGTTTGGCCACAAATGGCAGTAAAGACTATACAATAATAATATTGTAGCAGTGTATTAGGACATACTGAGAACGGATCTTACTCCAAGAAGAGACATGGTGAGAGTTTCAAGAAGACATTTAGAACATATAAGCAAGTCAAATAATAAATTTTAAAAAATATGGAACAATTACAATCAACCAAGCCTCTTGGGTGCAGTACTTTGTATAGTAGGTTATGTTTCTAAAATAACGGTTGTGCAGAAACTTGATTCGGCCGATTCGCTCACAAACGCCAACTTTTAGCACCTATTGACAAAGACCCAAGGGTGAAGTGAGGGGGATTTTTTTAAAGCCAAGAACAAAAAATAAAACAACTTAATTTTTGAGGCATTGTCAATTAGTAGTATATTAAATAGCCGTATTTAAGTTTTAAAAAAAAACTAGTTATTGAAGCAATATAGTCATTTATTAGTAAAATTAAAAAAAAAGGAATCAAACAACCAAAGAAAATCTATGGAGTCACATTTGGAACAGTGGTTAGCATAATCAATAATCCGACAGGTGTCCTTGGAATTATATAAATGGAAAAAAATCCTTAATTATGTTCTTTGGAATAGACGTAAAATGGGAGTATCGAGCCTGCGCGGTGCCAGGTATTCGTGATGTCATAATTATACCAGTACAGGCATCGTCTGATATTCGTAGCCATAGTAGCATAAAGTGACGTTAAATAAACAAGAATATTTATAATTATTTTGGAGAGATGTAGTAGACCTGATATAACCCATTATCAATATAAATGGACTTTCATTTCTCAATTCTATTTTTTTTTTATATATAAAAAAGATGTAATTACTATTCATTACGCAATTTATTAATCTACTAATAGACACTCAGTATTAATTAAATGTTATCGATGTCAAGATAAAAATAAATTAAACCTACACTACATCTTAAGAAAATAATCGGTGATTCACCGTAAAGTCCTCCTTTAATATAAAAATTACAAAGAAAACTAAATAAAAACTAAACGAACCTTTATTTTAGAGAAACTGTCAGAACAAAAGGTAACAAGCTAGAATTTTGTATTTAACCGATATTTTGTTCATAGAAAATGTTAAGATCAGCTTTCATCATTCATCTAAAATGTTCCATCTTGATATCAGAAAATTATAAAATACTTTAGTAATAATTATATTAAACCAGTTCATTAAATATCGTGTTAACATCTTTGTTTTTAAGTGGGAGAGACAATAGGCAAAATGAATAAATACAATTCCAGATTTACATATCAGTTTTTCCAAGATTGTATTTAATTATGCAGAATTAATTATTCAAATTCATTATAATTTCAATAATAAATAAATTTAAATAAAAATGGGTTTTTATAGCATATATGTGATATATTGTTTCAGCGCTGTTTCTCTGAACTGTCTAGTGCTTGATCAGTTGTAATCTGTAAGCTGTTTGTGATAGATCGTTGTCACACTTAAAAGCGTCATTCCTCTGGGTAAATATTATTTATGTTATTTTATATTATTGCTATTTAAAATACAATTTTTCTCACTCTTCTAAGATATATCCAGTCAACCATGTCCTCAAAAATATTTTTTAAGCCATTACTACGATTCTAGAATGTAACGTTGATAGTTTTAAAGGCATTCACGAATGAAGAAAATTTATTTACTTATTAGAGGAAAATAGGAGCGGAGTGGCCTAGTGGTAGAGCCAGTTGCCATGCCGAAAATCCTGGTTCAAATTCCGCTGCTACAAGACTTTTATTTAGTCTCTTAGCAGCTGAAGATGGATCAAAAGGGATGTAGGACCCTAATGAGGCTCACATAACCTCTATAATGTGAGTACCCAAAAGAAGGGGGAAAAATCTGACGGGACAGATCACCTCCATGCACAACCGTTGTCCATGAAACAGTACAGTCTCTGCCATTTACTGAGCCCAAGGTTCACAGGTTGTAGTGGTACAGGTTTGTTTTTTTTTTACTAGAGGAAAATAAACCCACTGTAAATACGTTCGTTTTAAATCTCAAACCATTAACAAAAGTACAAAGCTATGAATAATTGTTAATAGCGGAGATCAATAGGAGATAGATATTTTCAAGCTTACAAATTATGCTACAGTCACTATATAAATTTTTCATCTTTTATGACTTATGTTGTTAATGTGTCTGCAAATATTACGTCTCGACTTTGAATAACACACCGAGACTAAATAACTTTTATCTCGTTTAACAATAAAGATAAAACGGGGCATGCGTGAAAACACAAGTTTCACAAATCGACTAACCCCGGAATCATGAGAGCAATGGAAAATTTCGAGCGAATGTTAACCATCCTAAATGTGATCTAACCCACTCGAGGAGATAGCACAGGTCAGACCCGTGAACTGAACAAACATAATAAAGGCAGCACTGAGGATCCGGAGGACGAGTCAATAAGAGATAATCAAAATGATAACAGACCTCTTTATTTCATCGTGTATGTTGCTCAGTAGGAACCACTGGAACCTTCTCATCCCCAGCATACCTCGTCAGCACTCGCGACGCCGCAGACACCCGACCTTCCCGCACTGGTAAATATTTTAGGAGCGGTCGTAGAACGGAAGGTGTAAATAGTAGACTGGCTCTAGAGATACCGCCTGATGTGCTCGTAGGCAAAGAGATAAGAGGTCTGCTTCAAGAGCCTCTTGCTGCTTCCTCCTTATCAGGAAGAGAGTCTCATTCTATCAGGATTTAAAATGCAATGAAAGGCGTAAAAGCAGCAATCCTAAATATTTATATAAATCACAACAAATAGGAGCGGAGTGGCCTAGTGGTAGAGCCAGTTGCCATGCCGAAAATCCTGGTTCAAATTCCGCTGCTACAAGACTTTTATTTAGTCTCTTAGCAGCTGAAGATGGATCAAAAGGGATGTAGGACCCTAATGAGGCTCACATAACCTCTATAATGTGAGTACCCAAAAGAAGGGGGAAAAATCTTCGACAAAAAATAAAATCCAATGATAAAGTAAATGGAATTAAAAACCGACAATAATTAATAAAATCGATTTCTGCTAGAACAGGTATTTAAGATTAAAAAGTTTTCACTTAAAAAAAAAATGCACCACAACAACCTGTGAACAGATCTGGGATTCAGTACATCGTAGAGACTGTACTGTTTCATGGACAATGGTTGTGCAAGGAGGTGACTTGTCCTAGATCACACTCAACCGCCAGATTTTCCCCCAATATTTTTGGTACCATCGTACTATATCTATATATACTATATCTTACTGCATTATAATTATTATGGCCATGTAATCACGAATTTTATCAAATTGTTTATTTGTTACGGAAAAATGAGGGGAAAACAGTGTGAATGTTTAAAAGATTCTGCATACACGCACAAGAGATTATTTCAGAAGATAAGATATAGTGATACTAAATACAGTTTAGTTAAAAAAGTTGGGTTTAATTGTATGTGCAATAACATGAAAAACTCATTGAAAATTATAAACTTTTAATCAGTGATAAATTTCAGATTACATTTGTGTTCTGTCGAAATGGAAGCTAAAAATGAATAGAAAAAATAATAAGAAATGACAGGTTAACTTACCTATTTAATGAAAAATGATACCCAATAAGGAAAATGAAATATGCTAATGTAGGATTATTGTCAAATACAGGATATAATTCTGGGTCATGGCAACTAAATTGCAAGCTAGGACCTTACGTAAACATTCTATTCCTATTCTACACTTAGACACATGCTGAGTTTTGCAGCAGTTATCAACTATAATTACTATTTATTTTTATTTGCAATGCTCAGTATGGTATGGTATCATAATGTGATATCCTTGAAATAAAAAATAAAAACAAACAGGGTAATTATTCCGCAGGTTGTCGTTTCGAGTTGAGTTCTTTTTTAATATTCCCAAAAATAATAATTAAGTTATTAAGCTATTTCCATGAGCTCAGTATGGAAAAGAGAATGAAATTATGGTAATAGTGAAATAAACGTTTAAACTAAAATAAATCATCTTTATTTCGAAATGATAGTTAAAACTTTTATTTCTTGATGAAATGATTACCGAAATCTACTCATTACAATCTCTTTTCCATTCTAAAGCACAAGATAACTTGAATTTTTAGAAATTATTAAAAATTAAACGATTAAATTATTAAAACTTACTGTTGTTCATCAGTAAGCGACAACCTCCGGAACAGTTACTATAATAATAAAGAGCCCCACTATTAGGATATATATTGGATTTTATTGATTTCAAATTCGATAACCACAATCACAAAATATTATATACGATAACGATCTACATGTCTTTAATTACACTTTTTGATTACTTTTTCAGGATACATCTATAAACTGAATCGTAGATTCTTCCTCCAGACTGCAGCAGCCGAAAATCTTCTCCAATAATTGTCATTAAAAGGAATGCGGATATTCTAATTTCGGAAATAATTGAAGACCAGACAGACGATTGGTTCTGAGAACTTGGGCCTGCTGTGCCCTCAATTGCTCTGACCGAGATGAGTTTGTTGTTCTGCAGCAATATCTTCCATGAGTATGTCGTTGGCATACATAGGCACGAATCAATAATAAAGTTTGAACAAATCCATACGAAATTGACGGAATAAATTATTAGATTAAATAAATAGATAAAAAAAAGCTTCATTTTTGAAATATTCCTATAACCCCACCCTTGAGATTGACACATTAAAAAAATTATTCAACGGAATAATAATAAATGAATACTTATTTTGCCAGGGATAATATTTTTATGAATGGATACAGTTCATCAATGCATTTTTAAAAACTATTTAGTACTAAAAGTTCGTTGCTTTTATTAAACAATTAAGTAATTAACATATAAGGAATATAAACATCATGTTAATTTCAGTTGTAGACAGGGGCATGAAATTTCGATCACAGTTTTAGGAATTTATATTAATCGTGAATACACATATACCGTTATTATTGTTTTCAGAAATTCATGTTTTCAAAATCATATATAGTGCCTGAAAGTTTTGTTTATAATGAATAAATAAAAAAAACAAATTAGATTTGCTTCAATATACATACAATTTTGTTGGAGTATTGTAGATATTTTTTATTCACAGTAACAAATTAAAAATATGTTGTATTTCAATGTTATTAAATAAATAATTTTTCTATTCCAGTTGATTAGAGAACATATCATTTTATAGTAGTGTATAGAAAAATAATTTCTATTCGAAACAATTTTTTTTTCCGATCTGAATTTAAAAACAATAATACAATTCTTAACAACAATAATGATTAGTTAACTAATAGTCAACCAACCTGCCAAAGTTATGTTGGCAATACAATGCAATGCTTTTATATAGTTATATGTATTATGCACAGAAAAGCATCTATTTGAACGTAAATTCTTTGAAAGCAACAAAAGAAAGAATGAATTTGAATACTGAAATGTGTCAACCATTTAAAGAAAATAATAAAGTTCCGAAAACGCTGATGTATTTCAAAGCTACGAAATTAATTTAAAAAATTTATGATGAGCAGTCGTCACTAATAGTCCCAGCAGTCGAAGTGACGTTAAAAAAATTCAAATAATAAAAAAAAACAATGATACAATAAAATCATGTTGTTCGTTTTTACTTTCTAAGATTTAAGATTAAAAACATTAGTTTGGAGTCAGTAACGAATTGAATAAAAACAAATAGATTAAAAGTATGTATACATGTATAAATATATAAGTCTGTATATACAAATATTAAAAAAACAAAACAGTAAACAGTAAATGTCAAAAATATAAAGCCACCATAAATGCATTAAATCATCAGTTTATATTTTAAGACTAAACCTCCCAGATCGTTTATAAAATTAGAACTCTTCTGGCTAAAATAAATATTTTTTTTTACACCCCCACTAATGAATTCCAGAATCGAAAGCCTCGTCCTGAAGTAACAAAAAATAGCTTAAAGCATATATATATGTATATATATATATATATATATATATATATATATATATATATATATATATATATATGTTTCGATAAATCAGTCCTTAATTTTTAAAATTCTCTCATGGTTTGAAAAATATCTATATTTCAAATGAAATATATTAATTTGGTAGTTTTGTACTTAAGTTTCAATTTGATAAATTGAAGAAACCGGTATTTTTTTCAAGTAAAGAATTAATTAACCATAAAAAAGGAAAATAAAATTGTTTTTGAAAGATTTATAAATTTGACAGCTTTCAATCAATAGTGTACCTATTCTTAATTATTTATTAAATTGTATTCATTATAAAAAATATTTAATTTTTTTCTGGTGCTTTAGTAATAGTAATAATAGCCTTTTTAACAATAAAAGTACTTTGATTGGTTTTTAGTCATCAGTTTTCAGTGCTTAATAAATGTAGATATATATTTATGTTCTAGTATTTAAGTTAATGTTTTTTTCTACCTCCTACTACGTAGTTTCATTTAACAAATAACTTATAACAAACGTTAACAAATTAATTTTTGTGAAGAGAGATTATTGAATATTTTTTGTTGTAATTAAAGCTGTTACTAATATAAGAATCGTTACTTTATATCTTCCTCTCCTACCCTATTTTCTGCTTTCGAAGAAATATGGAACGACAATTTTAGGTAGGTATTTAAACCATTTCGGAAAATCACATATTTTTGTACTATATTTAAATCTATACCAGAAACATTTAAGATGGTTGACTTGCTTAAGGTTTGTAATTTGAATCGATATGAATTTATGTCGATTATCGATTCCAATATAAACTAATCGCAAAACTAATATAAACTAACTAAGCCCAAAAATGAATAGGCTTACCACTAATTTTGTTGTATTTACTATATATATATATATATATATATATATATATATAACTTACTTTAAAATTAAAACGCTAATAATAGTAATTAAATAGGAAACGGTAGTCATAGAAGTGGCAATTATAATTTATAACATCTCTTCAATCACGGCATTGAATGGTTTATTCCATATTAAATCATTTTAAAGACCTTTGATTCGATAAAATTTAAATAAATATTCATAGTCATGTGATTAATATTTGTTTTCATAAATACCATAATTAATAATTTATCTTGAAACGTCAGGTCATAGGTAAATTATGGTTCGTTTTAGTAACATTTCTGAGAGTTTTTCAGTGTTATAGCCTGACCCATTAAGACCCTTCTTCCCGTATAATTATTCAAATCGGTAACAGGAACATGAAAACAGGTCATTATGTCTCCCATTATGGCATCAATCAAAATTAACAACCTTAAAAATAATAATTAAAAATGAAAAAAGAATAAATTTTATGGCACGAAAATATCGATAAACTTTACCAAGTAGGTATTACGACCTTATAAATAATTTGTGATATGTTCGTCTAGTTTGTCGGTAATTAATCCGCAGGTTGTCGTTCGAGTTGAATTACTATTACTGCTTATTTGTTTAAATTTTAAATAATCATAAAATACAAGTTATAGTGAGCTTTAGTATCGAAAAGAGAATATAATGATTTCAAAATTTAAGCAACATTTCGAAATATATATGATATTTGTTTGTTCTAGATGAATTTATTACCGAAGTATACACATTTCCTATAATTAAATTCTCTTTTCCAAACTAAAGTTCAAGATAACTTGTATTTTTTGAAAAAAAAAAACGAATAAAAAAGACTCAACCCGAAGTGACAACTCGCTGAAAAATTACAAAAGGATCTTAAAGAAAATTTCTTAAGAATACGACGATTTACTTGTATTATTTTAATAAAGTTGTAAATTTCATTAAATAAATATATTAATATTAAATATAAAAAAGAATACAACTACATTCAAAACTGCAAACATTAATAATTAAAAAAATATATAACCTTTAAAATAATAGTAACTAGGATAAATAACTATTCAGATGAATAACATATTTTTCTGAGCACTTTTTTTTCAGAGGATCGAAATGACGCTTAGCCAAATAAGGCAGGTACCATGTTTCTGGATTTTTAAAATAAGGTTAATATCCAATATAAATACTTTTTTTAAATACGATCCTTGCTTCCTACGAATGAAAAAGATAAAGTTGAGCTGCCCTTAAGCCTATGCTAAACGTAACCATATTTTACTAAAATTGCTAACAATTTTGTATTCAACGATAACATTCGTATTCATAGAAATTATTAGAGTTTTAATTTTTTTTTATTTGATTCTCTTTAACGTCGCTTCGACTGCTGAGGCCATTGGTGACGACTGCTCTTCTTAAATTAACTTCGTATGATATAAATATATCAGAGTCTTCTGTAGTTGTGTTTCAGAATCCAAATATATTCTTTCCATTTGATGCTTCTTGCATTCAAATAGATGCTCTAAGTCTTATATTACAGCTTTGTAAGGTTGGTTGGTACTGTCCTAAAAGTAGATGGAGATGTGTCAGCTTTATGTGTCCGATTCTTAGCCTGCTTATAATGAATATTTTATTTTGTGTTGGTTTTGCGGAAGGCTTTTCCATTCTTTGTCCCAATCTTCTTTAATTTTATTCTTATCCCTTTTAGCCTTTCCCACAAAAATGTCGATCTAAACAAGGAGTGTATGCATAGTTTCGATTTCATATTATTCGATATTCATAAGATATAGTGTAAAACCAATACCACTGCAACCTATGAAGATACTTGGGCATAGATGGCTACTATACTGTTTCCAAGCCAAAGCTTGTGCAAGATGGTACTTTGGAACCTTAGGAGGGTTTTAATATCCCATAGTGTTGATTCATGACTGTTATAAGACAACATTGGTGGAATCATTGAAATTAAGGGTTATTTAACGTATTTAGAAAAATCTCTTGCCAATTTAAAATATTTTTTTAATGGTAATCCACCAACACTATGAACCGCAAAGTAACAGTTGATTGAGAAGCATTAGTTTGGCATTTATAACTCATTCCTAATCCGTATAGCGACATATCTGACGTTTCCATCAGGAACGAGAGATGATGGACGCGAAAGCGCACTCCTCAACAGATAGGACTGATCGCGAGCGATAAAAAACAAACAAGTCACTAGTCAATGTCCAAACGTGAAAACACTGAAACCGGAGCGACGTTGTCCCACTGATGGGAAGACTGATACAGACGGACGAAAGAAAGCAGCCGACAGGAAATGCGATTACTTTCACGAGATCCAACCTGTCCACTGCTGTATAAATTATTTAACTAACAACACAACCTCCTTGATCTTACAGGTGAAGCCTGACGTGGCATAAATACTTAGCAGATAGCTGATTGGACGGGATCGGCGGAAGTGATTGCTTATAATAAAATGTCTTGGGTTCATTTTAATTCATATTATCAAATTTATGTGCCTGCCCTATTATCATATTTATGGATGAAAAGACGAGACTAAAAACTTTTAGAATACAACACGACTCAACAGTTTTTTTTTTTACTTTTAATTGCTCATTTAATGTTTGTTTTTTTGCACTTTCAGACTTCCTCCAGGGAAACTGATCCCATTTTTTTAAAATGGAAAACGTAAATAATTTGACCTTTCTAAATAAAATGATAGGTAAGATACCTCTACCACTACAATCCGTAAATAATCTGGGTTTCAGTACATGGTAGAGACCCTACTGTTTGATGGGCAGAGGTTGTGCAGGGAGGTGATCTGTAATAGATCACGCTCGACCGCAAGATTTCCCCCTTATTTTGGGTACCCACTTTTTAGAGGCTGGGTGAGCCCTAAGTGCGCCACAGATCCAGAAAGATCGATTCTTGGTTGCTAACATATTAATTATTAATATTTATATTTAAAAATGTGCTAGTAGCCGGATTTCAACCCAAGACCTTCGGCACAGCAACTTAGTGCATTACCACTCCTACTTTTAAATAAATCTATTTTTCTTTTGGTGTATAAAAATGCAAAAGCCTTTAGTCCAAACAAGTCATTTGATTTATTTATTCATTATATATAGACGCTTCGACAAACGAGTGGTAATTTTCTATATGTACTTCACAACATCATTCAGTCAGTATAAATCTCTATTATAAAAACAAAACATCTAAAAAATATTCAAACAATTATAAAAAGAAAAATATAATTTAAGTCCAATACCCTAGACCATTAATATTGAATAAATCTATTTTAATAACAAAGTAAACAAGCATCAGCCTCCTAATCCTCAACATATAATTAGAAAATAATTTAAGAAATATGAATCTTATTAAGACTTCCCACATGTGCGATGTCAGTTACTCGTTAAAAATCCTCATCATAATTGTACCTGGATGGGCACAATTTAGGACTTCCGCTGTAGAATTGTCCGATTAGCCATAGTAGCTAGATCCCATCTTCGGCCGCTAACAGGTTTAATAGAAATCTACCATAGAGCGGGAATTTAACCCAGTACCATCGGCACAGCAACTCAGTGCTCTACCATTTGAGCCATTCCGCTCCGTTTATTATACCTTTACCTCACTAGAATGTTATAATCCATAGACAATACACTCAAAGAGGACTGATTCAACTGATTGTTTTAAAACATGATATGAAAATATATAGAGATGGCATATTTACTATTATGTAGAACTTTACCAAATATAGCATATTCATTCATAGCAACTATTATAAAATCTTTCCTCCCTAACAACTGTCAAGACTCTGATCATTGTTTGGACAAGTAACCTTGATAGTTTGAAAAACGGATAATGACAGAAACAGCAGTCGTGTTTGACATTTATCTAGCACCCATGACCCTCAATGACTGTATTCAGCAGCTGATAATATATTCTTATCTCCCAATACAGGCAAAGAATCGATAGCTCGATTATTATACTACGTTCTTTATGCCACTTCACCAAACTGACTTATCAATAAATTAGAATTTGTATGACCAAATATGTCCATATCCATCCGTACAAGTAAATTAATTTTAAAATAATAATTAAAATACTACTCACGAATGCTTCAAAGACTGTTCATAAAATCGTTACCTGAAAATAAAAAAAAGAATCATTAGTATAATTAATAATTATGGAAAAAAATAAGGTTAACTTAACAAGAACAAAAATGGACAAAGTCAGTCAATTTTACACATTCGTAGACGATAATAATACTTTATATTTATAAATTTCATTATGACATATCGGGCGTTCCGCTCGTTTCTAAGTCTGAAATTGCAATTCAATTTATTAACAACAAATATTTATTTAACATATGAGAATAGAATTTTCATAATTTTATATCGTAAATAATTAATCATAAAGTACAAAGTACACACTTTATGGAATGTGCCGAAAATCAAACGGTACTTTCAAAAGGTTACTTTGAAAGAAAAATAAAATCTTCACACATATCGGAATGGCATCATTACTACAATGTTCTAAATATTTAAAGAATAATATTTACTCCAGAGATAGATAGAAATACAGAGAAATAATTAGGTAGATAGAATGATTGACAGAAATATAGACTGAGTGAGTAAGGAAGAAAGAGAGAGGTAAAAGACGATAGGATGAGCTTGGTCATTTCTAAGGACAAGTTTTTCACCTGCTACGTTTGGAATTTCCGGCAGTATCTGTTTCTTTTTTTGTGGTTGCCTTAAAAAATTACCGGTTGTTTGTATAGGTACCACACATTTTAAGATTAAGTAATTAAAATAAACTTTTGCAATGTATGAAGATTTAAGAATAGCTTTGGAAATAAAATAAAGGCCTAACAATATTAAAAAACTTTCAAAATAAGACGTTCCTTTCACTAATTACTAAAAAAATGTTTAGTAAAAGTATGGATGGATGGATGTGGAATAGTATGACAATTTTGCAGTGATCTTCAATGAAATTTTGTCAGAAAAATAAAGTAAATTTTTATTATTTCTTATTCTTCATTGCTTTATTATCTGTTAAAGTACGATCTTACATAATATTCAACAACATCTAATGAATACAAATTTAAAAACTAAGAGGAAGCTGTATTTGACACTCCTGCAAAAAAGATACAATTGAGCATTGTAATCCTTTCAACATCACCTGACACGCTATAAATTATCCTTATAGAATCGCCATAGTATCTTTATAGAACTACGGAATCGACCAAAAATTTAATAACTCGTTCGTTTATGTAATAACCACCTTGGACTTGGAGATCCGTGCAGATTCTGAAAGACAAATTTTCACAAAAAACTGGCAACTTGAACAACTTAGCACTTAAACACTTCCACGACGAGCCCATCGTCCTACTCAGGCAATTTTCTAAGGGTATAAGCTAATTAACCAATACCCGAGTTCAGAAGTTCTCATTTGATTAAAAGCAATGTAAATGTCAGGCCATAAAATATAGATAAATACGTATCTTTGTTTTTAAAAGAAAGCATAAATTCATAGAAGCATAATAGAAATAGTTTTGAAAAACTGTAATGTGTCGACTCTTCTGTTCATTTATTACTTATTTTATTTCAGTTTTAAAAGTATCCTTAACCACTATAACCCATTATGCTGCTATGGCTAATCGTACGATGCAACAGTGGGATTCCTAAATTTTGCCTATACAGAAATAATAAGGATAGGTATTTTTAACGAGTACCTGACACCGCGCAGACTCGGAATTCCAATTTTACAATTAATTGATGTAAATTTGCATATTAAAATGATTTATGGTCATTTGGATCTTAAAGGAACATTATTATTTTATAAATACTGCAATAAATCATGATCCATTGTCTAATAAGGTATTCATAGAATGGGATAGCAAGACTCCCCTGTCGCAACGCATTAAGTTACCATAAATATTTCCGATAGATTTATTACGACGCGGTGGCGAAGTAAATAACTATTTAGAAAAAAAATCCTGATAACTGGTCTAGGATTCGGGTGCGTTATTAGTATAAATAGACGTGGAGTCAACAGAGTGTGATAAATCTCGTGGATCGTTCGGATGATGGAGGATGGACAGGGGATATTGTAACAAGGCCTGGCCACCTTCCATCGGAAGGAACCTCGGAACCTATAGGATGAAGAAAAGGGTTAAGGTCCTTCTAAATACTAAAAAGTCCTTGTTAAAACATCCCTCCTTCGCCTATATCCGGTCCCGCCCATTTTAAATGGTTTCCAATACAGTCAGAATCACCTTGAATGGCCTGCAACCCTGAAAGGCGGAATCTGACCTATGACATCATTAAAATAGAAGTTTTCGTATAATTAGCATCATTGAATATGATTTAAGTGTAAAAAAAATCTACTTTGTAATAATAAAAAAAGGTTTAAATTCCTCAACTTCAATATAGAAGAAAAACAACTTCAATTTCAATAGATTTTTTTATCTTCAACTGGTCTTGCGCCCCCTGCCTTTGACTTGTCTTCAGTTCCTATCAAGCACCACTGGTCTAAGAAGTAATTAATAAACAAATACTATGATGTTGTTGTAGCCAATCATTATTTCCTTGCTTTATTATTATTATTTACACTTTGCAGTATACTTGTAGCTTGCGGAAACTAATTTTTGAACAAAATAAAGATATAGCAATACTGGTAGTTTGAAAAATAAGAAATAATAAACGATAAAATCATAGTAACATAACATTTTTACATTCTAGCAAGTATTTATCAAATATCACATAACAGTTATTTTTTCCAACTACTCAATTTATTAAATAACAATCATTATCACATAATACATAAAAACAATTCAGCGAATAGATGTAACCGGAGACTGGAGAAACTGGAGTCAAAGAAGCAAGGAGAGTATTGAGGACATGACTAACTCGGCATATAGACAAAAAAATAACGAATTTCAAGGGCCATCAACCGTTTAGCGAATATTACAAACACTTCAGGACTCTTTCCAACTCTTGTAGTAAATTTTCTTAACTAAAAAATAAATATGATCAAGTTCGTAAGCAAATATACAGCGTTTAGTATAGATAAAGTTGATTAAAATAAGTAAATGGCACTGGATAAAACATCATCACAAAGAAAATAGTCACAAAACAAGAGTATCAATTCCGCAGGTTATCGCTGAGTTACAAGTTTCAACTGTCTATTCGTTTCATTTTAAAGTTATCGTGAGCTTTAGTATGGAAAAGAGATAGTAATTATGGGTAATGAGTAGATTTCGGCAATAATTTCTTCATGAAATAAACTTTTCAACTAATATTTCGAAGTATAGATGATATATGTTAGATGAAACGTTCATTTCTAGATGAAATTATTTCCGAAGTATACTAAATACTAAAGCTCGTGACAACTTGTATTTTTGGAATAAATTAAAAGGGAAACGAATGAAAAGTTAATACTTGTTGTGACGCAACTCGAAACGACAATCTCCAGAATAAAAACCAATACAAGCAAACATCCGAATAATGACGGAAATGTATGGGCGGATTATATTAATTCCGACTAATACAACCCGATGTAAATTTGGGTAGTACTGGTGTGATAAGAAAAGAGGGTTTTCTTTTTGGAGTGTGCTCAAATAAAGTATTAAATTACCTATTAAAAATTTTCAAAAGAAATGCTTTCCATATTGTTAACCTCTTGATGATTATTATTCTATTTTCAACACAAAAACTCAGATATTGTAGAGACTAGTCTATTAATATAAAATATATAACTTTATTATTTTACTGCATTGTATTTATTTGCAGAGTTTATAGTATTGTTTAAAAATAAAATAATGACATTGGGTTTGTGGTGAAAAATTCAATATAGCAACTCCTATCACACCTTCGACATAAAAAAATAATAATGGATATACAAATATAAATACACGCATGAAACGTAAAAATAAACACCATGTAAATTCAAAATTACCTTCCAACTTGTTTGAAGGAATGTCCCCTTTACAACCCAGGAGCGAGAATGTTTAAAACAAAATTTTTCGCTTCTCATTAGACACGTTGGCGTTAACCAGGTTTCACTGACTCAACAAAATAACTTACAACAATTACAGGAACGGTACAAATAATGGAAAATAAAAGTAAACAACGAAAACTCTCAGCACGTTACTTTAACTCTCAAAAAACGTCACTTGTACAATGCGCCAAGTCAACAAAATAACTTGAATTCAATACCCCTTTTATCTAATAGGTGTAATAGGAACGAGATCATGGGACTAGATATATATTTATAATAGGCAATAAATATTCATAAAAAATCTAACGTGATTACAATGAACTAAACAAAATTATACGTTAGTAATTTAGTAAAATGGATAGGAACAGTAATAAAGAATCAGTAATAAGGAATAGATAACCAATGAAAACTGAACATAGTGCACTACTACAATAAAATGTAACAGATATCATAAAATTATTCGATAATTATGTCATAATATTTAAATATTTCATTAGGTTTTTACCTGCTTATTACACCTTATTACCATTTATCACAGCCACGGTAAACTGAACAACAGGTGTAACCGAATGACTAGCCATAAAACACAAAATTGAATTATTTTAAATGTTTTAAATTAATTAAAAATGTATTATTATTCATTAAAGCTTAGATTTGTATATTTTTTCAACCCTAAATTAACAAATAGAGTTTGTTAATTATTATGTTTTTTTTAAGGTTTGGTGTTTTCGATCATTTCCTATGCGAAGCCTAACATGGCTCATGTTTTCTTTTGAAAGTTATGGTAACATTTTACCCATCACAATTTTTTTATTCTGCTCATCTGGTACTGGATCAATTATATTTATAAAGAATATATATAATTTCCCGACACTACAGCCCCAGAGTTAGATTCCGAAGTTGGCAATGGACGATAGTTTAAGAAAGATAAATGTTGGTCACATTAATCTTACATCGTGCTTGAGGTTCATTCCTTGCCTCAGTTAAGGGACAGATACCTCTACATTCTATGAAGATGTGTGTACTTCTTTCAGCCCATGTTCAAATCACCAGTGATAGATATGTACTGTCTAAAAATCTCATCCTTCTGACTTCAAGCATTTTATTAACCAAAATAACGGTGTCTGTATAAATAATATTAAAAACCATCTATGATGAAATACAATATGTTACGATAATCATACCATCTATTCTGATATACTAAATATATATACTGGTTCCACGAAGTGTCTCCCGCTGGTGCCACATTATTTTCTTTCTTTTCTTGTACCAACGAACTTTATTTGAATTATGCATCCGGTATTCTGTCTACAGCATTCAATAAATATATGAGCTAACAGCAATATAAATAAATTGTTAATCATTTCAAACAAAGCGATTTTCTGGATATAAAAGGCGGGTAATATAAAATAAGAATAGACCTAAGATTTTATAAATGTATAATTTTTTATGAATTTATATTTATTGTATTTATATTAAAGTTTATATTTATTTTGTAGCTAAATAAATAATATAAATTAAGAGAAATATAAACAATTAGATTGGACATCGTATTTGAGAGATTTTGAGCGGAGTGTCTCAGTAGTACAGTACTGAGTTGATATGCCCATGATCCCAGGTTCTAATCCCGCTCGCTGCAGACTTTCATTCAATCTGTTAGTGGCCGGAGATAGATCATATGGGATCCAGGACCCTCATGGGACTCGCCCAACATCTAAACACAAAACAAGGGGGATTGGCGGTCGAATGTGATCTAGAGCAAATCACCTCCCTGCAATTTGTATTGTCCAAGAAACAATATAGTCTCTACTATGTACTGAACCCCAGAACCTTCATGGGTTGTAGTAGTACAGGTTATTTATTAGCTACTTTGCATCACAACACACACAATAACGTTTTTTGTTATATTCTTTTAGGCTAAAAAATGACATATGAAGTTGTGATGATTCATAATGTTTATTCTAAAGTTATCGAGGGAGGGATGGAAACGAACTATACTTTTACCTTAAGTAAGGGTAAATATATTATTAATGTTGACACGATTACAAGTTGGGTTGACGATATGATTTTAAAAGATTAGTAGTTAAGTGTAGCTTTAGATTATAACCTCAAGAAAGTGGGTTGCGTAATTAAAGAATCTAGGCCAAATTAACTCCCTGCACAACCGTTTTCCAAGAAACAGTACAGTCACTACCATGTACTGAGCCCCTGATCCATCACAGGTTGTACTGGTGCAGGTGTTGTTTTTTTTTTAAGAGGTTAGGCATCAACCGAATACACACTAGAGATACAGAAAGTTACAATAATCCAGAGGTCATCTTCATTTCGATGATTACATCAAACGACACTGACCTAATACTCCAATAGAACCCCCTTTCATCCCTTCTCGACGCACCAACCAACGACACGTTGATGACCATCCATCGGGGTCATGGTCAGACCCGGAAGAGCCGACGACCGAGCGGCCTTCAACCGCCGAAGAGGATGGCGAACTAGGCCATGGGCGGCTATAATGGTCCCATCTCCAGGGGATAGTTGCCCGATCCTCTATTTGCCGATAATGGTTCCTCAAAGTGGTTCTTGTTTCGGAATACGGTTCACCTTTCCCTATAAGGACGTCCGAAGGGTGGGGTACCCCACGATTTACGGGAATGAGGTAATTAGTAAATTTACTTAAGAATTTATTACTGCAATTAGTCAATGTTTTCGAAAACCCCTTTCCTCTTCAATAAGTAGAAACTGGTTTGATGCTTAATTATTTTACAAGGTTCCTGCGTACCTCATGTTTCTGGACAAATAAAGAAAAATGATTCAACGAACGGAGAAATTACCCCTTATTAATTATATTTAAATATATTTACTTTACTAGGTTGTGACATAAAAGACGCTCATGCTAGAAAACCTAGTCGCCATGTTTGTTATTATTAATTTAACGTCATTTTATATTACTATGGCTAATCGGACCATGCTATGGTGGAAGTCCTAAATTTTGCCTATCCAGATATAATTATGAGGATCTTTAACGAGTGCCTGATATCGTACAGACTGGGGACCCCACTTTTACGTCCCTACCGAAGGACAGCATAACTAAGGATTTTTTTACTCTCTTTAAAAATCCTAGTACAACCATCCAGGCTGTGGATAGTAAATATGTTGTTATACTAACCACTAGACCACTGGTGACTCCAACCCTACAATATACGGAATGCTTATATTAAAACATATGATAAATAAACACAATAACAATTCAATTTATATAAATGTTATGCTATTCCAGCCTTAAATTTAAAAAAAGAAACGCGTTTATCTGACAAATTCACTGTTCATAAATAAATGATATCTATTAAATATCGAGTATCCATGGAACGTGTCATAATTGCAACTCACCGCAATTAATCATTTGTGAGTATAAATGATTGCTCATCGCGATATATGTTTTAATAATATCTAGTGTTATAATTTATTATTCAACGTTTTAACAAACAACTGAAAATTATTATTGACGCTTGCTCCGTTTCATCTTTCGACGATACCATCTTGAGGATCGATTGAACTCTCGACTGTCTTTACTTCGTGTGTGAACATACTTTCGAGAGTACTAGCGAATTAACTAGTATATGCTTATTCTTTCTTAAACTTAAAGAAAAGAGCAGAGATTCTCACAATTTCTCGAAATTCTCTACGGATTATTTAACCTTTATTAATAAATAAATCAATACGCAGCTGAAAGAGTAATCTATGAAACAACTGGCTACAAAACAACCCTAGTTGTGATATATAAGATATGTATAGGCTTTTTAAAAAAACATATCGCAGACGAATATTTATCTATTACTTACAAAGCAGAAATAAATTGTACTTTTTGACAATTTTATGTAACAATACATAAGTACAAGGAATATCTAATTTTATACGATTTTTATTTAAAGAATAATAATAGTATTTTTTAAAAAAAGAAGAAATCTGTATCATGTGTAAAATAATTCTGAACTGGGGAATATGTCATGGGACAACTTCCTCAGCTTTGAGCTGAAATCCCTCAATACCAGATAAAATTGAAATTGAACCAAAATAAACTCTATGTTGTAAAAATTATAAATTGTTGGAGGAAATAACCAATTCACAATTCAGTATTTAATGAGTCATGATATACATTATTTTGTAGAATAATCATTTAATTAAAAAGATTCAAGTAACATGGTAAATTATATTATTTACAGAACAATTTGTTCGGCTCATTCAACGACTCATTTAGATTAATATTATGAGCAATAAATTCTGCGAAAGTTTAATATTAAATATTGTTAAATACAAACAATGTACATTAGAAATTCCAAAAAACTGAAACATGTCTCTATTACAAAAACAATGATGAGTATTCATTAATACCGAATCTCTGGGTCCTTAATTACGAATAAAATTTTTCTTTAATATCTAAAACACATATAATAATAAATATTTAAGTAGAGAATAGACGACTAGGTATTTCTAAAAGAGGTATGAAATGGTCAAATGGGTACAGTAAATGATTATTTTGTGTAATAATCGACTGCAACCCCTGACTATTTCATACCACTCATAAATTAATTAAGGTTTAATATTGAAATACCTAAGAAAATAAAAAACTGATATTCTATAGATGAGGAAGAAAATGGTCCGGGGGGAAGTAAAAAAAAATAAAATAGAAAAATACTATTCTATATAGTAGCATAGAATACGGATAGATTATTCGATATACTTCATTTCGAAACGCTACATTAACACGATTTATGAAGAGAGATACGTATCTGTCATTTGATTGCTGTGCCACGTATATCGTATATTTATTCTTACAGTTAGTGTTGGGAGTGGAAAATAGTACATATATATAGCGTTTGAAGGCTATATAAATCCTATAAATAACTTCTATTTTAGTTACGCAATGTAATAATATGAAACGAAGACAGGATTTTTTGTTTTTGTTTTTTTTTATATACAAATATCTAACATTAAGGACACGTAACTATCAATTAATAAAAAAACGCAAAGGAGTAGTAATGATTATTATATGTAAATATAGATTATAAAGAAAAAGAAAATTTCAAAACAATCAGTCAAGGTTTTGAAAGCGGGAAGAATTTCCATCAATAAGTGAGGAATGTAGAACGGTAATTAGTTTCAATCAACCAGGTTGTCGACTTCAATTAATGAATACTTGTCATCCAACTGTACTAACAATATTTTGTAATAGAAATTTTCTATAACAATAATTTGTAAATCCTTATCAGCAATTATTACTTCCTGAAAATGTATTTGGCCAAGGGATTTGTAGCATGCCAGGAGGTACAGTGCAAAGCAAAAAACAAAAAGCCTAAATGCCAGCAAATACCTGCATATCATCCATAGCCTTTCCCAAGTGTTGGTCAATCATAGGGAAAGACAAACAGAAGTCATTCTTTACGATCATGATTAATTTATTATAGGTAAGATCTGTCATCCAGCATTTGTCTTTTCCTATAAAAAAAATATTTCACGAAAAGGGTTGATTCACTGTCGTAACGGTAAGCCAGAACCTCTAAGTTTTTTTACCTCTTTATCAAAGCACCAATCAATTAATTATTATGGTATTTTTGAAATATTTGATGTGTTTGACGATCTTTTTTTTATTGTACCTTGTTTTTTTTACTGTTTGAAAAAGTATCACCACTCGACTTTAAGTAACCACAGGGACTTAATTTCATCCTTAATTAAACTCTGAGTTTAGAAAAAAAATTAAAGCAATTAGTGTCGTTTGCTATCGGTCCTTTTGTAAATCCAATTTCGGGCCCAAAGGCATGGAATTTTGAATCATAAATTGTGTACTAAGTACCACTGAAAAATACGGTGATAGTGTATACATATACATAAGAGGACAATATTCGGGAGGAAGTGCATAAATAGTACTTTATTTATATTAAAAATAATTAGAGTCGTTTGCTAATGCATAGTTGATAATAGTTTTTTTTAAAAATACAATTGCGTACTCTATGGGTCTTGATTCAAAAATAGTGTACAGCGGTATTCAACGAAACTTTGGTTGTAACCAATGAAAGTAAGATGACAAACATTTATTATAGGCTAAATGTTTTCAAACAACGTTGTCATGTTAATTGAATAAGAGTTATGACATTTGAAATCCATTCTTCAAAAATTAATAATAATTAACTATTTTATTTACTACATTTTTGTATTGAAGTTTCAATTTCAATTTCCTTTAAACTGAATTATAAATATAGTAAACAAAAATGATAATAATAACTTTAAATTGAGTAGCATTAGTATTGGAATACTACAACTTGATATTTTCTGTACTTGCCTTTATCCACGTCATAATGTATCTTTCATTATATTTATATTTGTTCTATTGCTTCGATACAGTTGTAAATTTATATATTTTTTTAATAATCAAGTATTCTTATTTATTTTATTTTTACGATGTAAAAATATATCTGTACTGAAATTTCTTTTAGACTGAATTTAAAATATATAATATAAATATGATAATAACTTTAAATTGAGTAACATTTGTTATTTGAGTACTACCACTGGGTAGTTTCTCTTTTTGCCTTTATCCATGCCAACACAGATCATTCCTACCATTATATTTACTTGTTGTATTGCAATAATACAGTTGTAAATTTCAATAAATTTTCTTTTTTAATTGAGTAACTTGATGAAAATTCTCATACAATAACTATTGATAGGAAATTTGCTAGCCATATTTTTGTGGTTGAGAAGGATCATTGATTCTAGAAGAATACTCTATTGAGCCTAGTCACTGACGGAGGTCTATTTATAGTGACATAGGGAAATGTCGTTGTAACTACGACGGAAACTGAGTCAGGCTGACGGGGTCGCAATGTCTCAGCGGCATGAGTCTGCGTGGAAACGTCACGAGTTTTCTGAACCCACACATGGAACATGGAAATCTTAAAACGTGGTGTTCGGGATAGAAAAAAAGAATATGGAGTACCGAAGCTTAAATATTTATAAAAGAGTAGGTAAGCATTTAAAAAATAGTTCCTTCTTAGAGAATTTCCTTCAATGTGAATCGCGCATAGGCTCATTGTCAGTAAGAACAGAGGAATACATTAGTGAATTCCATTATGTGTTTCGACATTCGTAGTAGGTTAGTATGCAAATATTACTAACGGCTTGAAAGGTTTCATGGTGAATGTCATTAGCTCAGTTTTATTTCCACGACTTTTCAAATAGGTATGAAATTGTTTATTATAATGCAATTCAATGAATACGTTCAAAATTTATAAATATTTAAACGCACGTGGCCACACGAATACACCCACATTCGCGCGCACAAATTCTCACAACAGTCCTGTCGAAATATTAGGCATATGAAGCTATTATAAAATAATTGCAACTAAAAATAATTACAACTGCATAACTACTATAGATTGTAATTAGTCATGAATAAAAATGTAAAGTAATACAGAAATAATAATGCACTACTAATGTATTATAGAATTACATATAGCACAGAGAGTAAAACAAAAGTAAAAGCAAAAAGTGAAAAAAGTAATACAAATAAATTTTAGCTCGCAATAAAATAATTAATTTAATTTTTTTTTACTTTATATTTTTATCTACACCTGTCAAATATAAATAACTAATTTAATTAAAATTATTGTTAGTGACTAATTATGTCATAATGTGTTTGATAATAAGATGAAACTGATGAGATTGGAAGTATATAATAGAATAATAATCATAATGATATAAAACATAATCCTACAATGTTCTAATTAAGTCAATGTAAAGGCCAAAGTATTGGTTATATCCTATATAAAAATCTATAACTAAAAATGACGTTATAAATCACAAAACCACCCACATTAAGGTATGTTAGTTCCAATAATTTAAATATTTGTTGGTAAAACTGAATAAATAAACTAAAACGACACATCAAACTGATAAAAATAGGAAAAACATTTTTTTTTCATAGATGAATTAAACTCGAAAAAAAAATAGGAGAGTAAAAGTGTTTTAAAAATTATTTCAATTATTTTTTATTGTATCAAAGCGTATTCCTATTTTTATTACTATATTTTATTATTTTATTTATCCTTCTTTTATAATCAGCATAACTAACTTCTATTCTAGGTTAGGTATCTCCTTACCCTAATTCGGAGGAAAATAGTCTCACTTTACTAAGTATATGATGTTACGAACCGCCAAGGCTGAAACCAACAGAGCATTCAACGATTATCGTCTGTTATGAATAGAAAACTATTCGAAGCTTCTTCAATACAAATGGACCGAAACCATTCAGATCATATCGGGCACCGAAGTCATCCTGAAGAGCAGTAGGTATCTTCATGTACACTGGTATCTTCAAAGGAATTTAACACCAATTGAAAAAAAATATATAGCATATTAAACTGAAATAATCTAGATAGAAAACTCATTAGTAAAAATCAATCAAGATTTCAGTTTACTGAATAATTAATAATGCTTGGATTTTGGAAGAATGTATAGGAACAATATTTATTTTCCTTTCGTTGATGGTTGGCGTCATATAATCAAAGCAAAACACGTTCAGAAACCTTATGTCAAACTCAAATGACACTGTAATTCCAATGAATAAACACTAGCTGTTCGAACCATATTATCAAGTTAAGAAATTCTACCTCGACATTACAGCTATTCAAATTAATTCATAATTTTTCCTTGAAATTCCTCGACGTGGATTCCAAAGGATTTACAATCTAATCATGTTAATTATAATCCCAAGGTTTTTACTTACGAGTGAGCTAATGAAAAATTTACAATTTTAATTATAGTGCTAATTATTGTAATTTATAATTATTAATATATTCAGATCAATGGCTAATTTTGTTTCCTTTGAGAGTAATCCATAATAAAGATCGTTTATTTACCGACAAATTATATGCAAGAGTTAATTATATAGTATTATGAAAAGATAGTGTAAATAATTAATCATAACATGCAATAATCAATAAACAAAACTTAGAAAATTACGGTATCTGTTCCGCAGGCAACTGTGTTACTACAAATTTTTACTGTTTAGTCGTTCATTTTTAATAATTTCCAAAAACACAAGTTATTATGAGCATAAGTATAAACAAGAGTATGGAATTATGGGTAATGAGTAGATTTCGGTAATGATTACATCAAGAAATAAAAGTTTCAACCAACATTTGAAAGTATAGATCATAAAGGTTTGTTTAAACGTTTATTTCTAGATGAAATGATTGCCGAAGTATATATATTTCCCATAATTACATTATTTTTTCCATAATAAAGCTCGTGATAACTTGTATTTTTGGAATTAATTAAAAGGGAAACGAATGGAAAGTTTAAACTTGTGACTCAACTCGAAGCGACAACCTACGGAATAATTACATATTATAGGTTTTGTACTCAAATAAAAGATTGTGTTATTTTTATCCAATATTTTTTTCCCATCATGTCTTAATAAACAGCATCTAAACGTTACAGCACGAAACTTTCTCAATTCACTGTCAAATTCGCAAAATCTATGCTATTACTGAATTTCGCTGACATATATTAGATAGTTCATATTTTGACAATACCTAATATTATTTCCCTTTCAAACATTTAGCAATTATAAATTATGTGTGCATTTCTTTAGTTATATTTTCAATATTTATATTGAGTTTTTGTTTTATGGGTCACATGACTTAAAATACAAGCCAAACTAATAAATGGCACAAGGGAGAAGGAAGTTGAATGGGTGATGAATTAAACAAAAAGTGAATTTGATAACAAAAACATTTATAAAAAGCTATTAGATCCAGACTAATATAAGATAAAGTCCTATAAGGAAAACATCTCCGACGAAATATCCAGTCTCGGGTCGTAAATATAACTTTTAAGATTAGGATATAAAAATTTAAAAACCAAGATTACAACCTTGGAATATTTAATTAGTTTAGCCATAAACATTTCCCTGCGGTTCTGAAACCAGCTATCTCTATTAGTTCATATCTATCCAGGGATTTGACCAAAATGTCAATGAAAACACGCAAGGATCTTTAATGAAATCATCAACAGGACCTCTAAAGGTAATAAAAAGAAATATAACAAACATTTTATATTAAAGAAATAATGAAATATTAGAAAATGTTTAACAGTTTTAATTTAATTATGGAGTGTGGAATGGGTGACTGCCCAATGAATACCCAGTTATTGGAAAATGTCAAACAAAGAACGCTGAAATTCCTCGAGCGATTGTAGATAGTTTTATCTATTACATTGTATCTCTTATAATCTATTGTAGATAGTTTTATTGCTTACCTATTTACCTAACAAGTAAAAAAAGAAAACACAAAAAAATAAAATAGAAAGCTCAGCTTGAAGAAATGCTATGGCATTCTCTAAATTTTCAAGAGCATACAAATTAATTAGAAGAATTTTAATCAAGTCAAATACCTGATGAAAGCTTGTTTCATTCAAAGTTTTTTATAAAAACTTTTTTGTAACTAGTTATCTCATGAAGTAACAATAATATTAGGTCTGATCCCGAACATTACATATGCCGATCTATAACATAGTCATATAACATCAACCATTCACCAGAAAAGGTATACACAATTAGTGTAAATAAGAAATGCCAGTTACATAAATGATATCTTAATCACATATTAATTCAATAGAAATAATTTTAGTGCAATATTTTCAATAATTAAGTATTATAATAGATATGAAACCATAAATGATAATTATTATATTTTGTACAAATAAGACAATTTTCATTAATTATTGTTTGAGGTGAGGTTTTAACAAAATGAAGAAAAATAATAAAACCATTTGTTTAATTGATTATTTTTTTTTTATTCGATCTTTTTTTATCAGTCCTGAAAAATGTATGAAAATAGACGTAACCGGTAAAACAGTCACTTAAATCTTACAAATATTGGGAAGACCATTGTTAAATTATAATCCTTCGGCAGTAATGTAGAAGTTTATTATAGTCGAAATAAATCAAAAAAGAGAAGCGCGATGGCTTAGTGTGTAGAGTGCTGAGTTACTGAGATGGAGGTTCCGGGTTCAACTGAGGCAGATAAATTATTTTAGCTATTAACTACCCACAGATCGACCCTGTGGGACCTGCACACCCTTCTGTAGCTTACCCAACCTCTACGAAGTGGGTTGAGATTAATAAGGGCAAAAACAATTGGGGTGACCTGTGGTCTCGTGGTTAGCACAAAAAATACTAAGCCAAAGATCGCGGGTTCGTAGCCCGGCAGGTGGCCCTAGTATTGTATAAAGGGAGTAAATAAATATAAATCATTAGCTATGCCGTTCTTCGGGAGGGGCGTTAAAGGGGGTCCCGAGCCTGTAGGATGTCAGGTACTCGTTAAAAATGCCTGTGCCAATTAAACCAGGATAGGCCAAATTTAGGATTCCCACTGTTGCGTCGTCCATTAAGCCATAGCAGCATAATGTGAAGTTAATTAAACAGTTCCAAGCACAGACGTTGTCCTTGAAATAATTCAGTCCCTACCTTGTACTACACTCACAATCATCCACTATACTACCATTCATAAATTTTAACGGTTGGTACAGGTTTTTAATATCAGAAGCATAAGTTTCGAAAATATTTCAAAATCTCAAAATACTAAAATTAAAAGGAATGAGTAATGAAAAAATCATGCATATTAATTATTTAGAGGATAATTAACCTAAAACGTATCCATCCGTTTTATTAAAGTGTTTTCTTCATTAATTGATTAGAAATAAGATGGAGTGGCTGTCCTATCAAGAGTGGTCAAGTGTAGCTGAGCCAGAGAACTGGGTGAACCGGACAAGTATGAACATCACATCTATGATAGAGGCTTTCTTCGTGCTCAATACCCTGATGAGGTATCCCGAACTGCCTCCTCCGATCTTGAAGCTCCTAGGTCATTCGGTTATCGTGAGCCCAGAGGCCATAAGGCACCTCCGGAACGTGGACCATCCTCATATCGTGGCTTCCTACGGGAACCTGGTAGAAAATGAGCTGACAGGTGCAGTGATCTGCGGCGAAGCCAGGCACCTTCAGGAGCAACTGGCTTTCCTCTACTCTCAAAGGGGTTGGATGGAGAGAGCCATCATAATCGCGGTCAGTAGGCGCCCTTATCAAAGGTTCTTCAGGAAGAACTGGTACAGGAGAGTTATGAACATAGTTCAGTTCACTGGTAAAAGGTTCTACGCGTACAATCCCTTTCTGGCCACATTCCTACAGCTGGACCCAGAGGACGCCTGGAAGGCGATGGACGAGAGGTGGAAGGACCTACAGGGCTACAAGGTCCCAGTCGTCGTTTTCCAGCACAACTACAGCTTCCGGGGAGAGTACGGCCCCTCGCCTGGAGGGGGCATCGACGGCACTGCGATGTTCGAACTAGCCAAGTTCTGGAACGCCACTGTAGATCTGAAACGAGTCGCCGCGGATGAGTTCAAATACGCCCGCTCTGATGCAATGGTATTGAAACTATTTTTAAAAATAGATATCCACAACTGCATTTTAGCTAATCGAAATCGGCTTCCTTTATTCATTATAAAAATAAATAGCGTTTACACAAATAAGACTAATAAAAAAATATATCTGTAAATTAATTAAATCTGAAGCAGAAAATTATTTAAATTGAAAAAATAACTAAATGAATAATGGGATAAAGGGCATAATAGTTCAAAATAGCATATACTAATGTTCAATGTAACACCAATCAATCATCTATTTACAAAAATCAGAACACTAATTACTTATATTTTGAATTTTTTTTTTCCAAAACCCCAATGAATTAATATTTTTGAAGTGTTTCTTCTTCTTCTTATTTTGTTGCATTGTTCTGCATCTATTGCATTTTAAGACATTCTGTAAGCTGTGCTATTTTGAATATTTATTGATTGACCACATAAATTGAATGGAAGAGAAAATTATTCAGGAGCGTAAGTTTGATTGAAATTTCTAATTTTAAGAAAGTGTTAGAAAATGAAAGTCACATTTAAGGTAGTCATCAGGGTTGGATTAACAAGGTAAAAAGATATATCAAAAATTAAACACATAAAATTACCTATAAACCTACTATACTTATATTTTTTTGAAAGTTAATTTTTATCATTATTTTTATAAACAAATATATATTCAGTCCTGATGAAGACTTCTACGCTGGGTTGAAACGTTGATTTAAAATTAATAGATTTTTACTTTTATGATCATGTAAAACAAGTATTTTATATAAATTTAATTTGAATTTCAAACCTAATTACATCACGTAGCATGCAACAGACCCTGAGAATTACTGAGCCATAGGATTACCATTGGTGTTGGAAACTCTGAAAGGTATGTTCAATTTTCAGCGGAAAATGTTAATTTAGAATGTCAATTATTAAAATATATTCACTGGTTAGCTCTCCTTCCACCCAACGTCTTGCAAAATTGTCAAAGAGGTTCAAACTTTTTATTTGAATCGGGATATTGTCGATTTGACAAAAAATATACTACATGTGAATATTATGTAATAACTAATATAAATCCAAACAATTTCAGATATTCAAATGGCATGCTGACATCGGCATGAATGCACGAGTTGCGGTTCAAGTCTCTGAAGATGAAGCGAATCTGGAATTTTCATCTACGGTCTACGAAGACTCCTATGTCGTCGCGTTAAAGCTACCAACAGAGTTCACCGCTGGACAAATAATGAGGCAGATTTACGGATGGGAATTCTGGATATGTTTCTTTCTTACCATAATGTTGATGAAAAGAGCCTTGTTTTGGATGACAAAGCAGAAAAACGTGCTGGATACTATCTTCACAACAGCCAGCTCAGTCTTCGGCAGTCCTTTCCCTAAGCTCCCGAGAACTACTAAAGAACGTTTGATCCTAGGCTCAGGACTCATAATAGGCCTCTTCTTTATAACAACATTCCAAGCATCACTATTCCACTATATGAAAACAACGGAAACAAACAAGCGGATGAAAACCCTTCCAGAAGTATTCAGTCATTACAACAAGTTGCTGACTACCTCCAGGTACATGAAAAAATACTACAGTTACTTTTCTCCCATAGCCAATAGAGAAAAAACACCAAACTTGGTGGGGATAAGTAACGAACTGTTCGACAAGTACCCGGTGCTCATGCTCAACAAGGAACTGGAACTGCTGATGAGGACCGGGCGACTTAGGGAGGACTTGTACGCGGTCGACGAGAAGATAAACCGCTTCGGCAACATGTACATCGTCAACAGGGGCAGTCCGTTTTTGTATCCGCTGACAATGTTTACTACCAGGGTGTTCGAGTCTGGTCTCAGCCAGAAATGGTTCGAGATGACTGTGTATCGGATCGCTGAAAAGAAGATCAAACGCAATCCAACGAACGTCGATCGCCAGAGGAACCCTGGTATTGAAGCAGCCTTCGCAATCTTATTAATAGGTAACTCACTATTTTATTTATAATTTTACATTTCTCAACCCCTTTAAAGTTAAAAATCGAGTAATAACATTCATTTATTCCATCCTTCCGTTCCCACAACACCGCTGTTAGCGGCATAATAAGATTGTATATTACGCAAATAACCACGAAGTAATATTTAAACAAGGGTGTTATAGTGAGTAAACTTATAAATCAATAATATACATGAACTATTATTCCTGTATTTATGTTGACACCAATTACAACGTTAGGTATGGCTTTTAAAATTTAATAAATTTAAAATTTTAAAATTATAAGCTTAATCACCATCATTCTTATGTTTTTCTTTTCCCTAGGGTCAAATTGTAAACTTTAGTTTCTTTCGCATATTTTATGATTTAACTTAACTAAGTTCATCATTTTATTAAACGCAAGTTTCTTATTTCCCAATTTAAATTTTAAACATAGTTGAACAAAAAACTCTTCTCGTTTACTGAAGTTTATTTTATCCTAATTATATTCGAATTTCTTTCCAAAGCTGAAGCTGAAGGACCAATAGATTTTATTATATAGAAAACTGGATAACATAAAAAGGAAAAGTATCAAGAATTCTTCTTTCAACTTCTAATAAGAGATTTAAGTATTAGAATTTGTTTCGAATATGAAATGAAATAAAATGAAATAGAATAGATTTTATTAAAGAACTAAGCTTTATTTTGAAATATTGAATATAGATTATCAATAGAAAATGTTATGAAACGATAAAAATAAACTAACACTTATGCTGTATATTGATGAGCTTTAACAACCAACAAGTTACTAACTATAAATAATTTTCTCCATGTTTTATCGGGTCAGCAGGACAACTTTTCAGCATTCTGTAGCAAACTATTTTTAAAAAGAAAATAGGCTATATGCAGAATAATCATATGACCGTTCGGTCTGAGGAATTAATTCAGTATAAATTACTTTTGTACATGGGTTTTGGTTTTACCATTAGAAGTCCAAATGGTCAAATTTGGACTTCTTTGGACTTTCCAAACTTTCAGCAGTCATGAGATATGAGCCTAATCCTTGCGTGTTAGTCCAATCAAATAATTTAACTTCCCTTCCTCTTAATCAAATCACTAATGGCGCCTTAATCTTATAGCATCGATCAATAGATATAAGTGGGAAAAGGAAAATTAATTAAATTGGAAATTGTGGTAAACCTTTCGGGTACTCCTTAGACCACAATAGAACGGCTCTTCTATTAAAACGGTTGAGGATGTGATGGAGTGCTATTACAGGAGAAGCAGCGGCACAATATAAGCATTATTCAGGATGAACTTGAGCGCTCTGTTCCAAACCTTTCTCAGCCTCACTTCAGCTCCCTTCATACCATCATTCCGGGTAGACCTACCGCGCCTCAAGACCCTCCTCAGCCACACGGTGATAACTACACCTAGTGTCCTGCAAATCCTAAAGGGGAAAAACATACCGTACATACTGGCGGACTACGGCGATATCATAGACCACGAGATAACTGGCGCCATCCTGGTGAGAGATGACGGCTTCATGCAGGAGCAGGTAGCCCTCGTCACATCCCAGAGCGGCTGGATGTCGAGAGCGATGGTTGTCGTCATCACGGACAATCCGAACCCGAAGGTATTTCAATACCTATGGAACGAAAACGTGATGAACGTCGTATTAATCACAAGGTTAGGGAGTTTCGCCTATAATCCTTTCAAAGACAAGATGTTTAGCGTAGATGGAATAGACATTGGAAAAGCTTTGGATGATAGATGGAAGAACCTGAACGGTTACAGGGTAGCCGTTGCCATGTACAGGCACAACCTCAGCTTCAGAAAGGAACTTGGCGTCTCCTTGGGCTCTGGAGTAGACGGATCGGCGTTGTATGAGCTGACCAAGTACTTGAATATGACAGCTGATATTGTAGACACCGGCCAATACAATCACTTCGTTCGGGTCACCGATATAATGGTAAATAAAATTATTATTTTCTACAAGTAGGCATATTTTAAATAATAGAAAAAAAGGATGCAGTACTAGAAAAAATTTTGAGTACTCCTTCATCGATCAGTACTCCTATTCATAGTGGTATGTTTTGTAGGCCAAACTAAATGATTCTGGTCATATTAAAAATTAATAGAATTAATAAAGTGTTATTATCCATTTACGACATGATAAAATTTAAATTAATATAGACAATAATTTAATAAAAACATATCAATATGTAGGGAGGCGGGGTAACAGTAAAAAAGCACTATGCCTCTATTATCGAGGATTCTATACAGGTGAGTTTTTTTTGTGATTTTTGTGAATATCTGCAACTATTAGTTATTCATGGGTATGGGAGAAACTCCAAAATACTGTTGACGTAATGTTATATCGCACATACCATGCTATAACGTCACTTATGCAAATGATGTAATTTTTCAGGAAAAGTATTTGAAAATTCAACATCCTATTACAACGTACAGTTCTTCACGACTAAACAAATAAAGTGATAATATTTAAACTGCAGCTTTAAACTTCATTTTAAAGTAAAAGCAAACATCTCACTAATTACTATTAAGAAAATATAAACATTCAGATCAGTTTTGAAAAAAATTGCATAAGTGGCATATAGCACCGTATGTGCAATATAAAAATTTCTTAATATACAGATAATGTTAGAACTTTTAAACTGATAAAGATATAACTGTAAACCACTAAGCATTTTTAAAGGAAACATAATGTTTTACCACTTCGAATCTGTTGATGTCATAGGAGAGTTAGCTTGTCAAATTATGTAAAATACGTAAGACAGAATGTTTAGTTTTTCGGTAACACAGATATCTTGAAAACTACGCAAGAGGGCGAAAAAGTCGTGTGTCAATATAATGGCTCATTTTGTCTGTTTTAATATACATATAATATTTAAGGTAATTAGAGTGCTTATTTTAAAAGGGAAAACGATATTATGTTTTTATACATAACTTGAGTAAATTAAATTGAGATAAAAAGAAGAAGAAAAAGATAAGAGATTTTGATAAACTAGACAAAATAAAATTAGTATAAAACTGATATATTTGAAATATTTAGGCAAGAGAATTATGATGATTTAATAATTTTCAGTTACACAAAGGCCAAGTAGATCTGTCAATGAACTCACGATTCCAAAGCAGAGAGAAGAAATACATAGAAAAGTCCGAATATACCACTTCCACCTACACCGACTCCGTCGTCATAGTCTTGAAAACACCTGATAAGCTGAGAGGTTGGCAAGTCTTCGGTAAGATCTTCACACGGACGGTGTGGCTAACTCTCTTTTGCGCACTCATCATCATGAACAGGACGATCCTCTTGATGGGGCGGATCAGCCATTGGGGCAACTCCTTCTGGGCCACGCTCAGAGCGCTCTGCAACATCCCGATCAGCAGACCACCTCGATCTTCGCCGGACAGAATCGTGTTAGCAACAGGCTTCCTAGTCGGGATGGTCATAACGACGATATTTCAAGGCTCGTTGTTCCACTCCATCAAGGAGGGAGTGACCAACGTGAGGATCAGGGATATTTCTCAAGTCATACAGAACTTTGAAGTAGTTACTGACTCGGAGATAATAAAAGATATTTTCAATACTCACGAAATCGGAACAAGAAAATTAAAACTGAACTTGAAAATAATGCCTCTGAATAATGAAGTTTTTGAAAAGCACGCTTTTGCGACGCGTGCTAAGGAAATCAAGCTGCTCATAGAGTCAGGAGAGTTGAGAGACGACTTGTACATTGTGGACGAGAGTGTTTGCAATACCCCTCTAGCTTACCTCGTCAAGCGCGGAAGTCCTTATCTCCAAAGACTCTCGGACTTCACATCCCGGGCCTTCGAGGGAGGCTTCTGGGGAATTTGGTACCGCATAACGTTACGTCGACTTTCTCGTGGGAAGAAAGCAATAAAAAGAGAAAAAGATTTCAAAGTCTTGACTTTAAGAGACGTTGAAGTCGCCTTTTTTGCCCTGATATTCGGTAAGTAATAAGAAATGATCAATCCTATCAATAACTAAGCAATTGTTTGTGGTTTTACAACTGATGGATCATAATTACTAGGTGTCTTTGCATTGGCTGCCAATAAGTTATTTAGTCAGATCATAGTAAATAAATTAATATTTATAAACAATATGTAATATTATAAAATAGGGCATCTGTTCCGCAGGTTGTCGCTTCGAGTTGAGTTACAAGTTATAACTTTTTATTCGTTTCATTATTAATATTTTTAAAAAATACGAGTTATCGTGAGCTTTGATCTTGAAAAGAGAATGTAATTATGGTTAATGAGTAGATTTCAACTAACATATCGAACTATAGATGATGCACGTTTGTTGAAATTTCATTTCAAGAAGAAATAATTACTGAAGTACACACATTTCCTATAATTACATTCTTTTTTCCACACTTAAAGCTCACGATAGCATGTATTTTTGGTAAAAATTAAAAGGGAAACGAATGAAAAGTTAAAACTTGTGATTGAATTCGAAGCGATAAGATAGTAAGCAGTACTTTAAATATTCATGAATGTAATTAATTAATATCAATTTATTTATTTTTAATAACAATTGTTATGTTATTTATTCTACTAGTTATTGCGCCGGTACTATTAACTAAATGTTCGTTTATAAGCCAAGTTATTTTACAAACAAAAAATCTGCTTACTACCTGAAACTCAAGTTCCTCAGTTACTCTGTGGCCAAAATACATTGATCTCATGGTTTCAATGGCGTAGAGGATTTTTTTTCATTTGCTTGTTGGCGTAAAGGACCTTCTAGAACGCACAATCGCATTACTATTCACATTTAGTTTGCTTTAGTTGCTGATGAGAGGAAAAACTTATTTTTAAAAAATATTGGAGAGGAAAATAGTTGACTGGAAGATTCTAATGAAGGATAAAATTGGTCAGAGGGTGCAGACAATAATAACACCTTATTTACACCACGCTATATTTCTTTACTTATCTATAAATCTATATGTTATTCTATGATTCTTAGTACCGCAATGTTCTTATAGTTATTTTCTGTTTATCTCTCTTAGCCCTGAAGATGGCCTACACTGTAGCCCGAAACGTTGGCATTAGTAAACAATATGTTTTTCTTATTTGGTGTTATTATTGACTGCACCCCCTGACAATTTTTTTCGTTTATATAGAATATTGTTTAGTTGTTATTAAGTACAGAACACGAGGCTCATCGTGAATATTTTTTAATTTTTTTATTCTAACTTAATGCTTGCCTTACTTAACAATCAGTGCAATTGTAACTAAATAAATTTTAACTTTTTACAGGGCATGTGTTAAGCATTATATCGTTCTTGCTTGAACTTCTTACCAAGGCTATAAAGCAAGGAAAGCTCCGAAAGTTAAGAAGATATATAAAAGTATTTTTAGACTTTATGTATCCGACTCAATAAAAAACCGCAGAGTAGTTAACTTGTGTAGAGCCTTTTGAGCTAGTGAGTGAAAAACTATTGCACTACATGTATCAATGAACAGATCACTAAAAGCTTTTACCTATGCACTAAAAATAAATAAATAGTGGACAACTACCAAATAAGAATGCTTAAAATTATATGCATTCATACATGTATTTTTCTATTTATTAATGAATTTATTTTCATCTAAACTCCTTTAGCCTTAGATCACTAGGATATATTAGTAATTAGTATATGATTTCTTAATTTAGCCTTATTTATTTTAAAATACCTAGAAAATATATAATGCTTTAAAATACTAGCACTAGTTCAGCAAATTAGTAAGGATTTTTATTTTTTTAATTGAATAACTTATTTTTAATAAACAGTAAATGTTTTATATCCTCACACCACAGAGCGGTAGAAGATTGTGATGATGATGATATTTCATTATTACACACAAAGAACTAACAGACATGGATTGAATTTTCTTTAAGATTAGTAAAACCTAAATATAATAGAAAATTTTGATTTTGGAGCATAATCGATGCATGTACTAAAATCACTACCAAATGGTTTTTTCATTTAATATTTCACGTTACTTCTGTTCTAGGTATTAGGGTGAATAGGGTCATTTTGAATATCCTATTCAACGGTTTTATTTATCTTATGGTTTATTGTTATAAGTTTATAGTTATAAAGAAATCGATTAAAGCGGTGAGCAAATCGGTCGTGGTACTGACCGTTCCCGTTTCGGCAATTAATAGGTGACATAATTGTCTGAATTGTAGAACTATTAATAGTCTTTTCTGGCACGATAAGTGGCTAAAAGATAGTTGCCTCTATTTATATTTTACCTCATAATGCAACCGCAAGTTACAATATATATGAATCCCAATTGATTATAATAATGAAAACACAACAGAAAATAATATTCTAACTGGACCGGTACCAATATAACCAATGGAAAGTCTTGGGTTCAGTACATGGTCTTGACTATACTGTTTCATGAACAACGGTTTTGTAGGGAGGTGATTTGTCATAGATCACGCTCAACTTCCTAATCCCTCCCTTATTTTGAGACCCACGTTAAAGAGGCTGGATGAGCCCCAAGAGGGTCCCAGATCTCACAGGATCCATCTCTGCCCCTAAAAAGTTAAATAAAAGTCTGCTAGCGAGCGGGATTTGAACCCAATGACCTATGAAGATATTCATACATATTAAATAAAGTAATTTTTAAAAACCTCTCCGTTTAAATGCATCGGTTGACATAAAATATTTTCTTAAATAATAAAAATAAACTGAAGTATTAAGAAACTGACAATAAAAAAGAAAAGGTGATGAAAAAATCCAAAAACAGAACAAGAAGTTTCAATCTAAACACGTAACATAAACAGACTATAAAGCACTAGATTGATTTACAGAAAATCTAACTTTGGCTTTGCTAATAATAAGGATCGCATTTCCAGCTGATTTTACAAACATGTTAAAAAAAAAAAAAAGTACAAAAACACAATGATTCAAAGATAAATGTGTTTAAAACCTATTTATAAAAGTGATGTAGTTGATTTGGTGTTGAGAGAGAAAAAGATAATAAAACTCAAGGAAATAAATATTAAATAACAATTGAATCAACCAATATAATTATTTAACTGTTATATCAGTAATCTGGTAGCGGAGAGGCTCAGTGGTAGAGCACATAGTTGCCTTGCGGAAGGTTCGGGGTTCAATTCCGGCCCGTCAGATTTTATTTAATCTGCTAACAGCCGGGGATGGATCCTTCGGGGTATGTGACCCTCCTGGGGCTCACTCAGCCTCTTTAAAAGGGGTACCCAAATAGGGGGAAAAACGTTATCTAGGATAAATCATCTCCTTGCACAACTATTGTCCAAGAAACAGAACAGTCACTACATCATAATAAATTTATTCTCTGAGTATTAAAATTCCGCTCTATTATAAATTATTGACATTAATAAGGTTTCAGTCTTATAGGTTGTCTAACCAATGTTTTTTCATCGTCTGTCATTGGAAAAATGTCCCTGAGAACCTCTAGGGCTTATTTTTATACTAACCAACCATTTACAAAGACTTAGGCTATTATTTTACTATCGAAGAAGACAATATAAACTTAATAAAACTGGAACATGATATGCAGTGGACGAACAACATGATACTCTGGTTTCATAAATTTGTGGATTCATCATCATTACACTTTTAATTTTGAGGACAGATAATATTTTGTTCGGTTATATTGTATAGCTTCAATTCGTAAAAGTCACGCCATTTTTTAATAATTTAAATTCAGGGTTTTTATTTTAAATATTTGAATGATAGTGCACTAGCTATAGTGTTTTTTATACAACTTTATAATAAGAGCATGTTCAATAAATAATAATTTTATACTAATGATTGAACATTTTACAAGCATGATTTGCGACTTGCATGAGATCGATCGAAAATGTTAACAAATAATAAGAGAAAACACGATCTGCAGTTTTAATTAAAATATCATCGATGTTTTATCAAATATATAATGATTTTTATTCCAGGATTTTTTTTCAATCGATTTTAAACAATAAAAATAATAGTTGACAAATAGCTGAAGTCTCAAAAGAGGACGATTCTTAGCTAATCATAGCCAAATTATACAGGCAGTAAATCTCAATACTCCTCGCCTAATTGCGGGCGAAGGCTGGGGACAAATATTTAGAGGATTGGACGCTATGAAGGGAACACACAGAACCGGCTCCCAGCCACTATCTTATCAGCCCAGATTAGATTTAGGCTTAACCCAGCTCGCGATTATAGTGTAAAATTACAAGATCCCTACTAAAATCCCAACAAAAACTATACCTGAAAATTCAATATTATTTTCCAAAAAATGGAAATAATAAACATTATTCTTAACTAAAACTTTCGCCATGATCGCCGCTGTTTTATCCAGTAACTTAGGCCAGTTTATATTTCACCTCATAATGCATCAGCAAGTAACAAAATATGAATCGTAATTGATTTTGATAGTGGAAACAACAGAAAATTTAGTTTTATAAATAATATTCTAATTGAACCTATACCATTTCAACCCATGGAAGGCCTTGGGTTCATTACATGGTAGAGACTGTTTCATGGGCGAGATGATTTGTCCTTGATTAAGCTCAGCCACCAGATTTTCTACCTTTTTTGGGTACACATTTTTAAAGAGGCTGGGTGGGGAATTTTATTTATTAATCAATTGGGGAATTGATTAATAAATAAAAAATAGAACATATCCTATTGAAATAACATATTCAGTGTAATATTCGATCGATATCCTCCAAAACTGTATGCCTTTGTTGAGGAGTCCACTCGTAAATGTGTATTTTAATAAATAGACAGGCCATTTAGCAACTTGTATGAACATTTTTAAGCCTACAAAAAGGAGCAAATAAATCAGAATATAGGTTCTTCCGACGAAATTACACACAATTATTTGACAGTTAATAACAATAATTAAACGGTTTTTATCCATGAGGACCTTTTTATCTTAGCTTTATGGCACAAGATCAATTACTTACCCATAATTAACATTTTTTTCCAAAACATTTTAGTCTCATGTCATCTTTACGATTTTTCTGTACAATAATGTACATACATAATTACCATTTCCTTTTTTTTCTTAACATTGTATGTTAGCATTGAATAATGTAAAACCTCGCCCCACACTCACCTAAAAAACTACGAAAGAAGTTTCTTTCATAAATACGTTTTCTATTTTAAGTCCAAAAAAAGTAAGAAATCTATTTGCGATCGATAATCTTTTCTGAAGCGCCTTGCAAACATTTATGGGGTATTCAAAGACTGGTTAAATTTATAAAAAATAAAAAAATATAGTTAAAACGTAATTTTCTTTATTTCTGAAGGTTAAATTAACTTTAATATTTAATTATATTTATATTAAATTATCCTCCTAACACTTTTTATGAAATATTGCATAAACTATATACTATAATACTGCGATTTATTTCTTTATTAATAACATAAAACCCAACGAATGCAATATAATCATATTCATATAAATAAACGAAATAAGTCAGCTTGTCAACTGTTATTCAGACTTTAATATGCCGCTCTCTACATCAGACGATCTCTTGTTCTTACATACAACTCAATCATAATAAACAAGAAATAATGACTTCGCCATGTCATGTTATTATGCTAGATAATGAGGCCTCGGGTGAGGGAAAACCTTGATCCAGGTGAACAAGTGAACGAGTGCACACACCACATTTGACACTAAGGTCATAACGGTGCTCGGGCACAACCGCTCCCTGTAGTTCAAGGCTTCATCTCTACAACCTGAGAGTCTTCAAAATACTCTATCCCATCTTTATTTTTTAAATTATCGAACATATTAATAAAATAAGGTAATTATGCCGCAGGTTGACGCTTCGAGTTGAGTCAAAACAAGTTTTATCTTTTCATTCCTTTCCCTTTTAATATTTTCCATTATCCAACTTATCATGAGTATGGAAAATTTATTTATTACTGGTATTTTTCCTTGAAAAATTGTAGGAATTGGTAAGACTGGTATCAACCAACCATAAATTTGGTTAAAATAAAGAATAAATCGAATAAATAATTCTTGAAAGATTCAATGATAGGAAATTTCACTCCATGGAAGCAGATTTTTGTAATAAAAGGTATATACTAAACTTGAATACATACTTCAAGATTCATATTTTCAACTTTTAGTATATCAGCTATTCAATAAACACCATTTTCCAGACCTTATTTGTTCTAAAGAGGTCTTAAAAAGCGTACTTTCGTTGAAAATTCAACATCAAGATTTTTAACAACCTCAATACTTTCTCTATCTACAAATATTAATCAAATAAATATAGGTTATGGCATTTATTTATTTTTTACGTTTCGGCCATGATGTATAGTCCTTCATGGCTAGAGAGACACATGATCACAAAAACTGACTCAAGGACTCCATACTCTGACCGTGTTACAAAAATAATAAAGAAAACAAAAAAAAATTATAAAGCTTTGCCAACAAAATTTAAAGTATCATATTTTTTTTCATTTTATCTTATCTATCATAAAGAATCACAATACTGTGTCCGATTCCATTGATAAATAAATCAAAGACCAGAAATTGGATAAAACCTTTTTACTGGCGTAAAAATAAAGAAAATTACCTTTTTGTTGAAAAATTGTTTTTTAATGAGTAGAAATATATTTTGTCAATATTTCAATATTTAAAAAAAAATATTTATAATTGCATTTGCATATTGATCTGGGTAATAAAAAGGAAAGAGATATGGAATCTCAATAAATGCGCAAAACGTGAGTCCAACTTTTGCGTAGAAAAGATTATTCATAGAGTTGGGTTGACTCAGCCTGAACAATATCCTCGCCATTAATTCCCAAGGTCCTATGACTCACTGATAGCAGAGCATGATTAGAATTACCATACAATTCGTTTATGATATAATGAAAAGGATTTTATTTTAAGTTTACATTAAGTATTGGTTCCACGAATTGTAAGTTTGCTTTAAATGCATATTGAAGACCATACACATTTCCTATGAAGTTTACATAAGGAAAACTAGAAAGAATTTTAAAAAGTATGCATTTTCTGAAATATTGTTTTTTATGATAGTAGAAAATCTAGTATTTCGAGTTTTCTGAAACGCAAAATGAGTGCATTGCACAATACTTTTTCTTACATCTGATACTACTAATTTAATATCACTATGTTTGTATAAAATATTCCTATGTTATTCCCCATATTAGAAAAAAATCGATTTTTTCGATAGGAACGCGATTTTTCATATCACAATGTAAACTAGATCGATAAAACCAAGGGGACCTTGTCGCTTCTTTCACTTCTCCACTAAAATTATAATGCATGTTCAATCAATAACATTATTACTATTAAATAAGGCCAATACATTCACCAATCAGAAATAAATATTTTTTAAATAGTAAATAAAAAAATGTGTAGCTAATAACTTCCCACTCGATGGATTCTGACCCTCCTAGTTTCCTAACTATTGAGAAGTTTTAAAAGAATATTGTATGCTTTATTTACTGGTAAATGATATAAAATTTAAATTATAATAGTAAATGTAATATTTAATATTTTATAAGGGTATTATTTGAGAGAAGATATCGTTTAACGAATTATTTGAGGTTAACGTTTTACGATATTCCACACCTACCATAGAACACACAAAAAAAACATTAATAAAAAATAATCCAGTTATTTACTTATAATAAATAACTAGAAAAAATTCTTGTACTAAAAGTAACAATGAAAAACTTTGTATAACAATTTTTATATCACTACATATTTACATGTCTTATACGGCCTTGACATATAAAGAAACTGACGTAAAGTAGTTTCACATGTTAGAGAACTTACAAAAAAAAAAAAGAACCATCTTGCACCCTCTAAAGTAGGGCACAGGAAATAGCAGAGAGACACAGACTATGACAAATTACCAACAGATGTCATCATCGAGGAAGAATAGAACTTTTTTTTTAAATATTTTGTTTTATTTTATTTTAAAATATGTACAACTTTTAAAACATTGGTGGGATAATCCCTTACAATGAAAATGAGTTCACATTACAAAAGTTACTGATTAATATGTTTTTGTTGTTGGTAAAATTTAAAAAACCAACAGAAAAGAGAGTACATAGGATTTACTTATGACAAAATTTATGTATAACATATTACAAAATGTATATTATTTATAATAGTATGTGTTTTGTTCGTTTATGTCTGCATTTTGGTGGTGTTGTTTTTGTATAATTTCCTATTTCTTGTATGAATGTGTTATCTGAAAGTTGGCATGAGGTGAAGAATCTGAGAAGAATATGAGGTGAAGAAGGCATGAATTTTCGTAATGTTGGGATGTACAGTTCTTTGTGCATTGGGGTGATTTGGGTATATATTGGATAGTTTTTTATGATTCTTAGACAATTGTTTTGGAAGATCTGTATTTTGTTAAGAAGAATAGAAATAATTTTGAGAAAAGATATGGATTTATTACAGAAGATATATCGAGGTGAAGAATTCTGTTTCTAATTTTCATTATTTGTGAAGTCATATTACATGGAATAACTTTACAAGATTTAAACGACAAAAAAACTTACGGAATCCCAAATAGATAGATAGATTTACAAAATATTTGTACATCATCCCTTTAGCGCACATAAAACTATCCTTAGACCTCAATACACTGTAGGTTAAAGCTTTTATAGAATAAATTAGTAAAAACAAATTTTTAACTTCATAAAAAAATACCTATGATTATCATAGACCGGTAAGATTTTTTAAAGAACATACCAACACAGATTTTTCTAAATATTAAACTAACAATCAGTAGTTATTTTAATTATAACTGTATTTATGCATCTATTGCAGAATTATTTTTAAATTAATGAAATATTTTCGTTGAAAATATACTTTATGAATTATTTGATTGTCGATTCATGTCATCACATAGACAATGAACACACTACCCGCCGAGTGGAACTCACATCAAGACAATGGTCTAGTTTTATATTTAGACACAAAGGCAATTAACTACCGCCCTCTACCGGCCATTCCTACATTTAGGTTTCTATTATTATAGGGCTATTTCATAAGAGTATGAAACATGGTGAGTTTAAAACACAAGAGGTTTAGCTTTATAAAAGATAATAAAATATTTTTAATAATCCATACTTACATATTAGTAAGATTAGTAGGATATCAAAACAAATAGTTTCACTCATGTTCTTTCTGTTATTTTAACAATTATGATCATGTGATTTGCCTTTAATTATGTACTATAATGGATTCTCCACAGTACCTAAAAAACTGTCGGCGGGCACGTGCCCCCTTGCTCCCCCTAAATCCGCGCTTGATATAGCCTATGTGTTATTCTGATATATAACCTATATTACTGTAAAGTTTCATCCAAATCCGTTCAGTAGTTTTTGCGTGAAAGAGAGACAAACATACAAACTTTCACATTTATAATATGAGTAAGATAATAAAATATTTTTAATAATCCCAAAAAACTTAAACACTTATTTATACGTATTGTTATAACAGCGAAAAATAAAATCTTAAAGCCCCCCAAAATACAGATTTATTTTTATTGACAGAAAATAAACTTAAATAATTGCTACCAAGGATCTTATAATACGCGTGTACAACACATTACAAGATTTACATGGTGATACATGAACTAATATTAATAAAACAAAGGAATTTCAAAAATAATTTTCTCCTGTTTTATCGCCTGGAAGATTAGATAGGCACTGACCTTGAGTGGCCTAACACATGGGGGCATTATCTTAACGGGATAGCCAACAGTTCAACCTCACTCACAATAGCTTTTACCATTTCAGTGTTCTAAAGGAAGAAATTATTACCAAAGACAACAAAGTATAATCTTAATTCTCAAAAGAATATAGTGTTCTTTTGCGCGTAGCAATAGTAATCAGTGAACAGTAATAAAAAGAAATGAAGAAAAGACGTGATCAAAGAACATAATCACCAGCACAGAGGCATTAACCACTAAGGCATTATTAATCAACGTACTGAAGTAAAAGGGTATTAAAAGGGCTTGAAATAGGTAAATAATAAACAATCGGTGAATAAAAATAAAAAACAAGATATACAGGTCTCTTTATTGTTCAATAATATATGGAAAAATTGTTTCTTCGTTCTTTATAGAAACATCTTAAAGAATATTGCTCACATTGCTTAGCATTGGAAGTATTGATCATAGTATTTATTTATGAAGATTAATCTAAAATATTAAAGGTTAAAAATAAACAGTTGGCGACAAAAATAAAAACAGGTTTCTGTCAAGAACAGTAGATACAAGGTTAGTCTAAAAACTGTATTAATGTGGAAAAGGGCTCAGTGTTATCTTCAATAAGACCGATCTTAGCCGGTGTTCCTCAGGGATCAATACTTGCACCGCTATTGTACATAACATATACACATGATATTCCACAAAGTCCTGGCATACTGACAGCAACCTACGCTGATGACTCTGATCACCAAACATCAAGACGCGACATAGGCCTCACTAAACTTGCAACATAACTTACAAAATTTGAATGAGTGATGTCAACTATGGAAAATTAGGCAACAAGTCACAACACATAACATTTACTCTTAGACGTGAAACATGCCCTCCCATTTACCTTAATATCTCACCCATCCCACAAACAGATGAAGTACAACACCTTGGACTAACATTTGATAGGAGAATGACATGGGCTTCTCATACTAAAAAAAAACGCCAATTACTGAATCTTAAACTGAACTTAATATATTCTCTATTCAGGAAAAACTCCAAATTAGAAACAAGACAAAAATTAATCAAATACACTTACTTACCAGTTTGGCCATATGGATTACAAATTTATGGCATCGCTAAACAGACTCACAGAAAACGACTACAAACTTTCCAATTAAAAGTACTCAGACTTGTCACAAACCCCCCTGGTATGTCAATAACAAAACTCTACATAATGATTTAAAAATACCAACGGTTGACGAACACATACGAACATACTACAAACGTTTTCAAGAAATACTATACGGACATCCAAACCCATTAATAGAACAAATATACAAAATAGGGTGCATCCATTTTTTTTTTTAAGTTCTTAATGCCAGAAATGATGTAATAGCTGTGTTTGTTTCAAAACCGTCCAGATCCTTCAAAATTAAATACTAAAAGATGCCACTTCTTATCATAAGTGGTTACATAATAATAATAATAATAATAGAGGTATGAGTTCCCTGTATGGGGAACAGTTTTTTGTGTTCTGTGGAGAATCCTTTATAATACATAATTAAAGGCAAATCAGGAACTTAGCATCTTGAAATTTGCAGATAGGTTCTTTGTATAATATAAGAAAGAAATTTGGATAATTCCACCCCCAGGGGTTTCCCCTTTAATATAATAGGGGTTCAAAGATTGTATAGAATCTGTCAGTTTTGAAGTTAGACATCTGAAATTTTGGATGTACGAGTAACTTATAGTTGAAAAAAAAATTAAATTAATCATTTAATATGATCTTTCACGAACTTAATGTGGCAGACCAAATTCCACGCGAGCGAAACCGCGGGCAAAAGCTAGTATTCAATATTCACACTATGCAATAGTTTTTAAAATTAAAAAAGACTAATATATACTAAAAATAAAATAATTCACTTATAAGTATTATTAACTCTTATGAAGTTAAAATAGTATAGAGGTATAAATATAATATATTATTACAGTCCAAAAGTCTAATTATTAATTAATCTAATTTATTTAGTCTAATTATTAAAGTCTAATTCATAAGATTAGATATTGAACATGGAGAATATTGAAACTCCATGTAGGAAAAGTTTTAAAATATTTATGGACTATATTGAGGTATCTATACTTATTTTCAGTCTTTCAGGACATATTTTTATAACTTATGTATTTATTGTATTGTTTATTATTTTATATTGTTTTTGTTATTAATTACAGATTTAATAGAATGATAATTCAAATTAATTGACTTGTAAGAAGTAGAAGTATACTAATGCAAAAAATTGAAAATGACTCTATAGATAGTCGAAACGTTATTTTTTTTAAAATAAAGGAGATTTGACTGGAAAAAGGTTTTTATCACATTAATGAATACAATATTTAAATAAGGTTAATAAAAAGTAAGAAAATTTTTGCCAATATTTAAATAAAATGTTATGCTCATTTGATTTTTCGCAAGTTCTTTATAACTTTGGTCTATATGTCCCTGTTCCTTGCCACAGTAGCCCAACAGTCTCTTACTCTTTACACGATCTCATCTCGCTATCTTGTCTGATAGACCCAGACCTTCTTCCAATTCCCATAATCTTTCATGCCCTAGGACTGTCCGAGTATTTAAAGTGCCGATAATCAGTCTATTTTTATACTTCTTTTGCTATGTTGTCATATCCTGATATTCGTCTTCTGACACGTCACTTTTTTCATTATTGTGAGAATTCATTCTTGATCTTTGTACATATCTTTCCAAACTCATCGATCTATTTTTGGATTTTCTCAGATCTCTTTTGGGGGTTTTCTTGTTTCTTGGAGTATTCGTTTCTTTTCTAATAACATTCGGTGACTTTTCTTCTCTTCTTAAACATTTTCCCGAAGAATTTCTAGTGGTTACATCAATTACATTAAATGAAAACTGTTGATGTATGAAAAATCAAGACTATTTATGTACATTGTTTTTATTAAATTCATCAAAGTGACTTGTTTTTAAAAATGTCGATATTTTCTGATCAAAGCCAGGTAAATCCAACATAATTTTTATATTAAATGAGATTTTTAAAAAAATCATAAAAAAATGTCAGTAATTATTATTTGAAATGTATTATTAGTAAAATAATAAAAAAATTTTTGTTAAATTGATTATTTCTTAAAATTAAATCTTTTTTGATCGGTCCTGATTTTTTTTTTTAAGGATGTTACCGGGTTTGAAACCCGCCTTCTATAATATAATATAAAGTTATCAAAAATTAGCGACGACCAATCAGCCATAGCAGCATAAAGTGATGTAAAATGAACAAACAACGATAATAAGCATAAAAAGTGGAAAAAATACTCATTTGGGTCCAAAAATTACCACATAACTTATTTGAAATGATTTAGTAAATTGATAAGCCACCAACAAGAAAGGTTAAACGTTTAAAAAATGAAGTGAGCAGCATGTAAAACATTACTGGAAGAGTGAGTCAGATTGGAAGGCGACAGATGTGGACAAGTCCCCGATCTTTATCTAACAGCCTGCCTTAGAGATTCAGATAGCGGAATTCTTGCTACTCATTAGTGACGGCAATTTGATATTCGTTGTTGATTTGCCGAAATTAATTGACATGGGAATTGTGAAACGGATTTTATCATTGGCACTTTCTGAATTCTATTATATTTAGATTATAAGACAAAAAGTGACAAGACGCTTCAAACAACTGTCAAAGGTCCTGGACTACAGATCTTCTTTTGAGTTGCGAAACAAACGACTTATCTATAACAGTATACTAAAACCTATTTGGGCATCAATAGGATTCAGCAAAACAAGTCCACATACACAACACAGTCCAAAACTCTAAGCAAAAATTATTAATGCTATTTGGTTTATTTCGAATCACACCGTATATACATAACGATATGAACATGATCATTCCCACAATAAAGTCACATATCCACATATTCTTTCTCTTTCCTATTCCCTCATACAAACAACATAATCCTAAATTTTAGGAAAAATTCTGAATCATACTAAACGCAACCAGACCATCTCCACTGTAAAATCATATACTTCTTCAGCAAAAAACAACATTCTACTCGTCAAGACATAATCGCCAAATCCTATCGTTATTTCTGTTACGTGGAATTCCTATGATAAAATGAAAAATACTATGGCCTATAGGCCTGTTCACAAAGCATTAATCAGCTCATAAATTTCACATCTGCAAATCGAATAGGAAAAAATTGTTGAGATTAGATGCGAATCTTCGCAGGTGACGGGACATTAATAAATATCGTTAGAATGGAACCACCCATATACATATAACTGAAATGATGGTATGGAAGCATTTGTCGGCTTACATCTTACATAAACCTGCATAACATGTAAGATGTAAAAGGATGTGCAGGAGAGTACAAGAGAACTGCGGAGGATAACCTGCAACATCCCACATAGTGACGGGACCTAATTAATGATAAATTGTTACTGTCAGCCTCTCGCCTCTTATAGCACATAGTGCAGTGCTAATGGTTGTTACAAATCACAGATCTAGCTATTCAATACAAGTACAATTATTAATAGCTGTCTCACATTACACAGGAATGCATTGAAAAGTGCTCCAAAAGGATGAATAGATCACCAAATAAATCGAGCAACGTTCATGAATGAAATACCCGATTAGGTGAAATACTGCTACCATGTGTTATAACTTTCCATATAATATAACAATATATATAATTTAAATATATGTAATGCAATATATTTCGATCTAAGAAGCCTGGACGGTACAAGAACAATTGAAAAGAGAAGAATGAATATTCCAACATTGCAAGGGGAATATTAATACCAGATACTATTCTTATCTTTTCCCTTTTTAATTATAAATACTGTGTGAACAAACTAATAAAACAATACTATTTGCTATCAATATTTATAATTTTTCACTAATTTATTTACCAAACTTTTAACATGCAATTCTATTATCTTAATTATAATAGGTGATGTTACTTTACGGTTTTATTTTTTTTATTATAATAATATTTACTACATTATAAAAAATATTTACTCAATCATAAAGATTATTTATCAACCTTTTAACATGGAATAATTCTATTATCTTAATTATTAGTATGTGCTACTACTTTACGCTTTATCTTGTTTATTTCTTATTAAGACTCTTAATTATAAGACAAATTGTATTTGTCATTATTTAGTAATGTTATGATTGAATGTCATACATAACATTATGCACTCCTGCAATTTATTCACTTGCTTTGTATATTGTATATTTAGCCCTTATAAAAAGATAAAATGAGTGTCTAGATTTTTTTTTTTTTTTTTTTAATTCTGGGACCAGGTCCCTTTAGAATAACAGAGATGAACATAATTAAGTAAATATTTATCTGGCCAAAGGCCTACATCTGAGTAAAACAATATTTAAAAAACATCTTGAAAGTAAATAACTAAACAGGTATGTTTTGGTAGATAATCAGAAAATGTAATGCAAAATTAAAATAAAAAACAGACAAATTTACGATAAAAAGAACTAGGCTTATGGAAAAAAAACAGTAAATACATGATATCATCTAGTAACAAAAATAAAAAATAAAATATTTCATTATGAGTGAAGAATATTTACAGTAGTTCATCAATCGATAAAGTTGAAAATATCTATAAATTATTAATTGATTATAAAGCATCTGATTGGGAATTTAGAAGATGCTGGAAAAGTTTGGATTTAAATGAGGTTAAAGAAGACGCATGACGGATATCGGGTGTGAGTGAGTTCCAAAGAAAAATAGAACGGGCGAGAAAGGAACGCTCAAAAGTTTTGGTTCTATGGGAACGGATATAAAGATCGGAAGGGCGATTTAGCTATCTATAAAATATTTCATCTATGCTGACATTATTTTTTAACTTATTAAAACAAAAACTGTACCGCTACAACCTGAGAAGGGTCTGGGGCTCAGTACATAGTAGAAACTGTTCCGTTTCTTGGACAACGGTTATGCAGGGAGGTAATTTGTCCTAGATCACGCTCAACCACCAGATTTTACCCCTTAACTTTGGGTGAGCCCCATGAGGGCACTAGGTACCATAGTGTCCATCTCCGGCAGAAAAAACATTAAATAGAAGTCTAAGAAACTCAGTGCTCTACCACAGAGCAACTCTATTCCCTTCAACTTATTAGGACATCCTTGTTCTACTTTAAAAAAACTTGTATGAATATTTTTTCATTAATTTTATGTTAACCTACCATATTTTTTCCTATCCTTTTCATTTTTCCTGAATTCTATGTTTATCAGTCGGTGACGGGAACTACAATTTAATCGGAAACGTTAATATACGTAATTTAAAACATTTTATTTCGTATTAAACCCACACCACAAACGATTTAGAGTAAACATGAAGTGTTTCATTTTTTTCAAAATAATAAATTTTATATGAAAAATAAAAACAAAAGAAACATTAATCAATTAAAAACGGGTCAAAAATAATTTTCTATCAAGCATATATGTAGAAAAACACAACAAAATTTTTGTAAAAAGTATGTAGGTGGCTTTATCAGAAGTATTTTGTAATCAGCCCACACCGACTACTTATTAGCTTATATAAGTAAACGTAACAAATATATTAGGGAGGTTTGGGTTCGCAATATAAGCTCCTAATTACTTTACACCATAGTGAGCACTTAAATAGTTGAATCAGACAAGACATAATCAGACATTGTAGAAGCTTCTCTAAGGACTTCTGATTGCCAAATAAATGTCCAAATTAAACGTCAATCTAAATTGATGATCCCATCAACACCATTGGTCCGACATACGCTCGAAGAAGGTCAGAGAGTAATGTATCATTCGTGAGTGATGTGACTTCGACACCATCCGAGATATAAATCACAGCGAGTTACGAAACTGCGAAAGACTTAAAATAGGCACCCTGCCAGGAGGTTAATACGTTCTTCAGGAGGCCCACACCTTAGCTAGGAACCAAGGGTATCCTTCGAGGTTACTGGGCTGGATAGGGAGAGTGTCCGTAAATAACTTTAAGCATTTAAAGGATTAACTTCAAATTAACATATCAAAACCAAGGATTCCATCAGTCCGAAATAACTAATGAAAAATATCAGCCTCAAAATTTACCATAAATCCCATTTCCATGACTACCAATTTAAGAGAAGGCATTTCTTCTGAATATAATTATTACAACGTCTATAGTCCACAAATCACTTGGACTAAAATCTAAAAGACACATACACTTCTTTGGGTTCATGAAGCTATACATTAATCATACATTTTTTTTTTCAATTTTAGTTACAATTAGCTATTATATTTATTTTTTGAAAGGAAGAAGAATTATTCCTACAGGTTCCAAATCTTTCTTATTATTATTGCTATCATAATTATTCTATTACCAGAGAGGTAATGTACTTTTGTATTATTGCAACGCATTCTAATGATTATTAATATAAAACTTTAGATAATAATAAAAAATGGCTTGGTCAGTTTTATTTGTATTCTACTATGTCATTTAATTAGAATAATGACTTTATTGTGCACATGATTGCTATCTGCAGTCTAAATTAGCCTTCATAAATAAGACATGTAACATCACAAATATAAGGAAATTTCTTTTTAGTAGAAACTATATAATTTAAATCAATAAATAACTCCAATTCATTGAAAGAAAGAGCTTTAATCGAAATATTATGATATAATGTTATTAACAACACTTATACCTAATTTGATTTAAAACTATCTACTTACTCTAATCAAAGTGCAGAAAATGGAAGGGGAAACATCATTTGTCATGTTACTATAATACGAAATCCACCACTCACCTGCAAAAAAAATAAATAAATAATGCATACAATAACTATCTAAAAATACAAAAAACATCAGATATTACTGGTGAATAAATAACGAATAGGCATTTAAGTAATATTCAAATAATTTTTTACTACAAAGATATTTATTACAAATATATTTATGTAAGATGTATGCATATTCACTGTTTTTATGCGATGTTATATCCCTTAACATTTGAAAATATCCAAATTGGCAAAAAACTTCTGTTTAAAAACATTTCATAAATAATTTAGATAATAAATAAATTAAAATTTAAGAAAACGGCTATATCATTCTTTTAATAGCACAATATACTGTGTGACGCCTGTTTTAGATTTAGAGAGACAAAATCTAACTGAGGATAATTAATTTTCACGGTTATTTGAGTAATTTCCACAGTAACTCATTGCATTATTCCAAAAAAATACCCAATGAAATCGTCCATTATGCAGTGATAAGTACAATAAGTAAATTCATTCTTATCGGACAGTAATTAGCGCTGTTTTAGAAATATGTTAATGGTAATTTATAGATTATGATATCTTGTTAAAATGACTTGTAAATAATAATAATAAATAACAAGGTTATTAAGGTTTATGAATGTTCTAAATGATTAAATTATAGTGTAATAATTAAAACTCTCATCAAGTATTGTTTATTCACCACAAACACTAATAGAGTATTATCATGGGAAATCTAAGAAAGTATATTTTATTTCCATAGCGCTTAGTTTAAAGCCCTACAGATATATAGATGATTACTTAGATATATTCGCTTTTATTTTGTTTATAATTTGTTTTTAATTATTGAAGTTAATAACATATGTATGTTTACCAGACAAGTTATGCTTATGTATTTTTTTTCATAGAGTAACAAGTGCTCCACAAAATACAAATTTGCTATTTCGTTTATTCCAAGCTCAATAAATATATTACATTATTTACTTAATTAAATTAAAAGTTAAAAATAATTTACATCTCAATATCGGATGAATATAGTATAAGTTTTTAATTGCCTATTCTTTTTCTTTAATCTATGAGACAGTAATGATCTTATAATTTAAAAATAATTAACTAGATTAAAAAAAAGCTTTATGGAAAACAAATTTAAATAAAAAATGAAATCTAAGTAATATATATAATATGATTCATATAGTAAGTTGGTAAGGCAAAGCAGCTCCAAAGACCTGCTGCGCTCCTGCTAGTGGTTCACCTGTTGTTGCAGCTTCACCTGTTCTTCACATTTCTCCTCCCCCTTCTGGCTTAGACCTGCTCAATATATATATATATATATATATATATATATATATATATATATATATATATATATATGTGTGTGTGTGTGTGTGTGTGTGTGTGTTTAATTTAATTTAAGGATTATATGTCAATAAATATATATATCATAAAGAAAATAACGTATTAAATTTCGTTTAAAAGCAAATATTCGGGACTATAATATGTACTTTATTTAAAGAATTGAAGCAAATTTGTATCGGATATATATTTAAATATAATCAATTTATTTCTAAATTTAATAATTAACAATATTATACCTGGAGAAGTAACATAATAACTTTTAGAAATAGTTGAAAAACCGGAAGAAGAGCTTATTGAAACTCCCATCACATGCTGTTGTGCTAAAATCACTTATCTAGATTTTATCTTTAGTAACCGTGCCAATTATTTTTAAAACATATTTTTAGGAAATAGTCATTAAGTGATGAATGCTGATTTAACAATACTTGAAGCTAATGTTAATCTGTATCATAATAGCTTTTTGAGCAACCGACCGATTTATAGGTTTTTATGGCCTACAAACAAGTCATGAGTTATCCCTTATTTGAAAAACAACAAAAGTCCATTTATTAATACTGGAATAAATAAGATAATACTATTTAACATTTTTACTCGTATCCTTAAGTAAAAAAAAGAAAAGGTTAATGGAGGTTTAATCGCACATCAACAGTTTTTAGAAGGACTTCTGAATAGGGTGGCTCATTGGTAGAGCATTGAGTTTCCATGCCGAAGGTCCTATGTTCAAATACCGCCGCTGGCAGACTTTTATTTAATCTGTTAGCGGTAGGAGATGGATCCTATGGGATTTAGGACCCTCCTGGGACTCACCCAGCCTCTATAAAGAGGGTACCGAAAACAAGAGGTAAAAATCTAGTGGTTGATCGTGACCCAGAAGAGTGACTTCACGGGCTGTAGTGGTAAAATCTGAATTGTTCTTTTTGTCTAATGCTGGAGCTGCCTAAATTAACGAAATTCAGGTTAGTGCTATTTTTTTACTGTGATGTATTGCTTGGTAATATTGTATATGTGAAATAATAATTTCTATCTCTTTTCACTTTTATAATTTAATCAAATAAAATACTATTCAGGAAAGCTTAATAAGACAGATTAAAACAAAAGAACAGTTTTTTTATGTCACATGATAATATGTTATAAATGAGTGATGATGTTTATTTATTAGTTAAAACAGATCAAGGATTATAACGCTTAATTAAATAACATCTGAAGAATGAACTACAACCACTCCCTCGCAGATTACAGCGTTTGTATAATGGATAATGCTTCAGCATTGGACTAATTAAAATAGCATTTTTAGTTAATAATAATGACTACTATAAAATCAATTAAAACGGTATTTAATGTAATTTCTTTCTCGGAGCCGATATGCCGTCAATATAATTAAGCTTTGCAGTAACAGTTGCATATTTTAGAAAGGCTTCAGACCACACACGAGTGACAACCTTAGCAATCATTGCGATGAAATGATATCTTATTTTATATCGTGATCGAATGGACAGCGGAACTATAATTATGAATTTCAATGACATCCAATATTTGCTATATTATTCATTTATTTGTAGCTCTGAGACAAATAATACGAAGTACTTTTTATATATTTTGGAAACTTTTAGAATAACAATTGGGAATCATTAGTTGGATGATACGCAATGAATATTTATTAAGATCAACTATTTTTATTAGCGAACAGTTACTAATGTATACAAATTTACTGCATCGCTAAAAAGACTCACAGAAAACGTCTAAAAACATTTCAATCAAAAATGCTTAGATTTGTCACAAAAGCACCAAGTTAAGTCAATAACTAAACTCTGCATACTGATTTAAAAATACCGACGGTTGACATATACCAATATACTACAAACGGACTCACAAACCCATTGATAGAACAATTGACCACTACACTCATGCCTGAAGACGCAAGGAGAGACTAAAGACTTCTTGTACATGCTACTCATGTCATTTCGTTCTATTCTACTGGCTGCTGATTGCCATTGTTTTTATTTCACAGGTGTAGATTTAAATATAAAGAGGAAATATATATATTTCTTTTGTCAGAATTTATAGAAGAAGATGCTGGGCACATATAAATGGAATCCTAAGATCAGAATAGTTTCACATTGGTTCAGTAATCACTGAGATATATTATCCCTTAGAGGGATCAATTAATCTTGATATATCTTTTCTTTGACAGGATAAAATAAAAATATCACATGACCTACAAATCATTCCTCCGTACTCCATATGAAATGTGCATTGTAAGTTAAGTAAGTAAAAAAGAATAAACATAAACATTAAAATACGAGGGTCAGAAAAATTCTCTAAAACAAGGAGAACTATTTATTTTAAAGCCTACAAAAGTTTTTTAATAAACTGTCAACCCATGACCCCATTATAAGCCCTGAAGAAGAACCGTAATGTGGGTCGAAGCATTGGCTGTAAATAAATAGTTACCGACTTAATGAACCAGACGAGCTTCAGGACGGTATCCATACCTCACAGAGTGATTCATCCATAACTCTGAAAACAGTTGGGATTCACCCTGCCAGCAACAGGCCCGAAGGCGAATGGTTCTTCGAAACACTTTAAATATAATAGGTTAGATGTAACATTCAGCCTCTCCATCCTTATTTAGAATTCCCCCAAAAGCCCGTGTATATAATTATAGTTACAGTGGAATAAAGTAATCAACAGGCCAGGATAAAAAGCTGGACAAGGATGAAAACCCTAGCGGGATACGAAACCAGTTGAACTCTAAAAACCTAAGATAATTTACGGATTTTATTATAACCCGAGGCCAAATGAAGATGTGAAGAATTTTCAATTAAACTAATGGCCAAGAGCTGTCCGTTAATCTTCCTCGTTTATAACCTTCATATTTAGTTTTTATTTATGAACTCAAGTCAACAGTTGAAAGCATATATATTAAACAGATAATCTTACTGTCTTTACTAGATTAGTCTACGCTGAGCAGATCACACAAGGGCCCTGGCAAATAAATTTTATACAAGTTTAATAATGTTTTAATTAAATTGTCCAATTTCTATTGGCTCCGCAAAAAATAAATATGAAAATATCGAAAAGGAAACGCCTAAAAAATACAACGATCTATCCAAAGATGATAAAATCTATCAGCAAACAACTAAGAATTAAAGCATTATCTGAGAATTAAGATATTAGTAAAACAAAAATTTAAATGTAGAATAAAACACATGTTATCGATAAAATTCAGTTTATACTACAGTAACATAAATGAACTCTTTTTAACATGCACTATAAACCACACAAAATTTCACATTCATTCCTAACAACAAGAGAAGAACAGGTCTTGCTGATGTGCCGATTTTAGAAAAATGGACGAGCCACAAAATTATCCTTGGCCAATATCAAAAGAGGAATACGAACTGAAAGGTGTCATTGGAGTCGGATCCACGGCTATCGTTCACGCCGCTTATTGCAAGCCCAAACGAGAGCAATGTGCCATCAAAGTGATCAACTTGGAAAAAAGTCATGTAAGCTTGGGGGAGCTTCACAAAGAAATTCAGGTGATGGCGTCCTGCAAGCACGAAAACATAGTGACCTACCATACTAGCTTCGTGGTCAAGGATGAGCTCTGGCTAGTGCTGGGGCTATTGACAGGCGGCTCTCTCCTCGACATCATAAACCACAAAAGGAAGGTGACTGATTGCAAAAGCGGCGTCTTCGATGAAGTGATTATTGCGACCGTCCTGAAGGAGGTTCTCAAAGGCCTGGAATACATACACAACAACGGGAAAATTCACAGAGACATCAAGGCAGCCAACATCCTTCTCGGAGAAGACGGTTCTGTTCAGATAGCAGACTTTGGAGTATCAGCGTTGCTAGCTACTGGAAAAGACGAGTCAGGGGAAAGGGTGAGGTATACCTTTGTCGGAACACCTTGCTGGATGGCACCCGAAGTGTTGGAGCAAGACTGTGGCTACGACTTCAAGGCGGATATTTGGTCTTTTGGAATCACTGCGATAGAATTGGTTACGGGCACGGCGCCTTATTACAAATATCCACCCATGAAAGTTATAATGCTCACCTTACAGAACGATCCTCCGACACTCGAAACAAACACTGAAGATAAAAATCAGTATACTAAGTACAGCAAAACTTTTAGAAAACTGATAACGGATTGCTTACAAAAGGATCCCCTAAAAAGGCCAACAGCATCAGACCTGTTAAAAGACCCATTCTTTAAGAAAGCGGTGGATCGAAGATACTTACAGCAAACTTTATTCGAAAAAGGAACCTATCAGGGTGCAATGAAAGTTTCTGCTGTCCACAGCATATCAGGTCAATGCTTCGATGTTGAAACTGAAAAATGGGTCTGGCCAACGAATTCGGAAACAGGATCAGAGAAGAGAGACTATCCTGACAAGCCTAACAATGGAACAACAGTAGGTGACTCTTCGCTTGAATGTAATAAATTACCAGAATCGGGAAAACTTACGCTTGTGCTAAGGTTGAGGAACAATGGAAAAGAGTTGAGGGATATCAGTTTTGAGTTTTCAGCTGGCAAGGACTCGTGCGAGAGCATAGTCTTTGACTTGGAGGAGCAAGGCCTGGTCGACAAAAGGGATGTCGCCGCCATCGCTGCCAATTTGGACCAACTCCTCCAAAGTTTTGGCACACTTGATTCCATAACGTTCCCTCTAGAGTCGCAGGCTGGTTCGCGCGAGGCAGCCAGTGAGACAGCACTCATCGGATATGCCAGAATATCTATTAAAGATAATTATATTATTCCAAAAACATTTGAGTAAAACAAATGTTCAGAACTCCGAACCCTAAAACCAAACCAAACTATGGCCACCCTTACTTACAACCGACGATCATAAATAATAATTTCAATAAATAATAATAAAACTTGTATGTTTTCCAAGTTATTAATAAATCTTACACTTTCCAAAATGCTGACAGTTAAATGACTTCCCTTCGCTCAAATAATATTAATATGTATAAAACATTATGACGAAATTGTAACAACTTTCTTTTTAATCGCGTATCTACTCCGTCCAGTGCTGCCACCTATCGGTGAAGACCAAAGGGATTTAAAGCCCACCATCTATGAGCTCATTTTGTGGTGAGCTACCGTTACGTGGACGTATAACTTACCTCGATTATACTAAGTCGTTTTGTTTGGCCAAGAAATGGCCAATATTTTCTTGATGTTATTATTTTTGTTTCTTTGCGGCTCAGCGGTAAGCGTCCTACAGTAATTAGTAAATAGCATTGTTTTATTTTATTAAAATTAATTATTTCGTAACTGATTTTAGTTGTTGCTATGGTTTTATGCTATCTTTAACGAATTATTACAACGTAGTTTATTTGGGTTTTTGTTTATTGTTTTCATTTGAACGTTGGACCTAATCAACCAATAAACCAGGTCACCAAACTGGTAAGTGAGATTTTGGGATATAATCCTTACCGCCTTCAGCGGACTCAGCCGATTGTAACGCCTTAAAATGCCGAAAGGTAACAGAAGGCTTTTGTTTATACAGAACCATTTGCAGATATTTATTGCAAATTTGTATGTATGTATTGTAAATAAAATCTTAGAGTATGTGAAAAAAGAAATATAATCCTTAAAAAAATAAATCTAAAAGAGACTTTGCACTTTGGAGTATCATCATGAATCATTACTATTCATAGTTTATATACCCCAACTTCTGTATTTTATTCCATAGCATTTATTTATAAAAGTCGCCTTAAATAAGCATGATGAAAAATGCGCCTATATGAACTTTCTAAAATATAAACATTTTCATGGAGAACCAGGTAATTTTATATAACATTTTATTTTATTTTGATTGATACTTACGCAAAAATAAGACCAAAATTTTGGATCATTTCACAGTTTATATTACGAAATTCATGATTTCGGTTTTTAACGAACAATAATAACATTTAAAAACCTATAACTTTCTTTAAAATTACAGAAGAACCTCTCCATTTTCTCATCCTCCTCTTAAAATGTACGTCGTACAGTACAAAAGATTTTTTTCCATGCTCTCCTTATGCAACCTTCAAACCCAAAGTGACTAAGAAAAAAAAATTACAGTTCATTCCTGTTAATACACAACACAATACGTCAAGTACGTTATCAAATACCCGCAAACAAGAATTAGGATCATAACATAAATTTATCAAAGTTAGATCGATCATTTGCCATCGGGGTCTTAGGACCCCTTCACCAGTATTTACTGCAAAAAAATTCTCAACTGAGTAATTATAATTTTTTTTTCAAAAATATTTTTGTTAATAATATTAATATCCTATTCTAGGAGAAGAGGTAAAGTGCCAATCCACTAATATGGGAATGTGTTTTTCGTACAGCAAACCAGCTAAAACATTAAGAAATGATTCGTTGGAAACCAATAGGTATAATTTAGTAATCTAAAAACTTATAGAAACGTAATAATTAGTTATTTATATTCAATTTTTCTTCTTCTACCTGTGATATCTTTATTCCGAAGGCGATTCTAACATTTGACAAGGCCGATCTAAATAATTGATTGTTGGAGCAAACGAACATATCTATAAGGTTTCATGCCTGCACTTTTCTTTATTGCATTGCATTCCACTCAGTTGTAAATTTGATTTGTTGCATACCATTTCTTTCAACAATACATCTCAAGTACCGCACTTTTATATTCCTTATTATGGTAAGCAGTCAATTATCATCATTATCATAAGTTTTTTTTTATTAAAAGATTTTTTGTACAACTTAGTTGTTTTTCGTATTTCCTTCTCGAAGAACCCTCGTTGCCATGCTCTCCTCCGCATCCTGCAACCATATTTTTTTTGGGTCGTCCTCGTTTCCTCCTTTCCGTGGAGCAATAATCCGAGATTGTTTTGGCCATCGTTCCTCAGTAATTCTTTTTAATTGGTCATACCGTTTAAATCTTCTTGTTTCTACTGGATAGGGGATCGTTGTTTCCTAATCTTTTAGTTGCCTTATTGTGCTATTGGGGATGAGTAATACACTATATCATATATTATCATAAGTAAAAAATAAAAAAAGGGTGTAAGATATCTTCAGCAGGCATCAAATATTGCAACATTGAAAATTGCAATTGTAGCTTCACAAGGTACTTCTTTGGCCATCACTGATTCCGATTTTTTTTTTTATGTTTTGCGTGATTAAGCCTCATTTTCTTAAATAATAATGCAATAAATAGGTTAATTACACAATATCACAACATAAAATCACAAAGAAAAGATGAAGAAGTATGGTTAAGACTTGTGTATGCCTTCGATTTTTTTGTATTTCTATCCTTAGTACTGCTTCCCTCCAAACAGCTTCTGAAATCTTTCTAATCTTCTGTAGTCTATCCCGCACCATATAAATGTTTCTATCCACATGGCATGTCCGGACCACATCAATCTCCTTTCGGTGATGTCATTTCGTTCATTCCGCACTCTATTTTTTGTCTCTCCATTTGCAATCATTCAAGGCCGGTACTCCAAGCAGTTATATCTGATATCCAATATTTATTTTATTACACTTCTGAGGCATGTAAAGAATTGTTCTCATGGAAAAGAAACGATACATTACTTAGAAATATAATTTTTTTTTCAACAGTGAAACCTTGACAAGCCCAGTTATATTTGAATCGAGAATTGTTTTGTAATGTCGCTTAACACTTGATTGTACTTGCATTTAATTCGTTTCATTATAATTACTGAATGCATAGAGGACCGAACCTTTTTCATATTGATTTAAATAAATAATTGAGTTATTATTGAATGATTATGAAATAGCGTTGAGAAGATAATGATAGATATATAATTTAAGTATTTATACACTTATGTATTAATACACTTGCGCAGATAATTTACATTTGTTCCAGTTCTTGTGCCAATTTTATTTTTTTTTTTGCCTAATTTAACAGATAACAGTTTTGTTTTGGACAAAATGTTATAAAATAAAATATGTAAATAATCGGTGTACTTTAAGCAATATTCAGTTTTTTTTTTTGTTTTTTACACTATCGGCTACACTACGGAACTTCCATTTTTCAAAGAAAAAAAGTAAAGAAATAAAAGAAAAAAGGTTATTTCTCTTCTTTTTTTTACCATACCAATACTATGTATAACATACGTATAGCAATTATTTTAATTTAATACGGTTCAGTTTTGAATTATCAGTAACATAAGGATATGACTGACAATTTCTCTTCAAAGCAAACCACAAATTAAACTAAATATTTCCATACTTCAGCCTTATGAAGCTATTAAATATAGCCCAGAATGAAACGGTAGTTATTATACTAAGCGCCTTAACAAGATATTTCTATTGTCTCGTGTTGTAAATGCAGTGCCTACAAGTGAGGACAATTATCTTGATGGCTATCTATGGCAGCCTTAACGAATCGAGATTTGGGCAATGGACCGGCCTCGGTTCTTACTGGGCTAAGAATAGAACAAGGGTTAACAGCCGTCTGGAATGGCCAAAATTCCGGAGGCTAAGGAGAACAACACCTTTAGGAATGCCATAGGCGAGTATGCGAAGAAGTATATGAGTTTTTGACATTCAATTCTTCTAAAAGGTTCTTAAACTAGCTATTAGAATAAAAAGAAAAAGCTATACCGTTACAACTAATGAAGGATCTCGGAGTCAGGGATGCTAAGAGATGTGCAAGGAGATCACTCTCAATCGACAGTTTTTTTCCTAATTAAGGGTACCCACTTGGTAGAAGCTGGGAGACCCTCATGAGGTTCTGCAGACTCAGTGAGGTCTATCTAAGTCTCCCGGTTACTTAGTACAAGACTAACATTTACTAATTACATTTTCCTACTTACTTTATTTATTTGGGATTCATAACAAGTAAAGAAAATAAAATCGATTTGACAGAAGCTTCAAGGAACATTATTTTCAGAACAAAACATAAATAAATAAAACACAAAAGGAACTAAATGCTAACTGTAATAAATAAGTAAATCATTATTCAGTGATTAGAGCACTGGGTTACTGGACTCACAGAAGTCCCGGTTTGAAACTGGCTGAGGCAGATATATTATGTATTCTGCTATCAGTCGTGGATTGCAGACCCCCCAGACTCAATAAGTCTCTTCAAAGATTTCAGATAAGTAACCGCATATCTACTATGGACATGTAAGAAGACCCTTTAAAGGTTAGTTTTTTTTATCGAAAGAATTAATTAGCCCACCATCTAAAAATAAAAAAAATGTATGGCAAACTACTGCGAGTAAGTTTACCTAGAAAAACCCTAGTCTTAGGAGACATCGCCTTGACGTGGTGGGCCAGATTGCTCGTACTGAGAATTTCTCAATCACTTTTCTTCTTTTTTTCTTTTCACGTCTATTTTTTATATTGGTCATAGAGACTGTGCCTGTTGTCAGCGATTTTTGTTATGGACCATAACAATAACAATAACAAGAAGAAAGAATTTAATATAATCTAAAACAAATAAATATTTTAATATTGACACACATTTTACGAGCGGTACACCATTAATTCTATAAGCGAGATTTCATACTTTATGCCAATAAAGAACGATTTACTAGAAGTCACGAAATAGGGATTGATAACGAAATATATAGAAAAGGTTATTTAAAGACGATCATATATACAACATAAGGTCAAAGGCATTTATAGAAATTTTACAGGTAAATGAAATAATAGATATTCAGAGATTCACTAATTTTCTAATATCTGTTTTCATTTTTTTGTTTTAAAAGTATACGAGTATATTAAATAATACCAAAAATATACGGGCATATTATATAATACCTATAATTTATTTAATTTCATACTTACAAGTAAATCCTAAAACAATTTCCCATTATGAATAAATCATAACTTTTAAATTTCTATTTTATTTTAAGGCAATTAGTTTTTTTTTAAGTGTCATTATGTTTCAAGGACTTTGAATTGTATGCTACTGCTATAAACAATAACATGGAGGAGAACATTGTCTGAAAAGTGAAGGCCAAAAATAAATTTCAAAATGGTAAGAAAGAACCTTATAGCAAGTTATTTAAAAACAATCTTCAGACCCACATTGCAGGTCAGCATCAGAGCTGAATAAAAAAATTTAAAAATTTAAAAAAATTGGAATAAATAAGGTATAAACTTTTTTTTTTTGGTAATTATTTATAATTATTCCAATGATTGCGTTTTAATACTGTTTATTAAGTCTTGAAGAAGACCTACAATATGGGTTGAAACGTTAGTTTTTAATAAATAGTTTTAATATTTGGGAATTGTTTGAGTTCTTTAAAGTTACAATATTATAGAATTTATGCAGCCAACCAATAATGTTTTAAGATAAAAACATAACCAATGATTATTTACTGAGATCCAGATCGGTTTTTCAAATTGTATAACATTCAAATGAGCTATTCAAAATAAATGTATAAAACACAAACTTCAATAGATAGAAATCATTAGATATAAAGGTTAAGTATTACAGAAACTGTTCTCTCAACCATTTCCTTATCAAACTTCCCCGTGTTGTACCAAGACGGGTTGTAACTATTGAATCAGTGAACTTTGTCTGTACATTAGCTGATAAATAAAACACACAAATGTATTAGTGACATGATTAATGTCATACTACTTTTTCAAAACTAATAAAGAAGGATTAAAAAAAAAATCGGTGAAAAGAATCGGTGGCCGAGATGGTTGAGGCGTCACCACGGAGAGATGAAATACCCGGGTTCGAGTCCCGGTTCTGGCCATATCTTTTCTTTTCAAATAAAATATTGAAAAAAAAAATTAATTGTAAATGTTCATAAGTGACATACTTAACAGTGAATATATATATAAAGGGGTTACATATAATAATATATATAGAGAGAGAATGCTTACTATCTTAGTGATTTATTTTTTGAATAGTACTCATTTCAAATATTTTGTTGTAATTTTTCTATCTCTTTTATTCAGCCTGGTTGTGGATATAAAAGGTTAATTTTTGTTAGTCATGTTTTAAGAATCAAACTTCTATTTCTCTTTAGTTTCATTGCTTTTTATTTCTTTAATTTCTTCATACTCTATTACTCATACCCTATCTACTGATATTACCAAGCCTGCCATTAATTACTTACGATTATTAGGTGCTCTTCTGTGTAATTATTTTAATTTCATATAAAAAAGAATTACGAAAACAACTATAAGTGGTTGGAATGGTAGATATAATGATAAAGATTACAGAAACTGATCTGTGAAACATTCCCTCTTTAAACCTATTGTACTGAAGCATGCGGGCTGTAACTGTTGAATCAGTCAACTGCAACTGAAGCACGTAGTGTTGTGTACATTTAGCGTGTATCTAATATTAAATAGCATCAACGACCAAATCCTTATGCTTTTGTGTGTCACAGTCATTTTCAGTAACAAATTTTAATCTAGGTTACATTCTTCGATGCAGCTATTGTATTTCAGCAATATTTTTTTAATGTCACTATATTCCAAAATTAATTCCAATTTATTGTTTACCTGTAAATTGATATATATTTTTAATTAGTATTTCTTTTTCGAAAAAAACAACAAAAATTTACTGTTACATTTTGTTTCTACTTGAAAGAAAATAATTTAACAGAGTTTATGATCCTTTAGATAATCTGAAAAATTAACAGATAGGCTTTTATTTTTTTGCTGAGCATAAGTGTTCAATTGATAAAATGACTGTAAAAAAGGGATTCTGATACCTACCTTATATATATATATATATATATATATATATATATATATATATATATATATATATATATATATATATATATTGTATTATAAATTATAATATAAAATATAGATGAAAATTATGACAGTATAAAATGACTCATAACGAAACGAGAGCAAAGACCCCTTCCTTTTTAAGAGGAGGCAATCTACTACATCCTTTTGAAACCTCGATAAACCTAGCTGAGGGTTAAAATTAGGATAGTTTAAAATCACTATGCCTATGTATGTGTATAACGGTTTATAATCAAATACGGTTACATAAAATAATTAAAATTAATAAATTAAAAGAGCCCTTTTAAAATATTTAGTTAAAACATAAGAAATGTAAGTTCCTGAGGCATTGGAACATCCATATTTACTTCATACTGTTAGATAATTTGATAATATATTACAAATATTTATAATCGCTGAATAATATTTACGGATAATTAACTTTTACTCTATATTAACCAAAATGCTAATAACGTTTGCTCTAAATTAACCATTACTAATCCTAACTAACTGTGTAAGTATAACTAACTGAGAGCAGAAATATACTGGCAATTATCTGGACTTTATAGAAATTTAATTAAAACTAACTAATATATGGCAAATAGTAAAAATTTATTATCATAATTTTTCAATCTTCTACCTTTGCGGTGTGTTTTAAAAAAAAAAAATTTATAGTTTTAATGAGAAGGTATCAGCCTATTCCAATCAGGTAGAGGGTAGTATAGTAAAACTTAAATGAATTAATTTTTTTTTTTTGGAAGGAGCGGGTACTAAGTGTGTAGTACAGCGCAGAGTTCCTGAGCAGTAGGTCCCATATTCGAATCCGGCTGTAACAGATAAATTATTTAATCTATAAATAGCCATAGTCGAACCCGTGAGATATGCAGAGACATCTAGGCTACTCAGCCTGGATAAAATGGGTACCGCTATTAATTAAAAACCAGACAGTTGAGAGTGATCTCGCCAAAATCACCATGTCCACAAACGACATAGACAAAATACAGTCTAACATGAATCCAAGACCCTTCGAGAGTTACAGTGATACAATTATTCATTTTTACTGACCTGTACCACAACAACCCGTGAACGGGCTGGGGTTCAGTATATGGTAGAGACTGTACTGTTGCATGGACAACGGTTCTGCAAGGAGGTGACTTGTCCTAGGTCACGCTCAACCGCCATATTTTTTCCCCTTATTTTGGATACCCAAATTTTATAATACTTTATAGAGACTGGGTGAGCCCCAGGAGGGTCCTAGATCCTATATAATCCATCTCCGGCTGCAAACAGTCTAAATAAAAGTTACCTGCCACGGGACTTCCCTACCACTGCGCCACCTCGCTCCCATTCATTTTTAAAAACTGTGATTTTCCTCATATTCTATGATCTAATGAGCTCAGTTTTTGAGTTCCTAAATAAGAAAAGTTTCTAAAGAAACGCCCCACTTTGATCTGACTTATTATGCAAATTTAAAAGCCCCTAACGACCTACGCTACCAAACAAGCCGAACAGAAAGTGCAAGATGTTAGATGTTGGCGCCTAACACTAACGTACGCACATATCTCCACTTATTTACATATATTAAACTGAACTGCTAACTTCGGATGAAGAAAATTACACAGTCTCTAAATGCGATTTCACTTCTGTGCACTTCAATAACCAAATTGAAGCGAAATGGAATGGTTATTGCAAAAAAGGATGTGCCTCCATCTCTGGGGAATTTACAAATGCTGTTTTATAGAAAAAAATTATGACAGTCATACTGATATAAATATAATTAACTATCTGAATCACGATTAGTTTAAATTAAATATTATAACTAAATAAAATATTAAAATAAATATATAAATGAATCAATTATGAGCCTGAGCGTAAATAATAATTATTTTAACTTTGATTAAACAAACAAAACTCAAACCACAATGTCTTGAACCGCATATGAGATTATATTGATAATAGATACACGTTATGGCACAATGTTTATATCACTAGGTTATTTTATTTTCATTTATATACATATTCCAGAAATGAAGATGTTACAGACAGGCTGGGCGTGACCGGAGGAGTTTCGGAGAGGATTGCAAAGAACAGGCTGCGATAGTACGGACCTGCCAGCGGATGCCAGAACGTATGTGGCCGAAGAGACTTTTCCTGTTGGAAAAGCCAGGCAAAGAAAAAAAGGAAGTCCCTGAACACGGTGGAAGGACTGCGTGGAGGAGGAGATGGCCGGCAGGGGACTTGAGGAGGATGACTGGAGGAATAGAGAAAAGTGGAGGGACGCTCTGAATTAACCAGGCAACCCTCCAAAAGAGAGATTAAAACCGTGAGAGAAAACCCCTCCAAAAGTAAATTAATTCGACTTTCTACTAGTTTTCCTACTTATTCGATGTTAACTTATTTTTTTACTTTAAGTTTATTTGTCTATTTATATTATTTTTTTAATTAGAATTTGTGTAATGAAAGTATTATTATATCATTCATGCATAATGCCATTGATTGTGGTAGTTTATTTATTTTTGTTTTCAGTAAAAATCTTAATTAATATATTTTAATTCTGAATAATTTAAATTCATACAAAAACTAGATTGAATAAAGTCTACGAAAATAGACAATTTATAACTGAAAATCAGGTCACAATAAACTTGAAATTGAATGAATTTTGAGAAAGAATTTATTTTAAAACTATATTTCTCTGGCAGATTTAATAGTTTAATTTAATAATTTAATGAACTGTGTCGAGTGTGGATAAATTGCCAACTATTATTATAGCTATAGATATTGTTATAGGATCAAGTATTATATTTAAAAATATAAATTAAAGAAAAAAAATAGGCTCATTGCTATTTCAATTCAAAAAAGGTTATTGAAAATTATCATGCGCATGCGCCATACCCTGTGGCACTACATATAAGGTAAAACTTTGAACAGTTTTTTTTTTAGAATAATTTATTGATATTTACAACTGTAATTATATTACATCAACACTTGTGGAGAAACTACCCACTGATAGCACTCCAATAAAGTTCTTTAGTAAAACGTCTCGAGGCAATCTTCTTTTCAGACGCCTCGGAGGGTTATCAGAAATATTATGGGAAGCAAATTGAGAGACTAGCGGATTCAAGTGTGTATTGAGCTTTTCATGGAAGGATAGCTATCCAGTTTGGGCCAAATCAGCAACATAAGGGATATTAAGATCATGATGGATGAGTTTGTTTGTGACATAATAAGGAGCATTGAGGATTTTACGAAGGATTGGATACAAGATAAATTTGATGGTTTAGTAGAGCCCCTTAGCTTAACTCCGCATGTCCAAATAGGTCTGATAACTGTCATATAAATTAGTCTTTTGTAATTAATTGGGAGCTTTGAACGTTAGTCCAGTAAATGTTAAAGTAGGCGAAAACGTCGAGCAGTCTCTTGTATTTTCAGTCTTGTATGCTTAGAAGTAATTATACGCAAGTTAATATGGAGGCTCTTAGGAAAAGAGTAAGAGACCAATTGGGAAAAGCTAATTAGAGAGATAAAATTTATTATAATTGGGCCACATTTTAAAGAAATACGTTGCCAACAATAAAGGCCTCTTATTAACGCTTAGGAGTAAAAAATTGTTTTTATTTCACTCACTTAATAAAGCACTATTGAAACCAACCGTAACTGTAACACTTATAATTAGAATAATGGCAATCTTAGGAAACGCAATTAGTTAACAGTTTTCTAATTCGGAATTTGGGTCTAAATTAAGGGATTGCCTCATGTCTACATCAGACCCTGACCCTAAACCTATGATAATTTTTTTTATTGCAAATAGGTGTCCAGTTCCGTACGTCACATTTGTATGAGAGATGAGCAACTAGTTGCTGAAATCTAGCACCGGCAGGTTTCAGATCTCTATCAGATATAAACGCGGTTAAGTAATTAAAACACTTCCCAGTAGGAATTGGTCTCCAGGGAAGTTAGACCATCACTCCCTAAGGGGAAGGCCTACAAGAAATTAACAAGCAAAAATTGTACATAGTATCTGTAGTAAAATTGTTTTAATTTTTATTATAATTCCTGTTAATTTTTTGTAATAAAGGCTTTATTCATTCATTCATTCATTCAAGTAATTAAAGTCAAAAACCGGACAAAATATATTGGTAAAAAAATGTCAATCTCAGTTGATATGAATTAAATTTATCTTACTATACAATCACTTATATCAGATTTAAAATAAAATATTAATTTGATATGAATAAACACTATTGTTCATAAAAGATGTTACTCAACCTCTTGTATCATAAATAGCAAGAGGCAGATCAGTGATTGATACAATTTTTGAACAATGTAAAAAGAAAACTAATAGGCTTCTTCCAAGAATGTAGGTAAAAAGCTTTGAAAATGGAAATTAAGTTGGTATATAATAGGATAAAAAAAAAAGAAATAAATATTATAAATAGAAATATGACGTGAAAACTTTAATTCTACTAACCGAGCTTGATGATTCTCGTTTTTTTTTAAAACATCATTTTTTTTTAAATAGAGAATTAAAAAAACACAACCTGAACCGTCTTTAGCGAAAATTTGACAGAATCGAAATATTATAACTGAGTCAAAGTTGTGGAAAGAATAATAAATTATGTAAAATCTCTTTAAGGAACCTTTTACTATTAAATTAATTAAAGAAATTCAATCTTATTACTATTATTATCCGCGTTCTATCACCACAGTTGATAGTGCATGCTCAATGATGTTAATATTTTTGAAAAATATTAAAATTGAAACGAATAAACCCTTAAAACTTGATGTAGCTCTACTCGAAGAGACAACCTGCTGAACAGATACCTCGTACCTGAACAGAAACGTATTTCTTTAAAGTAAAATAAATCTATTTATAAGAAAAAATACGATACCTGTTCCGCAAGTTGTCGCTTCGAGTTGAGTCAGAAGTGTTAACTGTATTCGTTTCATTTTTAACATTTTCCAAAAATACAAGCTATCGTGAGCTTTAGTTTGGAAAAGATAATGTAATTATGTGCAATGAGTAGATTTAGAAGGTAATAATTGCGTCAAGAAATATAAGTTTTAACTAACATTACGAAATGATAGATGATAAATGTTTGGTTAAACGTTCATTTCTAGATGAAATGATTACCGAATTGTACAACTTTCCCATAATAACATTTTTTTTCCATACTTAAGCTCACGGTAACTTGTATTTTTAGAATATATTAACAGGGAAACGAATTAAAGGTTAAAACTTATAGTGACTCAATTGGAAGCGACAACCTGCGGTAAAGATACCATAAAAAGTAATGCACAGATTATTATTACAATAAAACGAAATATTTTCTGGTTATTGAATTATTATCTTTTCTTTTTATGGATGGTGGAATAAAGAAGAAAAAGTTAGCAAAGCGGGCGAAGGGAGTAGCAGCGGTGGGCGTGCCCATAACGAATCCCCTAGCTCTTGCCCCCTCCTGCCCTCCTGCTACCTTATTCATAAAATGTCCCTTTTTACAATAAATTCTAGGCAATATTAATATTAATTTATCATATTACTCATATAAAAATCCCCCCTCCAGAAGGGGGGAAGCCTGCCCCTACAGCTTCCCTCTCGTGGAATAATATTTTATACCTCTCCCTGGCCTCCACTGTCTCTTATATTTCCTAAGTTTTCTTTTTCTTTTTTTTTCCTAAATAATTTTATAATATAACTAATTAACAGACTATCAAATATGACCTTTTTTAATTGTCCATTTAAATAAATTATGCAAAAAAAAAAAAAAAAAAAGTAGGAGCATTCTTTCTCAGAAACCAGGTAACTCCGTTTACCATCCACTTCACTTCTTAGCAATATTTTTTTTTTCCATCAAATATAATCAAATTACCCTGCATATTACAAAATGTATCAATATACGTAGACTTAAATACTTCTAAGGTCTGCCATCATTTGACCTATTCAAATATTTGCCGATCAACTTACACCAAGTTAAGGAAACACTGCCCCAATTTAATTCAAATACACAAGGTTGATTCCTTATTATTCAGGGAACGTACATATATGTATTAATATAATTCATCACGAATATAGAACTCACCTTACGATAGAAAAAAAAACTACCTCACCATGGTTTCAATAGGAAAAACATACTGATTTAACTTAGGTATATGATGAAATAAAATAATAAATAACCAAAGCTTATATAGACGTAAAACACAGCTAGAACATGTTGATAAAAATATCCATGTGATTTATATCGTCCGAGATAAACTTAATCTACCACACAAGCTATCTGAGCATAATAACTCAAAGCAATTTTATAGATGGGGCATATCTTGCTGACAAAAAACATTACAAGCGATGACTATTAAATAGTTATAATATTCAAGTTATAATATTCAAGTTATATCGAAACAATGCTTTAAGGTAAGTATTGTTTCACTGTGATGTGTATTAAGTTTCGCGATTTAATAACTCAACAATAATTCTTAAGGTATTCCTATAAATAGCTAATACAAAACATTGGGCTGAATAAGGTACAATAACTTCAATATTTAACCCTAGTAACAATTGTTTATGTATAGTAAAAATATTATAGATGCAGTAATAATATTATATGTGTAGTCTTAACTCATACGTTCATAAAGAAAGCGGGAAAATGCTTAAAACATATTTGTTTTATAAAATGTTCCAGCCTGATAACATTTATAAGTTTAGATGTACAATGAGTAATAGACAAAAATATCATATTTAAAAGGCTTAAGGATCTAACCAATTATGGTTAGATTCTTCAAAATAATATATCAGTATTGGAGTGTCAAAAATACGGGGTAGTCCCAGAACATTAAACAAATTTAATCGACTCGGTTTTACATCAGCATCAGAATAATTTTAACAATTACCTTTAACAATCTTTTATATGGTTAGGCTTGACGAGTGCATAATTAGAAAAGGAATACTACAATTAAATTTAAAAGATTAAATAAAATTAAAGTATTTAGTAATTCAGCAAAAATTAACGACTTCATAGCCAAACGTGAGATTGACTATAAATAACTTGTACTTTCAACAATTCATTTCATCAGAAAATTTATATTGGCACAAAACATGCCCCGTCAATTATGCCATTTCAAGAAAGAGAAATTTCAAGAAATACATACAGGCCGAAATGATTTGACTTTTAGACACAGCAGAAAATTGGATCATAAATAATTACTATTTGAAACGTTTAGAAAAAAATAAGGGAGAAGAAATATTCAGAGAATTAATGCAAAGACTTTGTTTACAAATATCCGATATAAATTAAAGTTTGTTTTAATTAGAACTCAGGCTGTATAAGAAAAAAGACTTGGATGAAAACCAAGGAGGCCTATATTTGAACCGAGGAAGGGGAAGAGAAGCGACAGACGAATTGATAAAACAGGTGAGCGAATTTAAACATTAAGGTGTATTAATAAATTTCTGAGCTAATTTATTTTCAGAATTTCCATAATTAATAGACAATTTTAAAATATTAATTGGGTTTTTTTAACCGTCATGGGATATGGTTACGTTTTAATAAGAAAAGGATTTAAAATATATACAGTTTAAAATCAGATAAAATGGCCTGTATAAAAAAATCACGTCCACCAAAAATCATTGCATATTATGTGATGGATTAAAAGAATAATATAGTTGGTAGTTAACGCATGATTAAAAGAATAATTATGAACAAGAATAACACCCTCTTTTCATAATATTTTCCCACATCTTTCGTTAGTTTATTTTATGTTATAAAGGTTTATATGCAATTGGAAAATACTACTATGCAATTTCAATTCAATGTTCGGCAGCACACATTAAAATATGTTACATAATTTTTTACCAATAACACTTTATTAATAACTAAAACTCATAAAATATGTGTTTAAATGAATAATAACACTTGGGCTATATCTTTATTCCTCGACTATAAGAATACCCACAAGGAAAGCACACACATTTGAAAAGACAAGAATTACCTGTAACAAGACGATAAAAAGATCCATTACATCATCTGGAATACGAATATTCAGTAGACATTAAACAAACGACTGATTTGCCTAACTAAACTAAGTCCTTTTTAGAGATACATAAAACGCTAATGATAACATTAACAGGTCCATAAAAAAATGATGCAATCAAAAATTTATAGAAAAATTATAAATGTTACTTGTGTTTTTTAGAAACCCTGATTATTTTTATAACGACTAGAAGATTCGCATAATACACGATGCAAACACACCACATTTTTCAATGCAAAACTATCGCCATTCTGTAATTCCTTCGTTTATCTCAGTTCGTCTTTATCTGTATTTTTCGTACCCGGTCTTTCTACACAGAGTTTAAAAAGCCAATTGCCTGGAGACCTCTTTGTAAATCATAATTTTAATAGATAAATTCTTCAATTTATAAAATAATTATACATAAAGGATACCAAAATAAATCGTTGAACTAAAATTTTCTTGATGCGAAGCAACACAATAATACAATAATATATATTTCAAATTTTAAAATCCTTATATTTTAGATTAAACACACATACATAGACACTTCGGGACTTACGGACTTTAGGGCTCCACCATGCCATCGAATTCCTCTATACGAGAGGAATACGTCAATCCTTACAATCCAAAATCCTCAATACTCCATAATTTTTTGAGGAACCCAATATTCCTTAATGAACATAATGTCCCATTTATCACTAATATGGCCCGAATCCAATATTAATCTTTTCATGACCGACTTTATTCCCATTCAAACACACTAGTTTCAAATCTATCAATCAACCTCTTTAATTCCTGATAATCCTCCGAGGCGTCACAGAAGAAGTGATCTTTTAAGTAGAAATTGTTATTTGAGTACTACCGCTGGGCAGTTTCTCTTCTAATGTAAAACAATCTATTTATTAGAAAATATTTTTAAATAGATATATAAAATATCAAAATTAAGCTGTAAACTAATAAATATGCATATTTATTGTATTTATAAATCAATACTACTTTATTGTTCTTAGTAATCCTCAGTATATACAATCATAAATGTTTATAGTGACTTGTTTGGTATTAACAGCAATACTACCGCGCCACCACAAGTTTTTTAAATTTATTTAACGTCGATAATTAATCCTGTTTAAATCCCAAATTCAACTGCACCAGCCAGCGAAGTGCATAATAAATAATTGTCTTGGTTGCAGTAATACAAAGAATCGCTATAAATAGAAAGAACGCAGTGAGTGATTTACACTTTAGTGATGGTAGTGAAATCTGAACAAAGTCGACCACCAAGGACTCGGAGGTATATTTAGGGATATCATGTATTTCACGGGCTATTTCCTCTTCACGTATTAAGGCCTGAAATATGACAGGCTTCCATTAGCGCCAGGATATCTAACAATGACAGCTCTTGGGATTCTAATAACGTGAAGAATAAGTGTCGGCCTTGATGTATATGGAAAGGCGCCAAGCATAAATAGATTCCTACACCAAGTGGTTCTAAATTGATAGTGTAATTAGGAAATGTACGGAAATGACAGGCTTCCAGCTTCTGGTGCTATATCGTTATGTTTTTATCCCAAAATTTGAAGTATAAAAAGTAATTCTGAGATGAGAAAAGTAATTAACAACAAATTATGACTTAGCTATTAGCTAGAACTAATAGCTAAGGTAAATAAATCATATAACCGAAGATTTAATAAATCGTTTATTTGAGGTTTAAAAAAATCATGACTCGCTAGATGGACACCCAAAATTACTAGTAATAACCGAAGAATCCGACAAGGAGACTGAAATGTGTCTGGAGAAGGGATCAAGTATTCTCTATACTATACTATATCTCTCTGATGAACCACACTAGGAGTGCCTTCAATGGGAGGTTTCTCCATACACGCTTCCACGTGAATCCATTAGGGGAGGTTTTCGAAAGATCGCAGATACAACATGTGCCAAATGGCAATTGTATAATTTCTTAAATAAATATTTTTATTTTTTATTTGAGATAATCATTACTTCGGAAAGACCGAAACGACTGAAAATCGAAATGCAATTGAATGTGAACTAGCATTAGGAGACACCGAGATTTAAGACTACTAAGACAACGAAATTTATGATCGTTATTAACTTCATTTATTCATTTATAGTACTTCTGGAACAGATCCCTCAGCTTCTCAGTTTTTCATAACGAGTAAATTTTGTCGCTACCACGTGATGTTTTAATAAAGTTTTGCTTCAATTAAATAACCCAAAATTAGGTAAAAGCATACAGACACATGATGAAATTATTCGGAATGGAGTAGTTAAAAGTTCTTTTAAGCTCTACTACAAAGAAGCCATACTCAAATTCGTTCGTAGAACGTGGTGGTAAGCACAGAATAAAATTATGTGCTTACTTAGCAGGGAAGTATTGTTTCTTAACTATTCAAAGAGGGTGTGTGGTCTTTATAATCCGGAGTCTTCAATGGAGATAACACAGTAAATAATTTATTCAAGCAAATTTGGAGCCAGACCCATTTTATATGAAATACAAAATATAATGTATTATACAAAATGTGCAGAATATTCATTAGTCCGTTAATATAGTCTCTTTCTTTGTTTGTTTTTAATTATTTTTAAGTTTAATTAAATATAATCCTGAGAGCGAAAACATTGCAATGTTTTAGAAAAAATGCATCAATTTTTTTACCGACGAAAAAAAAAGATGGATTGAATTGGTCTGGGGATGCAGTCAATGATAACACAAAATAAGCAGAACTTATTTTTTAATTGTGCCAACGTTTCGGCCAACGATGCAGGCCATCTTTAGTTTAGGACAAATAGAAGGTGCCTCGGCTGTGGTGATTTGTCAAACACTTGGTTCCATTGACCAATTCAATCCATCATTAGAATTATCCAGTCAACTATTTTCCGCTAAAAAAAGGATGTTTTACACTATACCGCGTGTTGTTTGAACAATTGTTAGATCAAAGATATTTTTATTTAAATATACCAAAACTTTGTTATGGAAAATAGTGTAACATTTTTATTTCTGGATTGTCTTTTTATTTCTTATTCCTCACCACGAATGCACGAAACGTATTTACGGATAGGTGAAGGGTTTGTGATGTCAGATACAGAAAGCTGCCACAAAATTTAGACAAGAGGAAAAAATTGAAATAATAAATTTGCAAGATTCTTAAATGTTCCTTAGGTACATCTAAACATTGTAATTAATTAGGTTAAATAATTAAGTGCGTGTGAAGTGTACGATTGAGTTTTACAATGCCTATGAACAACTGGATTTGTTTGTTTTCTAAATAAACAGATGAAACAGACAGCAAAATCCATTATTCTAGACTGTTGAATAGCCAGAGGTCAGACGACATCATTCAAGGGCAGAAATAATTCTGGTCCGAACTCGGTTTAGTGGGAGTTTACTGTGGGCGGTGAGTAGAGCACCCGAATCCCACGCCAGCGCTAGGACACATTTCCTGGGTGGTATAGTTTACTAAAAGGAAGATCTGTTTTCAAGTGGTCAATGGATTAAGATATATTAAAGCAAAAGTTTTTGGTGTACTTAATTAAGCATAGTCGCTAAAAATACCCTCATAGTAGACTAAGAAGTATGGACGTCTGCTGCCACAGATCGATGACAAAAAATTTGTAGTTCAAGTTTAGTGATTTTGCCAATTGTTTTTCATACTTTCCTCAATGTAGCGTCTCAAGTAAAAGATCAGCGAACATGGCTAATCGGGCGATGCTAGTGTGGGATTTCAAAATTTTGCCTATGCAGATATAATTAGTATTGTGATCTTTAACTAGTAACTGGCACCGCACAAATTTGGAACCCTCCATTTTAGATCCCCTACGATGCAGGCCATAAACAAGGATTTTCTACTCCTTTTAAAAAATCCAAAGGGAGCGGAGTGGTTCAGTGGTAGAGCCCCGAGTCGCATTGCCAATGGTTCTGGGTTCGAGGTTCAAGTCCTGCACGCTGGCAGACTAAATAAGGGCAAAATTCTAGCTGGTGAGCATGATCAAGGAAAAATGTTGTATGACCTCCAGCACAACCGTTGTCCAAGAAATAGAACAGTCTCTACCATGTACTGAACTCCAGACCCTTATGAAATCCTAAGGCAATCGGCCGGGTGCCCTAAGGATTAAGTATTTTAACTGTTATTAAAAAGTTTTGCCTTCAGCTTCACATCACACCAAACCTATTAACATTGCAATTTCTTTTAAAGTAAATATATATATATATATATATATATAGATTATGACACATACCTTTCACTTTTGTCCACAGCTTTAAGCCCCTCGTCCGAGTCTCGAACTCCTTCTTCGGAAAGAGGCTCTGCCGAAATACCCTGGGCCCTTCTGCGTCTTGTTTCTCCCTTCCTATAGACGGTATTGTTGTTCTGATTAATGTGGTAGGGTATGACCGACTGGAATTTATCCAGGAGGGACTTTAGTTCTAAGATCTCGAGATCCTTCTGTCTCTCCAAGGCCTCAAGCTCCAGTTGCTTGGCCTTGAGAGCAGCCTCCAGGAAAGTCACCCTCGCCTCGAGGGCTTCCAAGGGTGCACTCCGAATCCCAGGGCTCGTCATGTCTGAAAAAAATAATTACGTTATAATAATTTTAACAAAATAATATTAAATTTTATATAACTATTTAGTTTACATGTACTTTGTAATTTATCAAATTATAAATTGAATAATATTAGTTGATCTTGTATATAGGTGGAAGAAAATGGCTCGGAAAGAGGTCAAGAAAATTCTCGTGTATAAGAAGTTAGCAAAAAAACAGATAAGAGAATTTTCTTGACCTCTATCAGAACCATTTTCTTCCTAATATAACAACAATTGATATAGATCAAATATTATCCTTAGCCAAATACTAGAGAAATATTTAGAATTCTATGGAGCGGTATATGGATTTTAAAAAAGCTTATGATTCTATCGACCGTCAAATGATGTATAACGAATTGATTGAATGGGGTATACTATTGAAATTAGTAAGTCTGGTGAGGATGTGCATGAGCGAAACTTTCGAAAGGAAATCATTTTTCGGAGAAGTTCGAGGTTCACACAGGTTTGAAACAAGGTGATTCGCTTTCACCTTTACTATTCAATTTAACACTTGAGTAGGTTATTGGAAAGGCGATACACGTCGAAAAAGGTTTAAATTTGAATATGAATAGTAGTATAACCGTGCTTGGGTGTGCGGAAGATTTGGTACTGTTGGACAGAGAGGCTGAAACTAAATAAATAATTACAGAAACGTTGATGAATGCAGATAAGGATATAGGTATGGAAGTAAATTCGGACATGACTAAGCATATGGTTAGTAGTAGAAAAAGGGGAGATTTTGGAATTTGGAGATTGGTAAATTGTTTTAGGAGGAAATAAGTTTGAACATGTCGAGAAATTTAAGAACTTACGGTCCATAGTAACCAGGAAAAACAAAATTCAAGAGGACATAAAAGGCAGAAAATGCTTGTTATTATTAGGTCTCCGCATTACAAAGCTCGCGTTGTCCCGAAATCTAAAAAGGAGAATTTATAAAATTATAATACTTCTATCTTTCTTTGCGGGTGTGAAACTTGCCCGCTAACGCTGAAGGACACATCTTAAGATATTCAAAAATAAGGAATTGGGTAGAGTATACGGTCCAAAAAAAGGATGTGACCACTGTAGTAGAATTTAGGAGAATCTACAACGCAGAATTTCGAAGCATGCACCCGATAAATATTATTCAAGTCACGAATATTAGGATGGACTTGAGTAAAGTAGATCGAACGAATTACTAAAAAGTTAATAACCTCTATAGCGCCGGCCGATGGGGTAGATCGAGGCGTAGGTAGGAGAATTGCGTTGAGAGTGATCAAGCTCATTTGGGTTTGTGTAGTCTTCCGTGGATGGAAGTTTATAAGGAAAGATTGATGGTATTGGCATCGAGCCTTTTGCTAAGCCTAATTATTATCAATATTATAACCAACAATTAAAAAACAAAAAAAAACTCTAGTTTAAGATTTCTGAACTAATCCATGTGCTTATAGGCGAAATCAATTGACCAAATAAAGTAATCAAATTGGAGTAAATAATTGAACAATTAATGATATGACATTTCAAACATCATCAGAACTGTAAATAACAAAAGCACAATCATTATTATACAAACTAGTGTTATCAGACAAATCCCACTATAGCACAGCCTAAAAATAATTTTCACTTCCAAACAACTGTTGTTTTGTTTAAAAATGATATACTATCTGGTACAGAAAGATAAGTTATCGTTCAAATCAATCAATTAGTAGTAGTTTTCCCATTAAATCAATATTCTTGCTTCTATTTTTGAATTTTTGGACATTTATATTCGAACAAAATGTAGAATAATTTATTTTTATTAATTGTTATTTTGATGGTGATAGTTTTTTAATATTTATGTTTTAAAGATTTGTCCTGGCCGGATTGGTGAATATAGGAAGTATAGGATCGGTGAAAAGAACGGATTTGTCTAATTTGGGTACGAACCCTGGTTGCTCAGTGGTTTACAACACTGCACCGGAGATACAGACGACCCGGGTCCGAATCCCGGCCAGGACAAATCTTTTCTCTTCAAAACAAAAATATTTAAAAATGATCACCATCTAAACAATAATTAATAAAAATAAATAATAAATAATATATTGACGTAAGTCAACAAGATGCTAATTAAAGTAATGTTCAATGAACATTATTCCCCGTGTATAAATCGCAAAAATGGCGAGAACACTGGGTTATAGGATCGGTGAAGAGAACGGATTTGTCTAACTTGGATACGAGCTCTGGTAGCTCAGTGGTTTACAGCACTGCACCGGATATGCTGACGACCCGGATTCGAATCCCGGCCAGGACAAATCTATTATCTTCAAAACAAAAAATATTTAAAAATGTTGAATAGTGGTGTTGAAAAATTATTTTGTACTATCATGAATAAGTGGCTTCAAACTAATGAGTTATGCACCTCTTATATTGATTCTACCTATTATAAATTAACAACAATGATTTTTCAACATTGGATGTACAGTCCTCTCTTAAAATGCAGCTGGTGCAGTAAAAGAGATACCATGTATCATTATTAATATTAATATGTTATAGTCAAAAATTAATAAAAGCCAAGGGGGTAAGAAAGAAAAAAAAATGAACATTGGAAACACTTGAAAAATAAAATTTAAATATGTTTACTAATTAAATGTATTAATAGAAAGATAATTTATTAAATGTAATATTTATTAGGATGTATTTTCAAGAAACGACTCTCTCATTAAATTGTAAAAGTAATTATGAGCTGTCATTAATACGATATTCATTGAGTGAGCATAAACCTCTATTAAAACACAACTATTAATCGAGAAATGAGTTAAATATACGTGTATAATACAAACAGCTGTACTATGAAGAACCTTTACTTATAATACATAGGTATATTCGCTCTACTTATACTTTACTCCATATTTCTAGGTTAGCGTTCATAAGTGACTTTAAATTAAATACTTTAATAATTTAAAGTGATTCTTGTGTTCTGAAATGTTTATTTGGATTTTAGGAATAAATCAATAAAATCAATTTCAATAACGAAAACTACACGAAGTGGAGTTACAATGAAGGTAATGATATCGATAAGGGTATATGGGACGGACTGTATTCTTTCTACAATGAAGGTTCTGCACTCTTATTAATACTATTTTCGGGGCGAGGGCCTGCAATCTCCTTCCACGTCACTAGATCCGTAGTAGCGATATTGAAGTCACTCTTGGCACCTATTGATCTAGCCAAGACATAGCAAGACAACATTACAGTCGAGTAAGAGGAATATATCAAATGTAGCATGAAACATGCAAACGAAATCTGTATTCCAAGGACAGTTAAGAAATCTTTTAAAAAGTGTTGTGTCAAGGGTTAAAAGCTAGGGATAAAAATTTAGAAATAATCCTGCGAAGGACATATAACAAACTCTGGTCGTTGAGGTATTGTGTCACTCGTAGAGTCTTTAATATGTCTTTCTCATCGCAACAAGAGTAGAGAACATAGATATAATAAATGATTGCACGGAACGAAAGTAAGACCAATAAATTATGCGCGTTCAGCAAATTTGTACTGGCCGTCATGCCACCAGTAAAGGCAAAAACCATTAGCGATATCCAGGACAAAAGCCACATCGCTACAATGGCCGACCTCCGAGAGGATAGGCGCGCCTCGGAGTTATTGAATTGCGTCTTTAAAAATATTTATTAGCAACGCCATTGTTAGGAGGGAGTGACATACTGTCCACGCGCACAGATCCCGGGTGCGCACAAACCCACGCTAGTGTCATTTGTTTATATGCCCCTCTGTTCTTATCCCAGAGTCGTTTCTCTTTATAACGAACAGCCTAATATATTATTTTTGAATGCATAGTAGGCGCAGGAAATTATTTCAGACACATTCTTTCAAGACTTGTATCAATTGCTTTAACGACACCGAATTGATATGCATCTTCTAAAATGCAATCGTTAGAAAACAAGATTTACTTAAAACAATCACAATTTGATTTTTGGTAATCACTCTCTAGAAATAGAGGTAGGAAATCATGGAACTATATTTAAAAACAATCGACTAAATCTGAATACATAATGCATATAAATGTACATATATATTATTTGTAACCTATGGTTACAAGTGGGAAGTGATGTCAGAGAAGACAGTAAACACAGCCCAAGTGGATGGAAGAAAGAAAGATGGTCTATAGTGAACGACTGAACGAATAGAGATATTGGATTGGTATAAAAATGAACCGAGGAAATATTATCTGCGAATAGGAGGGAAAAGAAAGCTCGTCATAGAGGTGGGAGTAGTAATAGTAACTAAACAAGAACCTAATACACACACACATAATAATAGTGGAAGATCAAGTATCCATGAATGCCTTGCGCGGTCTAATAAAAGTTCTTTAATGCGCATAATATTAATAATAATATACAAAATAATATTATTTAGGTCTCACATAAATATAATAAAAGTATAAACAAAATAAATTAGACTGAAGCGAACATTATAGTAATTGCGTTAAAAAAACATTAAAAGGTACGATTTTGACAATAATTTAAAGATTAAAAGATATATTCACTCAATAATAAACTCGTAGATTGAAGTTAGAAAGAAGCTTCTTGGCCATTTTTTACTCATGACTAAGAACATGAATAAAAATCAAATAAATAATTCAGAAAGCGATTTTTTAAAATTTATTATTCGTAATTTATATCACAAATTTCTCTTTATCACCTAATGATTAATAACATAGGCGTTTGTTATAATGCGAAATTGTTTTTAAAAACTTTCGAAATTCAATATATTTTAATAAGTCTATTGTAACATATTTGTTTTAATCAGACTAATGTTAATTTTAACATATTTTCTATCCCTTTTTTTAGTTAAGTATTTTAATTCAAAATCAGATCACAATAATAATGGTCATAAATCTACTTTATAAGTTTATTATGATTAATATCCGAATTACTAATTATCGAATCATATTTCGTATTCGTTTTTCGTATATCACCAGAAAGGATCAGGAAATTTTACGTCAGGCCCCTGAGAAATATACATTTAGAAATGATTAATTTTCTCCTCTGTCAGGTCTTTTGAGAACTATCCATTTTATTAATCATTAAGCGATTTAGACCGGACTAGTAGGACCAGATTGAACTTTTCCAATCAGGCGTTTTTAATCTAGGATTATCTCTTCCAACGAGATTCGAAAAATCTATCCCTATCTCTTCAAACTGGTTTAACTAATAAATGATATTCTACTTAAGCCCCTATCAATAGCTCCTAGTTCAAAAACATTAGCGTTTTCACTTCTAAAATTGAACTAGACAAAATAATGATCTGTCCTCCAGAAGGCTATGTAATACAAATCATATTTACTATAGTGCCAAAAAAAAATATTTAAAAAAAGAATGAAACATTGAATTTTACAAAGTGAAGAGATGTTGGAAAATCAAGGATCTAATTGAAGATAGAGAAGAAGAGTGTCGGATATAAAGAGGAAGCTTACATTGAACAGGAACGGGTGAAAAAAGAACGCGCGAATATTTTGCTTTAGTGAACGTGTATAAAGATCGCATAGGCTAGCTCTTTTTTTCCGGTGCTGGACTGAGCATTTGATCTGGAGGAGACTGTAGATATAGGATGGGTGTTCAGAGATAATGGATTGGTAAAAGAAAGCTTGTCATAGAGGTGGGACACGGGAATAATATGGAGAAAAAATATTATAGAATAATATGGAATCAAATAAAGAAGTAGTAACTAAACCAGAACCTAATACCCACACACATACATATACAATGTATTTAAAATCATGCACAAACCTTACACCACTTATAATCCTCATTATGAGCTATCCAGATTATATTACACGGATAATATGTATAAACCTTAAACTTAAAATCAGAGCTTAAACAGAACATGGTAGTTTTATACATTAAAAAAATCGCTAGTATCTTTATAAACATATTTTTTAGTCTTGGAATAAAACGCTAACTAAAAAGCTCTGAGAGCTTGAATATTGACCAAACATTGTGAAATTGTAAAATAAAGCACTAATAGTAATTTAAGTAAAAACTTTTACTTCATTAATTCGAAAACTTAGGGATATTTCAATCAACAACAGTTACAAAAAATCATTTCTGTGAAGATATATGAATAAATTTTAAGCCGACCTTGAATTAATTAAAGGCAACGGCCAATAACAAATACGGAATATATGCAAATTAAAGGAGATACTGTTCAAATTTAGACCCATATTCCATTTGTACGATCCATAAGGTCCAAAAAATGTACTTAGTCAATCTTAATATTCTTAATAACTTAAATAGTTGTTTGATTATTATTTGTTGATAAAATCGCCATTGCGCTTTATGCCAATAAAAAAACACAATGGTAAAAATATAGGGGGGTTTTCTTAGCTAGTATCGAAGCTATTATCACTTATCGCACCTTTCCCCCCAAACAAGGTTCAGAAAACTCCCATCAATGAATAAATAAAACATCAATTATATGGCACAATTAAATTAAACTTGACATTTATAAAATATAAATAATTAAAATCGGAATGCAGGACTACAATTAGAAAGAAACTCAACTACCCACATGCCAGACAACATCCAGACAACATAGAATAAGAAGTGACTATGACTGACAACTCAAGTCAATTAAATGTCAGCCTTAGGTGTTATGAGTTATGTTTTCTCCCATCTCTGTCATAACGTTTGTCTGTGTTTTTCTTCACACCAATGAATCCATTGATCTGCACGGTGTTTTTTTGATTTTTGAGAGTAAAATACTATAAATATTTTTAAAAAATTGGGAAAACCCAGATAAATTATAAATAGGATCCCACAGTAAGAAATACCTGTATGAAAAGATAGTCTCCTCTGCCAACAATACATGACAACAACAAAACACTGAGCTTGCCTCTGAACTTCTTGTCAAGCAACTGACGATTTTCATTCTTATCCAACTTAAGTTGACGTAGTATTTATCGAATATAAATAAACACAGATTGGCTATCTAGGCTATTCAAACTTTAAACCTATCTTGGCTCAATTGATATATCCGTTTAAATGTTAAAATCAATTTCTAATATGGACAATTGTAGCTATCAGATAAATTTATTTCTCACATATTTTTTATAAGAATACTTCTGAAAAATACATTTCTTCATCAAATCAAAATTAAACATTATTAAAAAGCGATTAAATGCATGAATTATAATATTTTCTTTATCCATAAACCAAATTTGGTCCTCTACCTATGGAAGATTAAAAAATATTATACTGTCCTATAACGATCTCAAATAAATAGTTTAAAAAAATAAATACTTTCATAGCTGAGCAAAATGCATTAGTAACTTTTTGGCCTTTATGTAACATTTATATATTATTTTTTGCCATTAAATCTAATAATAATACAGCAGGACGGATATAATTATTTAGGAACTATTATTAATATCATTTAATGAAAAAATCAAAGGCATTTGATACTATTTTTTATAATAGAGTGAACAGATAAAAAATGATTCCAAAAAATTTAAATAACTATTGATATATGCTTCATTCATTACGGATAATAGAAAACAATTACTGAATCCCTGAAGTAGAAACACAATAATATTTAGGAAACATAGTTGATGCAAATTATCACAGTAGTAAACAGAATAATTACTTAGCAAATATAAATAAATTATAATTAATAATAAATACTTAATGAGCAATATTGATTTTTTAATTGTAAAAGAAAAATATTGTTTCTGTTGGTTAAACAAATAATTACTTTCCGTTGAATATGTTAAGTTACGAAATCAGAACTAATTAATTCGTATTATTACTATTAACATTATTTTTTTTAATCATCCATATAAAATTATCCTACACAAAAGCCTTATTCGCCCAGTGCTTACATATGGACAATGAAAAAAAATGCGAAGTGCAATTTGCTTGCCTTCGAGCGCAGGGTCCTCCGAAGAATATTTGAGCCGGTCTGTGTTGATGGAATATGGAGGCGAAGGAAAAATGAGGAGGACCCTGTGCTCGAAGGCAAGCAAATTGCACTTCGCATTTTTTACATGGTGAGCCTGATGTAATCAGTGTTATCAAGCGATCCAGATTAAGATGGACTGGACGTGTGACGAGGATGAGCGAGGAGGAAATCCCAAAGCCTGTGCTGACGGAGGAGAGTCGGCCGACCGGGATTGATTGTGTTGCTGAAGACGCCAGGAACCTGGGAGTCCGCAACTGAATGGTAGCAGCACTCAACACTGGAAACTAACAGTACTGGTTGAGGAGGCCTGCACGCGTCCACGTGTTGTTGTGAAGAGCTAATAATAATATTAATATAAATACTGAATTTTCGTATTATAAAATGAATAGGTTTATATCGCTAAAAAGAACAAAAGCATAAAAAAAAGAAGAAAAAACATAAAAAGGTGGAAAAACAATGTTCTGTATCTCAAGAAACTTAAAATTAGCGTTTTACATGAACAGGATCCAAGCAGATGGAACTTAGGGAATGAGCAGGCCAAAGATTGCTTTAAGCATCTGTCGCGCCACTAAAAGAATAAGAAAAAAAGAAAAAGAACATTTCTTTTAAGATAACGAATATCTAACAACAAAGTTAAAACGTATAGTATTATTTTAATTTTACTATTGAGACTGTACTATCACTTGAACAACGATTGTTCAGGGAGGTTATTTGTCCTACAACACGGTCGATCGCGAGATTTTCCCCCTTAATTTGGGTACCCAATTTAAAGAGGCTAGGTGAACCCAGGAGGGTCCTAAATACAATAGGATCCATCTCCGATCGCTAACAGATTGAATAAAAGTCTTTCAGCGAGAGTGATTTGAACCCAGCATCTTTGGCACTGCAATTCAGTGCTCTACCACTGAGCCACTGCGCTCCCCGTTTTAATTTTTGTATGTGATTTTTTTTATTTTGAACATCCTAAATAAAGACTCAATTAAGAATGTTGACCGTCTGCCAAGTTAATTATAATTATAAGAAGAGGTCGTCGCTCTGAAATTTCGGGCACTCTCAAGAAGGAAATGAGAGCTTAAATAATATTCATTGATCTAATACAATTATCGTCGTAAATTTATAAAATAGCTATCAAATTTTATATAGTTTGTTTCTGAACGCCCAGATTTAAAACTTGGACATAATGAAGGATTTTCCGAGAGAAAAAAATGTAATTTCATTTTTGGTCTTTTATAGTGTTTTGAATATTGACTTAAACTCGTGCATGATTAAGACTAGCTAATGAAAATAGATATTTCATTTTTAGATGAGTAAATATGTATAATGCGAATTTATGTAGCCTTTAGGCCAGATATTATGTTTCGTTTTCTGTACATGTTTGTAATTCTAAAGAGACCTGCTAAAAAGTTACTCTTCTATTCTATTGTATCCTAAATAACAAATCAGCAAATTTAAACATCATACTAACAAAAAAATAAGATCACATCTCACATCAGCAGTATAAAAGATTATAACCAAGTAGAAAACTTCCACAAGACTCAACATAGATCATTCTTGAAGTATCTATACATATTGTAAAACAAAGTCCTCGGGCGGGTTTGTTCCCGGTAAACTCAATAACTACTGCACGGATTTTCATGCGGTTTTCACCAATAAATAGTGATTCACCAGGAAGGTTTAGGTGTTTTTTGTTGAGGTTTTGTGTAAATGGGTGGGAATATAGATGGATTCACCCGAAGACGCTGCCTGATCCCGTGCAATTATCTAACGAGCAAGACGATAAATTCGTATTTAAAGAAATATTTGTTTTTGTATTTATTTTTATAATTTCTATATAATAAAGTACATAAGCTACGATAGAAAGAAAGAAAATCAAGACTCCCCAAGAAGCCTAACCAATGATATTCGCGTGGTCCTTAGTGGCCGGTACGTAATAAAAAAACAACAAAAAAAACATACATTACACAGACAAATTATGTAGGCATAATATGTCTTATTACCCAAGCAAAGCTGGGGTGGGTCGCTAGTTTAATATAATTTATGCATCATTAAACAATGAAGTAGCCGAAATTCGGCTTAATTTCTCTCCAAGCCGCTGTAAATTTTATGTTGCTCGACTGATATGTTTATCAGACTGCTTTTGTAGAAATGGTAGCCATAAACCTGTTTACACTGAGCACCCACTCAAGATATACCCACTCGTCTTGCATAATAAGTCATCCCATTAATCCTTATACCAATTTATTCCCTTTATCTTTCTATTTTTGTTAGATATTTTTATTTTTTTATATAAACACGTTATCTGTATATTTATATATATACGTTGTAACTGCACCACGCAAACGTGGGTGATATTTTTATTTTTAGTGCTAGAATCTTCATTGTCAGTTTCTATTTCAGTAGAACAATACTTGTTTTCTATACACAATAAGCATTATATAAAAACTTCGACCAGTAAATAAAACCATTAAAGGGGAATAATATAGATACATATATGTACAAATCAATACGGTTATTACCATAAAAAAAAAATACCTGTACCCTTACAACCCGTAAACGGTTGGGTGTATGCAGTTTCTAATACTGTGCTTGGACAACGGTTGGGTAGGTAGGTAATTTGTCAAGCCACCTCATTTAGGGTGCCACTAGATAGAGGCTGGATGAGCCCCAGGAGGGTCCCGGATCTCTCTTATGATCCATCTTCGGCTGATCCCGGACTTTTGGCATTGTGACTCAGCGCTCTACCACTGAGCCACTCCGCTGCCTATAATTACTATAGTGTTAACATGATAATATTTATGTTTTACGAGATAACTAGACTAGTTTATAAAAAAAAATCATTCCCTCCCCATATCGGATCGGCCCTTCACGAAAAAAAAAATGTTTGTCATTAACGCAATCACATATCACAGTAATTTATTAAATTCAAATCTCATTCATCATTGATAGTTTATTTTTTATTTTAAATTAACAAATCATTTTATTCCCTTCCTGTATTTATATTAAAATATGCACTTAAACATTTACAAAAGAAATGAGGAAAGAAATGACATTTACTAAAAGAAATTTGTAGTTTTCTATACCGTCCATAAAGCCAAAATACCTGGCTGAATGTGCGATGTCAACAAATATGGACCAACAATAATAGTAATAATATTTTTTCTTTAGTATATTAAATAATTTTAAAGATAATTTTTAGATTAGTTAAAAATATTTTACTTTCCATTGAATTTGGTTCCAGAGGAATCCGAGAGAAAAATAAAGCGAAAAATTATAAAAAAGATAATAGTCAGTTCTTATAAACACAGTCCTTATTGTTAGACATTTTTAAATATTTGAAAAAAAAAAAGGTTCATGACTTCTGGCTTCCCATTCTGAGGTGGGATTGAGTATCTGGATAATCAGCCCGCGATAGCAAGAAAAACAGAACAGAGATAATAATCGCAATAATAATAATATTAATAATATAGCACTGGCTCAAAAATATAAATTAACAACTAGCCATCAACTGTTCTACAGATATAAGCCACATATCAGAAAAAGCAGACATCAAATTAAATTGGGATCAAGCTATGATGACTGATAATATCTCCCACAACAGACCTGATATACTGCTCATAAACAAAAAATAAAGAAAGCCACCAACATCGAAGTTGGTATGCCTGCTGATGACAATGTTTTTAAAACATTAAGCGAAAAAAATCGTAAATACCAAGAACTGTGCGAGGAATTAAGACATCTTTACCGATTGGTGGAGGTTAAAGTATTACCGACCCGACTATCGTATCCAATAGCAGAAATGATCTGATTCCTGAGAAAACAATCAAATCTATGAAGGCGCTCGAAATAAGCTAGGAACTTCAAGAAGTGCAGAAAGCGGTTATGCTGGTAACTGCCAGCATCGTCAGAAAATTCCTCAACATTCCAAATTAATTATATAATGAACCATTCCCTTGACTTTGGTGTAGTTATCCGGCTTAAGCCGAGACATCCAAAATAAAAATAATAATAATACACAATTTTATTAAGAATTTACCCACCAGACTTCGGGAACCATAATAATATCCTAGGTTCCCAGTTATATTTTCCAGGTACTCCAGTTCGGCTTTGCAACATAAAAGCACCTAATGGAGTAGTAATTCTACGATTTAATCTAAAATATATATTTTTATTTAGTTAAATTATTAAAACCGTTAAATAAAATTAACGTAAATGTTAGCTGCTATAACGTTATGAAGATTACCTATAATGTTGTAACCGTCAAAAGCTAGCGCGAATGACATTACTCCGACGCTCAGGCTGGGACCGAAGCAGACGCAGACTCTATGACCCGCTCGACCTCGACTGATAACAACAAGAAAGAGAGATAAGATAAGAGAGTTACCGGTATGTGAGGAGGTGGTGGAGGGGCCGCCATGCGAGGCACTACTGGCCCGGGAGGTTCCTCTTTATCAGCCGCTGAATCGGGTGATAAAGGCACAACAAAGGAGCAAGGACAACCTCGCTCTAGTGCCGGCTCCGGTCAGAGGGGCAGCAGGCGAGGAGATTCTAGTCCGACAGGAATAATCTATAAAGAGTATCGATCCTCACGATAACAAAAAAGATGTTTACTATATATATAAAAGAAACAATAGAAGATAAAATGTCGTCCTTCGATAGGTACGTAAAATGGAGTTCCGAGCCTGTACGATGTCAGGTACTCGTTAAAGATCTCTATCCTAATTATACCTGGAAAGGAAAAATTTAGAATTCCCACAATAGCATCGTATGATTAGCTATAGCAGCACAAAGTGACATCAAATGAATAAACAACTATGATCATAATTATAACCATTCGAACTACAAAGTATCAAATCATATTTTGAAATACAAATGGTTGTTACCGTCGAAGAAACAAACATTGGGGAGTTTTACAACACATTAATTGTAAAGAAAAACTAATTTCCATAATGATTTAGGCCAACCAGCCCAGGTCCATCAGCCATATAATATATTAATAAACATATAGTAAAGTTATTAACAAATAACTTAATTAGTCATTTAATAAAATTATATGAAGTGAATCGGATGTTTATGAAAAATATAAGTGGTTAAACTAACCGTTATCAAAATCAGAGAAAAATTATTTTCCGTCTTCTTCTATTTTCTCGGGTGATTCGCTATTATATAAATACAGAAACATTTCTTAACAGCTCAGAATTTAATATTTTAAATATATATATTGAAATATTTTCAAATCTTTATTGTAATGATATTTTCTTTTGTTTCATTATAAATAGGTATTTAAATTATTCTTAAATAAGCATGTGTAACTGTTTTATTTTATTTTTTTCCCCTCGCAATAACTTCTTTGGTAATGATAATAAAGCAAAATAATTTATAAATAAAGCCAGACCTGTCTTGCTACAAGTAGAGAGAAGCATAAAGACTGGATTTGGGAAGGGGGTTGTTATTTTATGTCAACGTTTTATGTATTTCTTCTGAATACATTATTATTGTAATATCGATAAATTATATAATGGTAATGTAAACTTGTGCCTTTAATTGAACGACAGTAGTACGTAGTCTTACTCCGAGAGAAAGTGCTCTACAGCCTGCCCAGCCTCCACTATTTGCAGCACCCCTCCCCGGCGTCCACAGAGAGGCTCCTCCTGCACAGTAGGGGGGGATGATACCAAACCAATTTCCACCACATCCTACGCACATCAACTACCAGGAGAAACAGGACAGGAAAAGAGCCGAGGACACAAGGGCAGGGTCCAACAGGAGCTCCTCCGGGTTCCTGCTATCCTGGTAGAAGGTCCCTGGTGGGGGTCTCCAGCCCCAACCGCCCCCACCACCACCCCCTCTCCCTCCGGTCAGCATTACATCGGCGGCAGCCAAGCCCTGTGGACGGGGGTGGAGGGGGCTATCTCCTCTCCTTGAGTCGGCAGCAGTGTGTTCAGCTAGAGCAGTAGGAGGCCACCTATCGACCGAGTAAGTCTACCGAAAACTCCATTTCGGATGGAGAACTGCGAGCAAGCAGGTTAAAAGAGTTTTGTGGGTAAACATTTCTTTTTTGCTAGTACTGTTACGCAAAGCAAACCGAGAACATACACGTGAGCACGAAGCGCATATTTCTATCATCATTAGCTATGATGTCCCTTCGTACAGAAATTACAAAGTTGAGCAAGGTTCATAACGTAAATCGAGAAACACCAGGAAGACTTTTATAATTTATATAAACATTCTTTGATTTATCATAAATATTTAATACATATATTGTTTCAATTACGTATGATATAAATTATATACTAATATAATTTAAACTACGACATTAGTACACTATGTTTTACAAAGCTCCTTCCAAATGATTCTTAGAGTGGTTTAATCAATAACGCCCAATGCTGGATATAATAATAATAAACATTTATTAGCAGAAATTATACAAATGCAATTTTGCACGTATTGTATTTTTTATCTTCTTTAGAAAACCTCCCCTAAGGATTCAAGTGGAAGCGTGGATGGAGAAACCTCCCATTAAAGAAACTCATAGCCTGGTTCATCTCACTGTAGTAGATCTCTGCGCCATAGACGTTTTAGCCTCCTTGTCGGATTCTATGGTAATGCGTGTGTCAGTAATGTTTGTACCGGCAAGTTTGGGTGTCCAGTAAATGATTCATGAAATTGTTTGTAGTTTTTCTTGATCATGTCGGTCACTAGTCGTATGTTCAGGTCTTAAAGCTTTATAAGTAATGTAAAAGGGACAATATCGAAGGAATTTTGACAGAAATATTTGAACGAACATAGACTAGAAGGAAACATACACTAGATTTTAATTATACTCCATCGCTATAATCTTGCTCCCACTATGTTTGCAGCATAACGTATGTACATGTGCCAAACGTTCACCCGATGGTGGAATATGGCAGAGGTACAGGAAGGTTTTAACTACCCAACGATAGACAAATTAATATTAGGTCATTTTACTGATTTTGTGTTTAAACAAATAAATTACTGACAAACGTTTGCAAGTTAGATCTTCATTAGCTTAGCACTTTGAAAAAAGGACAAATATCCATCTAGGCCCTTTGATATTTCGTATTAAGGTGGTAGAAAGAAGGTTGCTGTTGCTACGTTAGATGGACTATTCTACAACAGTTTTAAATATTGCTGATAAAAATGATTGTGTCTTCTTAAATCTTTAATTTATCCTTGATAAAGGAGTATTATCTGGCGCAGGATTGGGAGAAAAGGAGGCGACGAATTGACTCAACAAGACCCGTACCTCGTAGCAGAGCCAGTGAAGATGATTATGAAGAATGTATTATAATCATTATCAATACACTATATTCGCTTCGAAAGATTTCCGATCAATATTTTTTTTTCTCTTTATATTTCATCCATACCTGTCAAATACAGGTAATATATTTTTTAAACAAAATTTTCACAACTAGATATGTTGACATTTGGTAAAAAAAAGTCTTAAACCCTTACCTTAGTATGAGCAGCATATGATCAACAAGTAAACGGTCAAACTAATGTTTGAAGTGGAATGCATTCCTTTTACGTACCAATTCTGTACACACAGATCTCTGGTTAAAATAGTTTCTATGTTTATTGAGGGAATCGTTCATCAACGAGTATTATCTTTTTAACAAGAAAAATATTTCGATTTCCTATTTGCTTCGAAAAACCCTTTAATATTAATATGTAAAATCGATTGAAAGTAATATTTAAATGTTTCATATAAATAAATAAAACGTTTACCATTAAATTACTATTGTTACCAAGGTAAACGTTTGAACCATAACAACCCTATCATTTCGATTACACTGAGGAGGCCCATGTTACACAATTCCGCGTAGCATAAACACCTGAATTCTTCTATCCTATAATACATTTATATACTGTGTTTCCCTTGAAGTCAGGGATCACGTTTCAATACAGAACATTTGGAAGAATGATCTGCTTTGAAAATTCTAACTTTTACGTTATTTGATAAAAAGCGAGAAGTTAAGTAATTTAAAAACAACGAACATTTAATTCCTCTCGAATTTATGTTTCTATTTGAGAAATTTCAACGAGAGTCCGTGAAAAAATGATCGCTATTTCAATAAAACTGTGAAAGCAATTTTTTTATATCTTAATAGTATTATTAATGAAATAATATTAGCTTATCGGTTATGACCTTTACCACTACGACCACGAAGGGTCTGTGGATCAGTGTACAGGTAGAGGTTGTATTGTTGCTTGGACAAAGGTTGAGTAGGGAGGTGATTTGTCCAGATTTTCCCCATGTTTTGGTTACGCGCTTTATAGATGCTGAGTGGATCCCCCATCCCATGAGCCTCAGAAGGATCCTAGATCTCATGAGATTCATCTCCCGGCTGCTAATAGATTAATGAGATTTGGACCTAGGGCCTTCGGCATGGCAACTGAGCACTTTAGCATGTCCGTTAAGGATCATGCTAAATTGAAAAGGACCAAATTTTAGAAGTACATGTAATATCTAAATAAATTGTTGTGGTATATGAAATTGAAAAACATTAAATTAAGCGTTTAATCAGCAACGCAGAATAATACGGTAAAATTATTCTGCTTTGGGCAAAGCTGAACAAACTGGAATTGAACGCAATGAAAACCCAGGCCATTGTTCTAGGTTCCAACTCCCTCCTTGCAACTATCCCCACCCTTCCAACATTAATCCTAAACGACCACCCCATCAGTTTCAACTCCTCCGTTAAAAACCTAGGCATTACCATTGACCAAAACCTTTCCTGGAAACCACATGTCACCCAAATATCCCGACGAATAATTAGTTCCCTAAAATTATTCCATCGTTCTCGGCATCTCCTTACACAACCTACTCGGAAGCTGCTCGTATCATCCCTTATCTTCCTCCACTTCGACTACTGTAGTGTGGTATACGGGGGCCTCTCGAAAATGCTTGAGAGCCGCTTAAAAAGAATAATGAACTGCGCTTTAAGATTTGTCCTTGGTACTCCGAGGAGATCCCGAGTGTCACATCACTATGATGAGTTAAAGTGGCTCTTCCCTCCCATCCGTAGACAATATATCCTTAGCGTTTTTCTATACCAATCCATCAACTCGCAACACTCTTCATATATCTATAGTCTCCTCCCATTCAAATCCTCTGTCCAGCACCACAAAACAAGATCTCGCCTTTCCGACTTCTACATTCCTTCCCACAGAACTAAGGCATTTGAGCGCTCCTTCCTCGCCCGCTCCACCACTGTGTGGAATTCAATCCCTCCTTTCATTTGCCATTCCTCTTCACTAGCTTCATTCAAATCCCTGCTTCTCCATCATCTCTTGGCATCTCAAAAAGTCGCTCTCCAAGCAGGTCAAATGTCCGCTTGAATATATCAGTATTGTAAACTCGATCCCGCTACCCTTTGTTTTGTTTATTTTTCCAACAACAATGATGATACCGACTTTTTAAATATATTATCGCATACTATGCTAATCAATTATTTTAGTTAGCAATTTCGTCATCAACTACTGTATTAATATTATTAATCATTATTTTGTTAATATAAATATATTTATTTTCGACAATTAGTTAAAAAGCAGTCAAGTTCTTTGTATTTTATTTATTTATTTTCTTATCTATTTCTATTTTTACAATGCTTTGTCACACTAGATTATTTCATGATTTGTGTTATTATGTAGCCTTCTGGCCAGATGAATTATATGTTTTTTTTTTATTTGTTCATTATTGTTATTCTAAAGGATAAAGTTTATTTTCTATTATATTCTAAAATCGTCTGCTCGAAAACCATAGACAAATATGACTAATTTGTCGAAAACTAAGACAGAGTGAATTAAATATTTTATATATCATCATAACCTTTTATCTTCGTCTACCGCCTATGCAGTGTGAGGAGGCCCTTTATAGAACTTGACCCAGTTGTCTCTGTTCAGTACCAGCACATTTCTTCTATTACAATCCATTCCTCTTTTCTTCTATATAAATGTGTAATTATATATCATATCGCATTTCTTTCATTTTATTTATTCCTATTCACTATTCCACATTTCTAATCTATTGCAGAATCCGATAATTGCCCCATTTGTCTTTCTGGTGTAATGGACGGTGCACACCTACGGCATTACAGTGGTCTTAAGGATATTCCACACAATGATGACGATGCATGTCTTTATTGAGAGGCTCGGCGGTGTATGACAGAAATGGCATTGTACATATAAATAAAAATAAAAAAAACATTTCTAATTTCAGATTCGAGTGCTAAACCATCTAATCCATTGGGAATTGATCTCGGTAATCATGTACAACAGAAATTCGTAGACTTATAAATAGTATATCACCATATAATCAGTTTGATCAAAGCATACGTAACGGTATACAAAGCTATTGATGTCTGAATATTTAATCGATGACCTAAGACTTAATCCGAGAGTGTCGATGGAGTCATGGGAACTACGTCTATTGTTATGCACCTGTTGACTTCTTGTCCCTGACAGCGCAACCTAAAAACCATATTATATCCTATTCTCTCAAAGGTCACCTAAACATGAATAAATAAATAAAAATGATTACGATTACGGCATTTAAAGAAATCTATTACGGCAAAGATTCGACTGCACTATGAACATGAATTAATGCGAATAAAAAAATTATATGATTTTTAATAAAGCATGCGTTCATATTTTGTCTACCCCGTAGCTTCAGTAATTAGAAAAATAAAAAATACAAAGAAGAAAATAGTGTGGGTGGAGGTAAAATAAAATTCAGTTTTCATTCGTTTTTTTTTAACTTATGATTTATTTTTATTACCTTATTTATTGCTTATTTTATTCTTTGTTACTTATTTGTATTACCATCTTATTACTTAATTGTTAATACTCTAATTATTCCCTTTGCTTTGTATATTTACCTAAGGCCCCCATCTTTTATCGATTATGTTTTATCACTCAGATACTGTGATGTATTTTGAAGTTTACCACATATAATTTTAATTTAATTTTCTGTATTTTGCATATTTAGCCCTGAAGAAGACCTGCAATGTGGGTCGAAATGGTGACTTATATATGACAGCAATTCCAATTACAGCTCTGTCTACTTAAGATAATTTTTTTTTACCTCCACCAGGACCATTTTCTTCCTTATGTATAAGGTAAACAATAATTATTCAAGAAAAATAAAAAAGGTGCATATAATATAAGTTATTTAACTTGGAATTAATTATAGACAATCTATTTTTTATTTCACTGTTATTAAAATATTTTTTGTAGACTCATGAAGATTTTTAAAATTATATATTCTTTTTTTATTAGATTACATTTGTGTTAACCTTGAATGTTAGCTCAATTATATCTTACTATTTATAAGTTATTTTATTTCTAATTTAAAATAAGTTTTCGCATTTCTTTAACAATAATACATAGTATACTTTTATACCTGACACATTAATAAAAAAATAACCTAATCAATTAGTCAAATATGGATAAAATAAGACTCCTATAAGTCACTTCTGCTAAAATAATTTATTTTTATAAGCAAACAATCATTCTTTCATATTCAATACGAGTTCCTGAAACTGTTTCACTATATATGTACACATGTGTAAATAAATAAATATATATGTGGGATAGAATATAATATATCTAATAGAAAAGTAACTTTATTCTAGGACAAGGTCCCTTAACAATAACAAACATGAACAAAAAATTAAACATACTATCTACCTGGCCATACTTCATACGAATCGTAAACTTTTTATAAAGTGCCATGAAAAGTAAAAAATAAAAATGAAAAAAATTAAATCAAAAACGAATCATTATAAGGTATTAACCAATTTAAAAGAATAAATAAATTAATATCAACAATTAAATGCACGAGCTAGCATGCAATAATCTCTTTTAATCTAATACATAACCTCTTTTTTATGCGTGTATGTATTTATTTATTAATTATTTTTTTAAGTGTGTTATTCATTTTGTATCTAACATGGTTTTCTATTATACAGTAATATTATACTTTAAGTCCTTTAAATCACATTTGACCAAAGAATCCATGTTGGTCAGTTGACTCCAGTTTAATAAGTTTAGTTAACTAATAGACGTAATATTTCTTACATATTGATGATTTTTGATAATACTATCGTTCTTGCCGAGCTGTCAGTTATCCTCATTTTATTTATAAAGGTTATCTTAAGCTCAGCTGTAGATTGTCAAGGTTAATCGTGTTGAATAAAAATAGATGAGATAAAGCTATAAACATTAATCCTCAACAAATACACAGTCAACACATCAATTGATTATTTAGGGTGGGAGCGGTGTAATAACTAATTTTCCTCTCAATAATTTGAATACTTAGGCAACTAAATTTAATATAGGTCAATCATTTAACAACAATTTTCAATTTAAAAAAAGGGGAAGATATACCGACAATTTAAAACTAAGTTTTTCAATAAGTAGAACAATAGCTAAGCAGTTAGTATTTTGTCAATTTAGGAATTATCTAGAAAGAAATAACCCGAGAAACAGCGTAGATCACATCGACAGCAACAAATTCTAATCGCATAGAGGTTTCTTTATAGATCTATGTAAACAGTTTTGTTTTAATTCAGTGTTTTGTTATATATATATATATATATATATATATATATATATATATATATATATATATATATATATATATATATATTTAAAAAGTATGAATAAAGACCTACCTTCAATTTAGATGTTTTAAGATTCTTCAAAGTTTAAAAAATAATGATGCCTATTTCAATTTTTGGTGAAAAAAGTATAATTATTTTAATCTTTCCAACATTGTGAAGTATGGCCGTAGCTGATAATCAGATTTGGAAAAAAATGTCACTATCCATATGTTGAAGAAAAAAAATTAAAGTATAACAACCAACTTTAAAGTCATGAAATATTTTACTTGTTTTTTATTTTAGTTTTTAAATTTATTTTTTTAACTTGACTCATCTACATGACCATCATACGACCTATTTGGACTTACGGAGTAGAGCTTTGGGGCTCCACTAAGCCATCGAATTCCTCTCGTATCCAATCCTTACAGTCCAAAATCCTTCATAAAATCCTCAATGCTCCTTATTTTGTCAAGAATAAACTAATCCATAACGACCTTAATGTCCCTTTTGTTGCTGATTTTGCCCGAACCCGGTATCTATCCTTACGTAACAAACTTCATTACCACTCAAACCCTCTAGTTTCAATCCTAGCAACCTCCTTACTTGAACTTTGATTCGAGTACTACCAGTGGGTAGTTTCTCTACTTGTCATTATCATGTCATTATATATCACTTAGCCTATTTACTTGTTGTATTATTGTAATACAGTTGTAGATATCAATAAACAAATTTAAAAAAAAAAAAAAAATTTTAACTTATGAAATAGAGAATGTATTTTACAAGAAGAACATGAATAATGTATGCGTTACAGCACTAATCAAACGGAAGCGTGCTAGGAAAATAAATTGAAGGGTAAAATATACAAATATAATTCACGTACTGTTTCAAACTAAAATGGCCGGAAAACAAAAGCAATCGAACCGAGAGACCAGTGAGAGGATGGTATTTCATGGCCGATTTAGAAGAGCTACGATCTAATAGGATAAAAAGTCTATCTTAAGAGCTCGAGGAAACAAATACTTATGAAGAGTCATTTCAATAACTCGCCTTAATTGCCTTCGACTTGTCAGCGCTATACTGCTAAGTATGTAGGAATAGCTTTTTTTTTTCCTGAATAAGAAAAAGTTCAATTGAAAAAGCCTAGTAAGGATGAGTATTTAAATCTCATATATGTAGATGTGGTCAGGACCCACTCACGAGTATTAGCGCCAACATAATAATAATATATAGATATAATATAGAAACTCAGTTCGCGGATTTTTTCTTCTTCAAGGAATTAAAAATAATAATATTTGAAAAATTTTTAACTGTTTTGATAGTTGTGAATTGTGGTCGGTAAAATCTCAAAGAGTGGCTGTTCAAGAGTAGAATAATTCAGGTATTTGCAGAGCGGAATTGTGGAAAATCAGTATAACCGAATCCAATCAGTATAATTGACGCAATTCGCATAAATATAGGCGGGAGGTAGAAGTCTGTTCGGAATACAGAAATCAACGTCCATACTGTACATGTATTTTGCTGTAAATGGCTGTCCTGAATGGCAAAGTGCCTCATAAAAAGCTCGTGATACCAATTGTGACTTGGATGTGAGATCTGGTCCCTGACAAAAGATAGCAAAAGGATCCTTCAAGTATGGGAAAGAAAAGTACTATTAAAATTTTTGGAGCATTTAGAATGGAGGACAAGTGGAGAATCAGGTCCAATAAAGAGTTAAGGGACCTACATCATGAGTCTAATTTAGAGAGAGTTATCCAGTTCAAGAGACTATGATCGTTGGGGCATGTGGAAAGGATGATGCTGCTGTACGGAATACCGAATGATGGAGTAAGATAAAGAGGGAGGTCCCGACTGAAGTGCTTCGACGATGTAGTGGGTGACCTGAAGGCGATGGGTATAAACCGGCGATAAAAAAAGGCGCCTTGCGACGGACAGAGGCAAATGGCTGAAGGCACAGAGGCCATGGTTCTTCAAGGACTGTAGAGTCCACGAATGAATAAATAAATTTACTGAATTTAAAACCATTAATAAAAATGTCTTTACAGTTATGAACCTGGATTTTTTTTTCAATTTATTAATGTGTCTTTGAATGAAGGCACCTATGAATGAAGAAGCATTGATCTATGAAGCAACATAGCAAACACAAAACAGAGGGACATTAAAAAATCTTTACCACTACATCCTAATAAAAGATATTGGGTTCAGTAAAATATAAGGGAAATGGGATACTACTTCTAAGTCAATGGTTCTGAAAAGAAATTATTGGGCATTGATCACGCTCAACCACCAGGTTTTTTCCCTAATCAAGGGAATGGGTAAGCGGGTCTCCAGATACATAGTATATAGATAGATATCTACCACAGCTGGTCTCTAAAAAGATATCCAGAAATTAGTAATCTAGAATTGGGAAGATAAAAATGCACGTTTCCCAATAGTAGAAACGTCTTTGGACACATGCTTTATGTTAAAATACTGTAGGAGTGAATATGACACCCGAAAATTTGGTTTCCCTTACATCGGCGTATATTCGATTGCCCTGAAGAAATAAGTTCAAAAGTGGAGAGTTGCTCGTTTTCGAGATAATAAGTAGAAATCGTCTGCGTTGAATAATACCTTATGAAAGCCTCATGAAGGCAGGATTATTTTTTGTAATCATCTGACTGAATTTTTGAATCATCATTCAAAATCCTCGGGATCTGAAACCAATCTAAGGAATCGGCCATGAACACTGAATTTTACCCAATATATCAACAGATGCCAACAATGTCATAATAAATCACATGAGAAAACAACATATCAATCATTATCTCAAAGATGGCGACCTTTTTGTACTTTTTTTGTCTTAGCGAATGCAATAAACGTTATCGATTCCGATAGAGAAATAGGTCAGCGAGAAAAATACCAGGAATTAAAATCGCTGCTGATCAATGAAATCCAGATTACTAAATAAAATATTCTGCACAAACAAATGCAATAAATTATTATAAAATAAACACTAATGTCTTTAAAAGTACTAAATAACAAGTAAAGATAAATGAATGACAAGGGAATCTTTTAATTAACAGATCAAAAAATGCCATTTTTCACCGATAATCTAATATTTCAGAAGTTATCGACTATAAAATAATGAAAACCATTCTTATAAGAGTTACATAACGACTGCAATATCGTTAACGTAGATTAACACTCGCATTGTAGATCTGCCTATTGTCCAGAAGACAATCATAAGAAAGCAAAAGTACTTCAAGACAAGCGACTGACAGGACACCCTCGATAAGCAAGAGAAATTCAATCTAAGTATTGGATTTTCGTTTATTCACAATATTTTAAATAGTTTCGTTCTTTATTAAATTACAAAATGTTATTAATACGTTGTTTAACTGTTTAAATTCGAAAAATTAAAACAGGCTTACAAAAAGTAAATAAATTAACATTTTTATGGATGAAATCCAAGGCGTGGATAGATTTGAAATATATGAAGTTAATTTATTGATTATAGGTATTAAAGGAAAGAAAATGGACCAAGTGGAGATAAGTGAATTAATTTCTCAAATAGGTTTTAACTATTACAAATATGGGGTCAACTATGATAGTATGATCAGAAATTGTTCAGTATGTAAATAATACCCTATGCTCAATCAATAATTAATTAAATATTGAGGTGTACAATTAAATTGCTGATGTTTTTCTATTTAAGATGAGTATCTGAAACCAATCTAAGGAATTAGTCATGAACACTGAATTTTACCCAATATATCAACAGATGCCAACAATGTCATAATAAATGACATGAGAAAACAACATATCAATCATTATCTCAAAGATGGCGACCTTTTTGTACTTTTTTTGTCTTAGCGAATGCAATAAAAGTTATCGATTCCGATAGAGAAATAGGTCAGTGAGAAAAATACCAGGAATTAAAATCGCTGCTGATCAATGAAATCCAGATTACTAAATAAAATATTCTGAACAAACAAATGCAATAAATTATTTTAAAATAAACACTAATGTCTTTAAAAGTAATAGATACAGACTTACAAAAAGTAAATAAATTAACGTTTTTATGGATGAAATCCAAGGCGTGGATAGATTTGAAATATATGAAGTTAATTTATTGATTATAGGTATTAAAGGAAAGAAAATGGACCAAGTGGAGATAAGTGAATTAATTTCTTAAATAGGTTTTAACTATTACAAATATGTGGTCAACTATGATAGTATGATCAGAAATTGTTCAGTATGTAAATAATACCCTTTGCTGAATCAATAATTAATTAAATATTGAGGTGTACAATTAAATTGCTGATGTTTTTCTATTTAAGATGAGGATCTGAAGCCAATCTAAGGAATTGGCCATGAACACTGAATTTTACCCAATATATTTACTATATTTAATTTCAAGATATTTTGTAAATATTGTTTTACTCAGATGTAGGCCTTTGGCCAGATAAATATATTCTTAATTATGTTCATCTTTATTATTCTAAAGGGACCTGGTCCCAGAATAAAATTATTTTTCTATTTCTATGTTTAAGATGAGTATCACGAGTGCGCGTGCATGAGGATGTTTGGTGAAATCAGAATAGACTAAATATTTGAATGGTTTTGGCGGAATTGTAGCATACCAATATACTCGATCTATCTTCACTTGCACGTATTGGTAATTTGGATATATATTATAGGATTAAAACACCGAAATTCGATCATTGAAAACGAGACAATCAAAAACTACAAAGAAATAGTGTCAGTCTCTAAGCTTTTTTTTTTTAATACAGGTCATGAATGTTGTTTTTCTGATAATAAGAGATAAATCCAAAAGCAACTCCACCATTTTAAACTTTAATAACAAATAAAATTACCTAGAACTTTCTTTCAACTAGTAAGAGATCAGATTGGCTTTAAAATAATAATTCCTATATATAGAAAATGAAAAAGTTTTAACAAACATGTTATTGTGTTTACAGCCAAATTTAAGGCAATAAAAGGGAAAACATGTTCATCAAGAATATTATAAATAGTCTCGTTTTCTAGGAGGCATTGATAACAGTTTAAAATTTTCCAAATATACAAAGTTAATATTGTTATCAATTAACGTATATTCTCCTTAGAAGCATGTACTAGTTTAACATAAGATCAGAAGAATTCATGACTTAATTCCTAGAATAGAATCAATGGTTTAATATTTATTTCAAACGACCCCCTTCTTCATAAATGTTCGAGCTTCCTTAACGTTTTATCAAATATAACTTTAAATAATGTTTTGATAGTGAACATACCACTAGCAGTAGTAACAAGTACGCAATCGTACAATAAGTTACGATACTCCTTTCATTATCAAACGTGATGGTCCGTACTTCCCGTAATTCTCTGTTCTAATTTGAAACTATCAAAGCACTAGCATACTCATTTTCTATTTTAAAAAAAAAGAAAGCTTTAAAGCATTTATACAGTTGTATAAGTTTACTAAAAATATAATGTATATTTATACAAATATACATATATTTTATATATATATATATATATATATATATATATATATATATATATATATATTTGTTAAGTAAAACAAAACTATCTTAAGCAGAATAAAATGACTTATTGTTTAGTTATAATGAATCAGGAATCAATTATTAAAAAAAATATATATGTTTCAATTTCGGTTTATAAGTTATATTTTTTGTTTAAATAAAGAATAAGTTTTTTTTGTTTTTATTTTTATTTGAAATCATTGATTGATTGAAATCGTGACTCAGGGGTACTGCGTACCTCCAATAATAAGTTATTTAAAAGAAAGTAATAACACTATATTGCTCAGATGATTAATGCCTATTAAGAAAAACTATTCATAATAACTATGCAGGAATTATTCATGAAAATAACACAAAAAGAATTTCATTTATAACAGGCTGAATTAATTTCCATTTGTTTTCTTTAGATTTACTCTTATCAATCAAAGCTATTTTCAGCATGAAAAAAGGAATATTATTTCCGGGCATGTCCCAAATTGAGAACACTGGCCTCTAATGATTTGACGTTTTACATTTATATTCATTTATAAAAGTTTCATAGATAGATAATGCGTGTAATATAAAGTTATAAATATGCATAAAACATAATTTCGTTGTGTGTGTGTGGGTGTGCATTTGTGTGTGTTTGTGTATTGTTCTGATTGTGAGCTTTGTTTATGTAAAGAAATCAGAATTAAAAATAAAAGTAAAACATATTTTAAGAATTTCAAAATAATTTGTAAAAAAAAACATTAGTTTTTTCTGCTACAATAAAAATAAAATTTTTAATGTAAGTTATTTTATTACAACAAAAATTTGTTCCAGATTACAGACATTGGCTAATAGAATATATATTTTAAAAAATACAGTTACACCGATTATCACGAATTTAGCAATACCTACGGTGATTATTTCAATAGAAATGATGAGATAACTTTTAAGTAACCGAATTATCAAAAAAAAAAAAAGAATACATCGTCTCATTAGTAAATAAACCACGTTATGTGGAATTGTGCACTCTCCTGATTGTAAGCTTCGATATATAAAAAAATGAAAACGGAAACTAAAAAAGAAATTTTACGAATTTCAAAATGACCCTCTCAATTTGAAAAAAAAAAGATTAGTTCTTACTCCTACAATTTTGCCCTTACCTGAGAAAATAAAATTTTGAATGTAACTAATCGTAATACACCAACAATTTGTTCCCGATTAGAGACACGATATACGAAAAAAATACGAAGATACACGAAGAAAACAGTTACACCGGTAATCATGAAAATAGTCAATCAAAGTGAGTAATACTTTATTACAATTATTATTATTAAAATAGAAATGAATTAATAACTTTTAATTATTAACTTTACCATATTATCAGAGAATAAAAGGAAATATAATCTCATTGATGACAAAATATGGTAACTAAAGGGAGTTTTGAAGGTCTGTTATTGAGCAAGTTTAGGATTTGCTTGAAAAGTGTTAGTATCATAGGAGCGATATTTGGACAAATGCTTAAATAAATATAAATTAATTTTTATAATAATTAGATTACGAGTGTAATCATAGTAATTGTTTTATTTCTTATTCCTTCATATTCTTTCGAATATTAAAAGATTTTTAGCACAGTAATGAAATTATCTATTGTATATGTGTGTACCTAATTAATTAATTAGTTCTATTTAAACGTGGAATAATTTGACTTTAATAAATATGATAGCATAATATTTAATAAAAACGTTGTGCATCAAATTACATTCTATTGAAAAAATATATTCCTTACCAACTTCTGGTGATTTCATTAAACCGTTGGACTGAAGTACATTCATTCACTTCCTTATCAATGGAATAACTGGTACGTATCCGAACCACAGGCACTTGGTCACTAGACACAGATCACAATTGATAAGATAAGAAGGGACAGAAACAAGGGGATTGAACACTACTGTAGACAGAACGCGAAGAGCCCTATGATCGTGTGTAAGAAAGGCCAAGGACTGGAACGTGGACTGTTGAGACGAGTTATAAATAGAAATCATTTTAAATCCTCGCATGGCCTTGATGGTTTAAGGAAGGGCTGCCTCCTGGCCGACCGGTCCTAGGAGACTTTAGGCGGTATATCGATATTGTGTAGTCATTGTACCAATAACGGGAATAAATCGATGTATAAAAGTCTACATAGGTATTATAGTTCCCTGAACAAATGCCTAAAAAAAGTGGGGATAGAATGACTTGTTATTCATATTTCTTTCGATAACGTATCCCACGTAAAAAATTGACGCTCAGATCCCTCATATTTTAGGAAAATGTTTAAATCTATAATTGAATAAATAAAATTAATTAATAACAAAAGTAATAAATTATTTAAGTAGAAGAATTTTATTATTGAAATCTTATGAGCCTAAAAGTAATCTTACACTGTAGGCCGAAACGTTGGGACGATTAATAAAAAATATGTTTTGCTTATTTTTTGTGTTATCATTGACTGCACCCCCTGATCAATTCAATCCATCATTATTATAATTATTATTTCATTGCTACAATTATAGTATTATAGTAAGTGGAATTATTAATTATTAACTTAAACTCTTCAAAAAGTTTGGCTTATATTAGTTTTTCAAAAATCGATAGCATCCGTAACTGATATAATTTAAATACTTTAACTACTCTTTGGTTGCAATCACGAAAAAGGATTATTCATTAAAACTTTATTTATAATTACTAACAATACAAAAAAAATTAAAAGACTTTACATGGAAGATACTGCACTATTCCTAACTTTCTAACGGTTGTATAGGGAAGTAATTGGCCCTAGATCATGCTTAACTCCTCCGTCAAGCTTTCCCCGAATGAAAGGATTCCACTTTATAGTGGCTGGTTGAGCCCTAGGAGTGAATACAGATCCCACAAGGCTATTAACAGATTTAATAATATTGATATTGCTAACATTTATTAGACAGTTATTTAATTCAATTAAACATATTACGAAAAGGCTATTTTAAAAATTTGCAAATTGATCTATGTCAAAATATTCAATGAGGATAAGAACTAATTGATATCAAATGCCATTTCACGTTTATCTATGAATTTAATTATTGGAATGTTTTCATCAATAACGTAAAAATGTATATAAGCAATAACAAACAGTGGCACTTTATACATTGTATTTAAGTAACAATTATAATTTTTAAAAAAACACAAAAATTAAGAACATATTAATTACTCAGCTTAAACATTTGAAAAAAATGTTTGTGCCCTAATAAAAGAATTATTCAATATTATACTAACCTATTTATTGAATAAAAATAATTTGTAAAAGTCAAAATCTACTTTTTTATTATATTTTTAAATAGAACTACTTAAATACATACATTATTGGTAAAATTTTAAGCGGGTTTTTTGTACATTTGTCCTGCTATTGTAAAACGTATTTATAAAAGATAACTTTAATTAATTAAAATCACTGTTCTTTAAACATGTAAAGGAAGTCCGGAACATCAATTTACACTTATGCTGCTTGTATATGTAAAATTGCAAATCAAGTTTTTTTTTGTTGTTTTTTTATAGGTAATTGCCTTACTGGGCTAAAAATCTCACAAATAATATTCGATAGAATAGGAAAGAACAAGAAATAAAAATAAGTATAATGATTATATTCACATATTTATTATAATAAAATGAATTTATATTTAATTAAACATTTTCCATTAATATATTAACTATTGAAATGTCACTAAAGATAAATATTAATATCTTAATATAATAAATATTAATATTAACACTATATAAGCAGCGAATCTGCCCTTCACTCCCTCACTTCACTTACCTCCTCCTTCACATTCTTCACTCACCGACAGACCTTCATTCACTTCCTTTAGTTCTGCAGATGAGCCCACGCTTATCTATTAGATCTACCCGATTCCACCTCGACCTTCCTAGCGCCCACCACAAGAATTTATATGAACTTAAAATAGAAACCAAGTAATGATTATTAATTATTATTACTCTCTGAAGAATATATTTAACAAAATTCAGTTAAATCTTAGGTAAACAAAGAAATCGTAGGGATATGAATCGAGTAATCAGTATGAATTGATTTAAATTATCGTTAACGCAATGTATATAAATCGATGACTTCACAAATGTGTTATGTGTTAATATTTCAAAAACGGGTTTTGTTATATAAATAATATTGTAAAGTTGTCATAGATCATATGTTGATATAAAATTAATAGAGAAGCTGTGTAGGTTACAAACATATATTGTGTGCTTAAGGCCCGGCGCATATTGGACCCAGCCCACGCACAACCCAGACCGTGGGATGGGTCCAGTACCGCATATTGAACCCAGTTGTTGTCACCCAGGTTTCGTGATGCTGTGTCAGAACTCCTCCTGGATTTAGAATCCGAGTCTGAACATGAAGAATGGTTGTAATATATTTGTTAGTGAAGAGGAGGAGAAGGAAAAATATTTAATTAGTTGGGAGGAAAACTGTTTCAGGAAGTTCCTGATAGTGTTTTTAAAAATAATTTTCAGCTTAGCCGGAAGCAGTTTAGTGAATTACATGAACTCATTAAGATTGACATAACTGGAAAGGAATGTAACGCCCAGAAACCAATTGGGAGTATAGCAAACTCTGCACCAATTTTTTCCCACAGCTCATCCTTCATTTTACATCTAATAGAGTCGGCATGACTAGTGTCAAATAGAACGGGATGGCTCGGAACGATTTCTATAAATTTTTCGAACTCCATTTGAAAAGCACGATGGTACCCACGCCCACGAAATCTGTGCGGAGAGGACAAACGTTTCCACGCGTGGATCCCAACAGACTGGGCTAGCCGTGGGCTGGGTCCAATATGCGGTGACTCGTTAATTCTGTGCTTCACAGAACCACCCACGCGTGGGCTGGGTCCAATATGCGCCGGGCCTAAGTCTCATTGTACAACGAAGCAGATGTTGTGTACTCCCTAAAGATTAGAAGACAGCGATGGGCTATGTGGCTAGAATGGGAGATGAGGCCATTCCTAAAAAGGTTTTGACGGAATCTCTCTACTCCGCGAGAAGAGGGTGACCGAAGCTGAGGCGATTTATCGGATAGTGTGGACAGAAACACAAGGGATATTCTGGGAGTCAGTAGGATACAGAGAAGCCTGGAAGAAGCTGGTTGAGGAGGCCAGGACTCGTCACCGAGTTGCAGTGCCGTAGTTTAGTAATAAACATTTAAAGATCATTTAATCAGTATACCAAAGAAACTAAGACTAATGGCATATTATTTAATAAACTTATTTTGTTGCAACTCTTTCTTATGCCTAATAAAACTAAAATTTATAGTATTTTCTTTACCAATTAAAGGCCAATCGCATATAAAATCACTAAATAGCATTAATTTATTATATTTCATTATAGTTGCACCCACACGCAACTAGTAAATCTTTGATTAACCACCACCTTCGTATGTCATGCATAAAATAGCTAATTGCACGAAAGTACCGGTACAACATGTAAAAAAAATTTTGAAAAATAAACTGTACAATTAAAAAAAAACATTCAGAAACTAAATACAATATCTTTATCCTCGGGCACTATTTCTAATTTCAATGATATGAGTTTCCGACACTACAAAAAATGTATCATTAATTCATAGTTAAGTGATAAGTCAGACTGCTAAGATTGAATTTGTTTGTCTCATAGTGATAATGAGGCATAGAAGCTTTAGTATAAACATTTATGTAAAAATATTCAGTTCTTATTATAGATAAAATTATATTTTATTTGTATACATAATCACGAAGGAGCTGGCTTTATATTTCTAAACTAATAAAATTAAAATAATACATCCTCCCCAAACAAGAATAAATTTCGACTTAAAATGTTGAAAAACTTTCTTTTAGTCTATGAGCTCGATTATTTAAGTAAACCTACGTATACTTTGTAACGGTTTGTAATTTTAAACTGTCATAATGCCTAAGTGGAGAAAGAACTATTAAAATATAAAAGTTATTAAGTGCAGAAGAAGAAATCATTTGAGTAATTTATTAAAACAGAGGCAAAGAAGCAACATCAAAAAATAAAATAAGTTAAACATACTCATATACTTTAAGGATACCCTAGAAATCAAAAAGTACTAAACAGATACATAAATTACTGCTAATTAAGCAACGAACCTATTTTAGATAGAATTTGGCTGAGAAGAAATGTTCAACAAGCCAAAAATAATTAATATAATCCATAAATCATTCTTAACTTGTATACAGCGCATGCACTTTAGTAATTAGTACACGTCTTCACTACATGGTGCACCGACACAGAACCGTGAGCATATTTATATGTTACAAGAATATATTTGCATTCCGTTGTCGCTGAATAATAACTCTTGGCTTCTAACATTAAATGCAATTGGGAGCATTCCATAATAATTAGATCAAACGAGCAAACAGCATTTATATATTTTAAAAAATCAGGAAAGGAATTTTCTTTATATAGTCCTATCCCTAAGAATCGTCATTGTAACTATATTCTTATATTCTTAGCTATAACTATATTCTTAGCTAGTTTAAACAGTTGTTTCAATAGCTATTGGAATTAATGATATGTAATTAGACCGACTTTGCTATTTGTCAATTTAAGTATAAATGCATACTTTATTATATTATTAACTAAATTTCAAACAATAATTTATTTATATATATATATATATATATATATATATATATAGTCATATAAATTATATCAAATAGTCAATTATTAAGGAAAAAGTAATATTATTAATATAAAATAAACCAATACATATTGTCTAAATATAGATATGGAGTTTTTCAGTTTAGTAGCTTTTTCATTTTAAATATATATGTTTTTGTTAATCAGTAAGCTTAAATAGTCAATTAAAAAAGTATTTCTAGGTTAAATCGTATCTTCATGTTAACATCAAATTAAAATGGATAAATTAGATTTAGTTTTATAATCGTACTATTATTTATATTTGATAAAAAATATTTAAAAGTAAAAAAAAAAAATCCGCAACACCACCACTCGTAAAGAATGTCTTGGATCACTACTTGGTTAAGATAAAGCTGTATTAGTCCCAACGGTTGTGCAAGGAGATTATTCGGTCTAGAAGACGCTAACACACCACGTTTGTCGCAATTGAGGATACTATACCAGCCTCAAGAGAATTTTCGATCCCCCAGGGTCGGTTCATAGTTGATGGCAGACTAAATTATTATTAACAACTAATAATATCCCAGATTTAATTTTAATTTTTTTAAAAATCAGTATTCTGCTTCATTATTTTAAAAAATCAAAGACGAAAATGAAACAATGAAGTCTTCGTTGTAAAAGAATCATAACTAAACTTTTTTATATATACAAGATAGATTTTATTTTACTAATTTTTAGCTGTATAATTTCAAAACTTATTATTATTATTCTCTTGTTATTTGAGAAATGAATTAATTTTTATCAAATTATATATGGGATGGCAATTATTAATAAATTGAAATTAAATTAAAAATTGATAATTACTTTACTTGTTATTTGATTTAAGCGTTACATCCTACTTTATTATACCAAGATTGACAATTATCCTAATTAGAATCTTTATTTTATACAAATGAAACTATGCAAAAATCATTTCAAATTTAGCTAGCTTTCATTGCAAGGTATAAAAAAAAATTTTTTTATTATAACTCATTGTCTCATGCATGCAATTTATAAAATAGTTGAAAACCAAAAAAAAAATTATTATTATTGTACAATAGAAATAAAGGTAATACAACGAAACTACTGAAGACACTCACCAAACTGATCATTCCATGTCCCAAGAAGTCTTGCGTAAGATCCGATAGGCACAATAACAGAGGATGGTTTACGACTGAGGTTGGAATGGCTCTGTAGGGTTTTACGTAACTGAGTTGTGTCGGGGATCTGTTGAGGCAATAGTTTGCTTACTGTTTAGAAAACAAAACTGTTTCAGTTAATTGCTTAGTAATTAGTGAGTACAAGTGAATCTATTTATTGTCTCATACTAAGTCAACAAAAGAAGGCAGGTATGTGAAAAACAAATCAGACTTCTATCGCATGCTTACTAAGTTGGATTTTTTAATAAATTAATAATTCAATAATTTTACTAATTTTGTTAAAGATAAAAAAATATCTGACTTTTAATACTCAGACAATTAAAAATAAAATGTAAGCACATCTTATCCTGTTACAATTAATTTTTTTTTTAATTTATTTATTGTAATACAGTAATACAACAAGTAAATAGGCTAAGTGATACATAATGACATTAGATAATGGCAAGTAAAGAAACTAACCACTGGTAGTACTCAAATCACAAGTTCAAGAAGGTCACGTGGCCATCTCCTTTCAGACGCCTTGGAGGATTAAAGGAAATTGAAGAGGAAGCTAGGTTTGAAACTAGAGGGTTTCAGTGGGAATGAAATTTGTTATGAAAGGATAGATATAGGGTTCGGGCCAAATAAGCAATAAATGGGACATTAAGGTCATTATGGATGACTTTATTCTTAACAAAATAAGGAGCATTGAGGATTTGACGAAGGATTTTGGATTGCAGGGATTGGATACGAGAGGAATTTGATGGCTTAGTGGAGCCTCAAGCTCTACTCGGCAAGCCAGTAAGTAGCCTGAAACGTCAAGCGGTTTCTTGTCTTTTCAGTCTTGTATGAGGATCGCAGGTTAATCATTTGTCGAGATACAACCCTAAGTATCGGATCTGTTCTACAGGCACGAGTGGAATATTATTAAAGGATGCTGAAGGGCAGGAAGTCATTGGTTTAAGACGTAATGTAAAAGTAATTTGATGCGATTTTTGAGAATACAATTAAATTAAAAATACAACTAGAACAATTGCATTTTAATCCAAGTATCAGCTCAGTTAATCCCACGAAGTACATTATCCCACCTACCTTACTATGTAAGATATTTTTAAACTTGACTGTTCTCCTATTTGTGAAATTAATAATAAAACTATAGATTAAAAAATTGTTAATAAAAATAGTTAAACCATCAATTTAATTTTTTTTAAAATATTTTGTTTCATTTTATTTTAAAATATATACATATCTTTAAACATTGGTGGGATATCCCTTACAACGGAAATGATTTTTCATACAATAATTGATATAGTGAGATTTTGTTGTTGGTAAAAAATCAATTTAATGACAACGCGGTGAGCGTATATGAAGCAGTTGGAAGAATAATACAAAAATAAAATACAGAAATATATTCATAAATTATAATAGATGACTGTTATATATCATGAAAAAATATTTAACCAAGAAAAAACAGCACAAAAAAATGATCTATCTATTACACAACAAGCTTATAGTGATCATGATCGTCATGTAATATTTTATTATCTCTTCAGGAAAAACGAATTATTTTTATATATAATACTAATATTCAACATTTGTATATGAATGCTAAAAACATACTAAACTTTCGATGCAGCCGATATATCAATAATGTTATTTTATAAAAATTGATCTCTTTAATAATCATAAATAGAAAGTTTCCGATGTGTAATAAATATTTAAGTAAATATACAATGTAACAATTATACAACAATGGGAGTTTGAGAGATCAGGATATTTATTTATTCATTTTAATTAATTTATTTATTTAATAGATCTGTATTTATTTAAATCAGAATGCAGGATCAGTTCAATTGATAGTAATTGATCTAAGAATATATTTCAAAGATTAATGAAACTAAATGTAAATAGATTTAAGGTTTGATTGAGTATTATATAAAATCATAAAACCTAAGAATCGTAAATATTAAATATAAAATGCTTTCTCAAGAAAAAAATCTATGTTATACAAAGTATAAGTAATGAATAAAGGACCATAGTATTCAGCTGAAAAAAAAATAATCTAGGACCTATATTGAAAAATTGCCTGCAAAGGTAGGGCTATTATGGAGGTATTTTAAAAATAAAATTACAAAGGCAGAACCAAAATTATTCTAACAAAAGGTTCAAAGGCAGCGTGAACAAAAGAATTAGCATTTACTTTGCATAAGGCGATTCAAGGCCATCCATTCCTCTTGTCTGGGATTTGAGCGGGAAAATTTGAATTAAAATAAAATAACATCGTCGGCCAAAAATTAATTATATTATAAATTATTATTATATTAACCTATTATATTATGGTGGATAATGTATAAATATTTTATCCAATTGCAAACCAGCAAATTAGTAAGACCTAAGATTATCTATTTATTTATCATTTATTTTAAATCGATGGATGGATATGTTTAAATATTCTATTTTTGTTTTAATTATCTATGAATCTTAATACGCTTCTAGATAAATTATTTTAAAAACAATTCATCTTGAAAGAATAATCAAGAAAAGAGTATAGCAACATCATAGTGCTACCTACAATTTTATGCCGAGTTTAATATATATGAAATGCGATAAAACATTCAAAATTTATTAAATACACAACAATTTAAATTATTTTTATATGAGTCTTCGTAAATGGTTACGTATAAGAGAGGATTTGCTGTTTTAATCCAACTAGACGAACTAAACTATTCTTCGGATCCTCAGTATGTTCCGTGATAACAGAAGATTTTTTTTAATAGTTTTATGTCACTTTTTATACGCTTTATGATTTATATAATGTAGCCTTCTGGCCAGATATTTGATATGTTTCTTTTACTGTTCTTGTTTGTTAGTCTAGCTCGCCGTTTCAGGCTACTTCAAAATTTACTAGACAAACGCTCTAAGCTCGCAATTAATTACAAAAGACTCATATACTACATATACTAGACTCATAGGACTCTATAAAGCTACATAATTTCTTCAATATCTAATTCCTAGAATTCATCCATTATAAATTCTACACATAAATCCACTACTTTCTATACTTGTTTTACAGTAAATTACCAACGCTCGTGCAAATAGACAAAATATTAACGAAATATTCATAAAATTAGTAGAAATAAATTTAATAAACAATAAAAAGTAAAAATAATTTGTCAAGGTCACAACAAAAATAGCACTATATTAATAAACTATAGTATTAATTTTTATCAATAGCGGGGACAGAATTTATTTTTTAATCTTATTTTGTCAATTATATCACCGTTACATTTGAGTTAGTTTTTAAAATTAATAACAAACTGCCATATTTATACAATTTAATCACAAATCTGTTGTAATCGTGTGATTAAACATTTCCTTCAACAAGACCGCTAGGTTCACCTTCCTGTTTTACGAATTCTTCCCTTCCCGATACTAGGCCTTGGCAGTGGTTCAGAAAAATGCGGAAACGTGGTGGGACAGAGGGCAATCCTCCGAATAACAATTAATTAACCTACTCGTATTATTAATGTGGCAATCAACACACAAATTAATTTTACCTATAATTCTGCATCAGTTGATTACGACTATTTTTTTTTTTATTTTACCGACAAGAACATGGGCTAGTACTAGCCATTGACATGCCCTTGTGGATCTACAGATCATTCTTCATAAAGTGCCTTCAGCCTTCATAAAGTGGGTAATCGACGGAAAATCAACGGAAATATAGCCACTATGATGTATTGAATCCAAGACCATTCGTAGGTCATAGTGTTGTTGGTTTTTCGATGTTCAGAAAAACATCTGATATGAACTTCCGATATTTTATCATATTCTTTTTTTTTCCTTCGAAAATAACTCTACTACAGGACTAGTACTAGCATTTTATAAAAGGTACATAAAAATAATTTTTATGATGACAAACAAATTTATTAAAATTCAGGTCTCACTTCTAGACAACCAGAAACCAACTAAGCACATTATTAATTCAGAGCACCTATTAACTAACTATGTCTAGGTTAGGCGATAATCCTGAAGTAAGGTTGCCACGTTTTAATTTATGGATATCGTTAACTTATTTATCTACGGAGATAGCATACGTAAAAAAACGAAACTGGAAATACATGATCCAGAATGTTAATTAACAAAAACTGTTTTTCAACACTAATTCTATTCTTAAAGTCACATTACCATGTTTTGATTATAAAATATAGTTTTTAGATAGATGTTCTAGGGGGTACCACCAGACGAACCCCTATTTAAAAATTATTGCATTGCAGTTTTTTTCTATTGAAAGTACAAACACATTATATTATAAATGTATTGCACGTTGGAACTTTCTATGTAATAAGGTTAAAATTTTAAAAAAATAATCCTAGAGGAATATGACAATGATAATTTTTAAATCTTTTTACTTTTATTGAATAACTATTTTAACAGTTATAATTTAAATATCAGAGTTCTTAGATTCCAGCAGAACCCTGAAAACATCAGATTCCAAGGAAGTAGTATATGTAAGTGTCAGGTTAGATTGCATAATGTTCCAGAATCGAAGGACCAAGACAAAACGAAAGAATATTACTATCATTTATTAAATAAATACTCCATAATTCTGTTCATAAAGTAATTATATTTTCGACAATAAGTTTAGCCTCAGTAGGCCGATATTGATAATACCTAAAACTGTACCACTACAACACTTGAAAGGGTCTGAGGGTTCAGTACATGGTAAATGTTTCTTGGAGAACGGGTCTGCAGGGAAGTGATTTGTCCTAGATCATGCTCAACCGCCAGATTTTCCCCCTTGGGTACCCACATTATAGAGCCTAGGTGAGCCTCAGGAGGGTCCTAGATCCAACAGGCTAACACACTAAATAAAAGTCTTGCCAGCAACGAGATTTGAACCCAGGATCTTCGTGATTGCATCTCAGTGAGCTCCATCTCTACCACTGAGCTCCATGGTTAATATAATTGGCAATGTAATTCCTAAGTAATAAACTTCTTCAGAGCTAAATAAGTATCACATGATATCATTATTTCTATATAATGAAAAAAATGCACTCTCGTTTGTTACGTAATTTACCTTCTATATTTTATTTACATGAATCTTTACGTCAGCTGAATTACTTAAAAGTGATTATTATTAGAAAAAGTACTCTTATTAAATTTAATTAAATAATGGCTTTAGCTTCCCCTTGTTACATCTTACATATCGAACATTTTCCATTCTCAATGACCATTCATCTGGCATAATGATGTTCTTACAATAGCTACATTGTGAATTACAATGAATGTAACGATGATTATTAAATGAAAAAGAAAAGGAAATAAGTTTTAGTAAAATAAAAAGGAAATATTGTGACATATGCCTGCATTCCTGATTTGAACACGTTTAAGTTCTATATTTTTTTATTACTGTTCATCGGACACTTATGCACAAACAATTAAGAGAAAATGAAATGTTTAACAAAAATTGACTAAATAGGTTTGAAAGGTTCATACACTTTTGTTGGTAGATTAATTATGTGCTAGCAATATTTGATTTTTTTCTGTATAAGAACGACAAAAATCAAGGGCGGTCAATGAGACAGAGATAACTCATTGTTTAGAGTGCTGAGTTACTGAGCTGTAGGTTTAGAGTTCGAAATCGGATGCGGAAGAGTGATTATTTAAAATCTTAAATATCAACAGGCTCAACCAACATATGGAAAGAGGATACCCTAAATTTAACAGAACAGTCGCAAAAATAAGCTCTTCTTGAGTTATTATAATAGTACAAATTTTAAGGCTGGTTGTATAAATGAATAAAGCTATTTTTTTCAAGAAGCAAGTTAATTAAGTTTGCAGTTATTAACAAAACAAAGATGGATGACGTTCCAGAACAGTGGTTCCCAACCTTTTTTGTACCACTCTCCCCTGTTCAAATGAAAATCATCCACATTCACCCTGTTCAATTGAAATTCTCCCAAGCTCCCCCAATTGCACAATAAACTGTATGGCTATATGGAAAAAAAAAGTATTACATAGAAAACAAAATATTTAGTTTTACTGTCTCAAGATACAACATTATAAGATTCAATTTAAGATAAAGAACTACTGGTAAGAGAAAAATTGCTAAAATTAAGCTAGAAGTTTTCATTTTCAACTCGCCACCTCCCTGTCTTCTACTCACGCCTTCCCACGGGGGAGGGCGCAGCCCCAGGGGTGGGAATCACAGTTCTGGAAGAATCTTTTATATTATATGTAGTGCACAAATAAATATGCAATAGATTTATATCATCTATCGCCTTTGTATATCATCGAATAATCATTTTTCTTTTTGAAGGTATGGCGAGATGAAATAAGAAAAATGATTTGTCAGTGGAAAAGGACTCACCATTCATACTGACAAGAACAAATTTCTGCTTTTGACACTCCACTTTTGACAAGTGGAGTGCCACCTGGTGGATTCCGACATGGAATCATTTTCTATTCTCGGGTGGTGAATAGACGTGAGAGCCCATTGGTGCCATTAAGGCAAGGTTACGACATTGTCTAGCCGGTCCTTGATAGCGACTATACTTACGAAGAGCTAACTTTCGTCTATTAATGCGCCATTATCTCCGACCTAGATGGGCTCAGGCTAGTGATTTACTATGACTTAATTACACCCTTTACAGGGAACGTTTTAGACCTATGGGATTTCGGAAGAGAAGTAACCAATCTCAGTCGTTCTAGATTTTTAAATTTATTCATTGATCTAGAAACGCTTCACACTATTGTGAAGTACAAGTAGCTACGAACGACCCGCAACTTATATAGGTTTTAATAATAATAATATATATATATATACATATATATATATATATATATATATATATATATATATATATATATATATATGTATATGTATATGTATATATATATATATATATATATATATATATATATATATATATATATATTCATAATAGATAATATATATTCATTAAAAAATTATGGATAGTATTAATTCTACTAAGATTTCATATTCTGTAACATCACTAACACTTTAACGGTATACTCACATGTGTGTGAGTTTTGGCCAGTACGATCGAATGTGTATAAGAACATCTGAATATCGAATGCATTCGGAAATAAAAATGGATATACCAATATCCAATACCTCATTTGTCTTTTAACACCACAGATTCCCGTGTATGAAATTAGATTTTTTTAAGGAGCAAGAACATGAGAATACAAAATCCAAACACTAGAGTTACTATTGTTATGTATACATAATATTACTAAATCCATTCATAATGAATCTTTATAATTCTTCCATTTTTTTAATTATTTTAATATAATCATTTTATATTTAATATTTTTTAAATGAATAAAACGATAGCTAAATATTTTAAAGACGAGTTATTTTTAATTGTCAACATTATGATAAGCCTGGAGCATTGTTATTAGCTAAATCATTCAGTTTCAATATTATTTTCATACTTTTGGTAAAAGTAATAATGAATTGGTACTCCTTGATAGCAAATGGACACGACGCTCTCTCTCTTAAAAGGAATAACAAAAAGAAGGAAATCTCCAGCCAGAGTTAAATGACGTTTATTACATAATACTAACTATTACGTCTGAAATAGCATTGTATTTTTAGAAATTTATTACCATATGGAATTAATCTTCCACTTGAAGTCTGCGTGACTTTATCGTTCCGAAGGTCTAGTCTGCAAAATTGAAGCCACATCCTCTATTAAGTGATAAGCTATTAATAACTTCGTAAATTATCCCAAGTGATACATTCCTATCCATTTATAAGGAGGAAAAATAAAATAAATAAAACTGTGGGATCCTTTCATTTATTGTAAAACTGCTAAAAAAAAAAAAAGGCCGTGTAGGAATTAAAGGTGGATTAATCTGATCCAATTATAAAATTAATGGATTAATTAATTAATATCAATGGATATTAAAGTCCTGTTTACGAGTATAATTTGAGTTTGATAAAGAAAAAAAACTAAAAATAATTGTACAGATAAAAACAGATACATATTTAAAAATAGGTAGAGATTTAAATATTGCATTATTTTTGAAATGCATTCAAATCTATATCACTATCCGTCTAATACTATTCCCAACACAAGGAACTTTTCTGTGATGCAATTAACTAATTAAACTGGCCTGAGAACCTATTATTCAATTATTAACAAATAGTGGACATTTAATCTTAATAGGAAAAATGCACAATATGTCTTGAAGGTCTCTACATAAATCGCGATAATAAAAAGGAGGATTTAATTCGCATTTGGATTGCAGGATAATTGTAGGTGAATATATTATCTAACTAATTAAATGTATAACATTAAAGAGTTAGTCTAATAAAAAGTCAGCCATACACAGATAATTCACTAGGATTAGATTAATAAAATTGAAAGCTTAATAAAAATATTGATTCCTATTAAAACTAAGAGGAAATGCCTACACTAAATGTACACGTATACGCGGTAACTTCCGCAGCTTGTCGTTTCGAATTGAGTTACTAGTTTAAATGTTTATTCGCTTCATTTGTAATATTTTCCAAAAAGTATTAAGCCATCGTCAGCTTTAGAATGGAAAAGAGAATGTGAGAATCTGCGGAATAATTACCCTATATGCTACTAAGAAAAAAAACAAAACAATTTTTATTAGGAATTTTTTTTAACCGACCAAGAAAAAATGTTGGACCCACATCAAAATTTGATGTTTTACGACAGTTCAAGGTAGGTAGAATTTTAAAAAAATCCGTTCGTCAGCGACTGTTTCTGAGAATAGAGGTCTAAATTTGTTTTTAATTTGGCACTAAAATCACAGGTCAGCCTGGTTCGATCATATAACATATCTTAAGATATTCATCTTAAATATAATAACAATAATTCTATAGTTTGTTTGAATTATTCCCGAAGTATAAATAAATGCCGATGATACAACACTCATCATAAATATAAATAGATCTTTTAATGTGGAATAGATATATGTAGTATAATCGACCTGTTATATAAAGGTTTCTACAGGAAAATTCTGTAACAGTTTTGAAAGATAAATAACTTTCCAGCAAAGAAATGCGTAAATATTTTCCTTATTAAAGATGGTGCAATATTTCCGTACAAATGACATGACAATAAATAAATTTATTAACAGCAAGTAGATTCGACCATGAGCCCATGAGGTTGACTTATTTTAGTGGTTTAACCCTAGCTTTTAGATCTAGTTTCATTTGTATGCGTTATATAACGCTATCAATAGCTGTAATGCACTCCACGTTAACATGCTGCACTAACCTTCGCCCCCCTCAATACTTCCTAAGCGCTGTTTTAATGTTCATTTCATATCATAGAGTAGACAAGTCTCTTTTGAATTAAATCTCTAAGACTGATGAAGATCCAGATGTCCAGATAATGTTTTGGTTGATTGTATCGTATATTTCTTTTAATTTTTCACTTATATTCCAGCTCTGCTTTTCGTCCAAACTTACTCCGTTAAGGTGCGTGTACATGTGCGAGTTTTTAACTATCAAAAGTAGCTGGTTTACTCTCGAGATTAAAACTCGCAAGGGTAAAGGGTCCTGAGAGTTCTCGCCGAAAGTAGTGGGGGAACGCCGAGAGTTCCCCCTCATTCGTCACAGTAGGAGGTGTAAACGCTTCTGAGAGTTACTCTCTGACATTCAATTCCAGTTTGACTTCCCAAGAGTACTCTCAAGAATGTCTTTACCAAAAAAATGGACGCACGAGGAAGTTTGCAGGCTCATCGAAGCATACGACGAGTCTCACCCAATCCTTTGGGACATTAAGGAGCGAGATTACAAAAATAGAGTTACAAAAAAACACAATTCGTGAACAAATTTTGATACAACAGCAATGGAAAAAAAATCCACAATTTGAGAAATCAGGTAAGTTTATTTCAGATAAACAATAAAAATTGTACATTTTAAAATTCACAATATTCTAAATTGCTGGGTGTCTTCTAGTTCCGATTCCCGGGTTAATGTGTGGTAAGCATCTAAATCATTTCGTCTTTGGACCCAAGACCTGACCCATTTTTTTTTTCTTATTCAATTCGTTTTTCTTTGACATACACAAAATCAACAATGCCGCTGCTATTTCTCTTTTCCTTGAAGACATCAAATAAAAATAAATCTAGAACTGGTAGCACTGAACTGGAATCACGAGATGATTACAATTATAAGTCACTCTCAGAACTAATAGAAATCGCCCGTGTAAACGGTCTAAAGGGACTCTCGAGAGTTGCCATGGCGAGTAGCTCTCCGAGAGTGGACTAGGGTGAATTTCACTCTCCCGTGTAAAGGGCTCAGCGACTTACTCGCCGAGAGTGCTCTCGGCGAGTTCCTCTCACGTCTAAACGCACCTTTAAGAACATAGATTTTTTTAAGGAACTAGGTTGTTGTCAATTCTCACAGACGGGCATGAAGCTGACTTGACTCGACTTTGGTGGCGTTCTTTCTATTTTGTAATAAAGATGCAGTAATTATATCGAAATGGTGATAGGAATAGAAAAGATAGATTAAAACTGTACAAGGTGTGTTCGCATGTTGAGGGGGTTTATGTTGTGCATTTTGAATACTTAAGCTTTTATATTATTTTTTAAGATAGCTTGGACACCTCCTGCGGATGGAACCCAAATGGATTGCAAGCGAGACCTACCTAGCCAAAGTGAAGGGAAACGAGGAAGAGGGCGACCTAAGAAAAAAGGGGAAGAAGAGGCGAAGAAAGATTTCGAGAAGTGATTCCCGTGGGATAGAAGAACACGATTGACGGAAGTCCAGAGGAGTTAGAGAGGGATGTAAAGAATTCCTCCAAAACCTGCATAGGCGGTTCAAGGGGACTAATTATGTTGATAATGAAGAAGCTTTAATTTTGGAACCAACAAATACCACCCTAACAACAGTAGATGTCCATCTGTTTTCTGCTAATTATATTAAATACATGATGTACATAAGTCATATAATTTAGGGTTATAAAAGTAAACCGGCTATAATGGGCAGGACACATTCCAAGTATGGGAAAAGATGAAGTCCCTAAAAACTTTTGAAGAAAAAGAGCATTGAACCAGAAGGGTTGGAAGACCGAGGCTCCGATATGCGGATGGTGTGGCTGAAGACGCTCGGACCATCGTACACATCCGTAAATGGAGAGCAGCAGCAATGAACGAGACGACTGGCAGTTGATGTTACGGGAGGTCTTGCCCCGCGTGATATGTAAAGACACCTATGATGATGATGATATTTATATTAAATCAGCGTTTACGTACAAAGTAAATTTTTGAATCATTCAAAATTCGGTAACCACACAAAAGAATAGAATCATTCACCTAAATCTGCTCTACTGGAGGGTTCATTACTATCCGAATGTCGTGGCAGTTTATGAAAACAAATGGACTTATTTCTTACCAAAAAAAAAAAATCGTCTAATTCTTCCAACTCACAAGATCAATGATGACGCGCTTAATATCGGCGGTGTTACAGAGAGATCTGAAGTGCTTACATTAGTTGTGACTAAGCATGTACACCAAACGCAAATAGAGAGCGCTAAGGTCGAAGGCAGAGGTTCCAAGAGATCTGTTTGCCATGTTTTGATACCGGCCACTCGACTGCCGAAGAAACATCGCTACTGTTGAGAGGGCTCTACAGGACTCTCCATAACGGTTCTGATTCCTGGTCGCTTGTAGTGAGTTTATTTTATTTTTTGTTTGCCTTCCAATCCTTAATGCCGTTCCCATTCTGAGGAGAACAATCGTCTTTAGAGAAGTTTGAACTTATTATACGAAGTTTAAACATAGGAAATTAAAACATTCACTTCTCAGCGAAGTATTCTTTGCTAACAAATGTATTTCATAGAATAGTTGTTAGAACATACATGTAATGCTATACATACATTTTCAAGCTGGACAGTTTTTTTTTTTCCTAACAACATGAATATTATTTTTAACAAACAATTTTAAATTAAATATATTTTACTAAGCAAATAAGAAATAATATTAATAATGACGGTAAAACATGAAAAATAACTATTGAAGTTTGTTTACATACAGCATTAAAACACGCCAAAAAAAGTTTTGAATTTTATTTAATTTATTTTCCCCTAAAACCTTGGTTATTTATTTATTTGAAATTTATAGTTATCAGGTTAAATATGATGGACAGAATATATTTTATTGCACCGTGTGGATTTTAAAATAAGGATGAGGATAGGGTGTTGTTTCCTGGGTTTATAATGAATGATAGGAGTTGGGCTCTAGTGATGGGGCTCCTAGGTCATTGTGATTTGGAGGGAAATTTATTTATTACATTTAAATTATATTTCTAACAAGCAAGTAAATCTCGTGAATGAGAATAAATAACAGTACGTTTATCTTCATGCATAATGAATTGGTAAAACTATATTTTTAGCTTGCAAGATTTTGTAGGCGATCCTTTTGTAATTTTTTTAAATTCTGAACTAGAAAAAAAAACTTGTTCAACTACACAACCCGTGAGGGGTCTAGTGTTCAGTACATGGTAGAGATTGTACTGTTACTTGGACAACGGTAGTGGGCAGAGGGGTGATTTGAGCAAGATCACGTTCAACCGAGAAATCAATTCAAGAATAGCCGTGCTAATTATTGCTATAGGTAAAAATAAAAAGCTATTCCTGGTTCAAATTTATTCTTCCTCATGCAACGTTAAAGAAAACTTTTACGAAAAACTGCAAAATACTATAGATAAAATAAAAGTCGACCCTAAGAATACCCTATAAGTCATGGGAGATTGGAACGGTAGAGTTGGGAAATACAGAACAGGGGAAGAATCTATTATGGGAAAATCATGGTACGGTAAGCGCAATGAGGGAGGAGAACTCATTATTAATTTCGCGCATAGTAATCGACTCAAAATTCTGAACACCTTTTTCAAAAAGAAAACAAAAAAACATATGGACATGGAAGTCTCCTAAAGGAGATAAGTTCGAAACAGACTATGTAATTAGCAATAAAATAGATACACAAAAAACTGCAAAATAATGCCAATGTAAATTTTATCTCAGACCATAGATTAATCAGGATCACTCTTAGGCTAGATATAAAGAAGAACACCCGATCATTCAATTTCACACCTGTGATAATTAATGGCCAAGAAAGTCCCATCAGGCCTTATCAAGGCAATCAAATCTTGCTACCAAAAACCTAAGGGAATAGTGAGAATTAATGGCACTGAATCCAAGATCTTTCCCATGGATATAGGAGTAAAACAAGGAGACAGACTCGTGGATGAAATTATAATGATATGTAAAAGTAGAACTGCGAGAACTACAATTAGGCAATGGAATATGCGGACCATACTAGCACAAGTGTTAGTATATGCTGACGATATAGCCCTGATCTCGGACACTTCTGAAAATCTGCAGCGGACGATAACCGAATGGGAAGCAGAGCTTGCCAGGAAAGGCTTGATCATAAATGCCAATAAAAGTAAAATATTGCAAGTGGAAGAAATCTTGAAGATATAAATATTGTATGCAATGAACAAGAAATGGAAATCGTAGAGGAATTCACATACCTGGGCACAATGATTTGCAGAAATGGGAAAGTAGAACAAGAGATATCGAACAGGATTAAATGGAAAAGGTTAATGGAAGCCAAACTCGTGGGCACTAGACCTAGAGGGAGACCAAGGCAGACATACTCCAACTACATTTCCAAGTTGGGACAAGCAAGAGGGAAGAACATGCAGGATCTGAGGATTATGGCGAGAGATAGAGATAGATGGAGATCCTGGGTCGATGCGGTACCTCGGCGCTGAAAGGCACAAGAGGAAGAGAAAGAATAAGAAGAAAACAAGTGATACATAGAAACAGAAAGAAGAGGAAAAATATTCCGATCAGGAAAGTAGTCAGGCAAGGCGATTCCCTATCACTAACAATCTTCATCGCAGAATTAGAAAGAATTTTTCAAGCTTTAGACTGGCATGACAAAGGGATTTCTCTCGACGGAATAAAAATTAAACCAATTGAAATTTGCGAATAACGTAGTTTTGATTGCAAGCTCTGAGGATGAACTCTTTAAAATGATCAACCAGCTGAAAGAGAAGAGTTCGAACCACGGGTTGATATTGAACCCACAAAAACAGTAATCATGACCAACGGACCCTCCAATAATATCAATAGCCACAAACTCCAAGATATGAAGATCTCTAAAGAAGTTAGATAACTGCGACAAATCATCTCATTAGAAAAGAGAAGTCAAATAGAAATAGAATCAAGAGTCGGCAAGTCATGGAAGGGGTTTTGGAGCCTTAGAAGAACATTTAAAGGCCGTCTAGAAATAAGACATAAAACGAAATTATTCAACACCTGCATAATCCCTGTCCTGAGCTATGGTTGCCAGACATGGTCACTTACTAAACCTTAGAGAGAAAGATAACTAACTACCTGTCAACGCAAGATAGAAAGAATAATGCTGGGAATTTGATGGAAAAGTATGTATAATAAAATGGGAAATGGGAAGGAAAAATAAATTCACGCCGAATAAGAAAGTACACCATGGTTACCGACGCCATCACCTACGCCAGGAGAATAAAATGGAACTGGGCAGGCATGTGATGAGACAAGGCGAAGACAGCTGGACTAGGATAGTGGATCCCGCGCGAAAGGAAGAGGCGCAGAGGCCGGCAAGGCATGCGATGGGTTGACGAATTCAAGATCTGCGGTAGCTCTCTCTATCGCGATCAGCGCGAGACAGGGACCTATGGAAGAGTATATGCCAGCAACTTCACAAGTAAGGTTCGGCTAGTCTCCGTCCAAAGACTAAGACTTCTAAAGGGAAGGTCTATATGTAACTACATAATGTTGTATATAAATATTGTAAATAATGAGGATGTTAAATCTGTACATACCTATAATTAAAGACTATTATTATTATTACGTTCAAACGCCAGGTTTTATCACATATTTTGGGTATATAAGTTATTATCGCCTTTATATAAGCTAGGTGAGCCCCTTGCTATATCCAAGAGGAACCAGCGGGATTTGAACCCAGGAACTTCGGCAAGGCAACTCATTGCTCTACCACTGAGCCACCCCGCACCCTGAAATGAATAGATTTGTATTAACACTCAATAACCAGTTTTATTGAGCGTAATATTAACTACACTGGGCTGGAGAATACATCACATGCCCTGTATCTCATTGAAAACTAAATAAATAAAAAGCCACTATTAATAAGAAAATGTTTAAAATTTCCGAAGTTTCTGTGTCGAGGACACAAACAAAATCGTCGATATTGTGAGCATATATCATTCTGAGAAATCATTAAATCAACAGGTTTTTTGTTATCACCAGATCTAGATTTGGACCGGAACGATACGGCTATATAAATATATCTGATCCCATCTGGGTTATAAATTTATCTTCGCCTTTAATATCCCACTAATACTCAATCCATAATCGTAAACGTCGGGTAAAGGATTAGTGAGGAAAAAAGCTGACACAGAATTAGTGAATCGGAAATCTCAAAACACATCAGTTTTTCCTTCCACAATATTTATACTAGGCAGTAGTTCTTTATTTATAAGAGAAATAAATAATGGCAACTAGATATAAATTATAGTTTCATCGTAAAAACAAATCTGGAAAACGCCTGATAATACCATTTGCTAATTATTTTTGGTTCATTTTACATAATCAGTTTTACAAATTTTATTTTTATTGGTTGTTGGTGAAATTCATACATTGCTTAAAATGTTTTATGAGAGACTCATTACACAAAACAATTGTTGTATCCAGTATTATTCCATAAAACGAATAAGGCATCTTTCACTTTGGAGTGGAGAAACATCGATGTTTATTTCGCATTCATATATCACATATATATTCATTTTTTAATACGACAGTGATTTCAGTATCTACGTCAAGACCGATTCACGTTACAGTTAATGACGATAAGGAAATTGAAAAATGACTCAACGTGTTTACATCACAACTGATGTCAATGTCTTATTAATCACACTAAATATTTCTTAGGTTTTAGTGTCAATTCTAAAATTAAACTGAAATCAAATAATTAGTTAAAGCATTGAAAATTAAAATTATTCGTAACAATAATGCTAATAAAAGACTAAGCTAACCGCAAGGTTCGACGCCTGTATAACAAGTCGCTGCTTGCTAACTTCTATCCTCGGATTAAAACGAAAATTCGAACCAACAATATCACCCTTAATATACCCTCCCCCACCTACACCTTGGACGTAAAAATCGGCAAAAGTTTACTCGTTAAGAAATTTGACCGGTACGAATCCCTGTAACAGTGTAACGTTCTATACTCTTCAGTGGATTTGACCATTTTTGGGCCAAATATTCAACGCAATAACTTAGTTCCGAATACCTTAAGAGTATATTCATCATTTAAAGTTTTTTTAATATTAATTTATTCAATGAAATGACAAGAATGATATATAGAGGCATGGATAAAGACAAAAAGAGAAACTGCCCAGTGGGAGTATTCAAATAACAATTTCAACTTAGAAGATCACGAGGACATCTTCTTTTCAGACGCCTCGGAAGACTATCAGGAATTGAAAAAGTAGCTAGGATCATTTAAAGTTAGTTGCCAGTTTCACACTCATACAGAACAGTTGGAATCACTATGAATTGTTGTTTTCATTCAATGTTTTATGAATTTTAATATTTAATCATAACTATGTCCTGTTGCGCTAGGTAAATCTGGCGGTTGAGTGTGATTTAGGACAAATCACTTTCCTGCACAACTGTTGGAAACAGTGCAGTCTCTACCATGTACTGAACCTCAGACCCTTCCGTTGTTGTAGTTTTTGTTTTTTTTTCCTCTTATCATACTATTATTCCTTGATGATAAAGAAGATAGTGTAACAGTATTAGAATCTAATTCTAAGCAATAGTATTAACTATTAAAGCACTTTTATCTAAAAGTAATAAATTGACTTTCAAGTTCATTAATTGGCATAAATAGGTTTCATTTAATCAGGTTCGTGCCGATTGGATCAGCGACTAGTTATTCAAGTAAGTTAATACCCGTAATAAAGAGCTTTAATAGACAAAATACTTTGTCTCCTAAAGGTTTGATTTAATCGTTCCTATAATTTATAATCAAGTGAAAGGATATCACAGCATTTAGGGAAGAAGTTGTTTCGATTTCAAACAGTTATCTGGAATCACTACAGAAAAAAATACTATGACAGAATTTCAGACATAGTCCCATATATATATATAACCTAATAGAACCGGAATTTTACAACGAAAAGTGCAAAGGTGAACAAATCTAATTCGTAGGTGTAATCTTAATATTGCAGGAAATACTTTAAAATGACTGATAGCAGGAAAGTTCTTAAAATTATATAAAACATCAAAAATGTGGAGTTACCCCATTAAAAATTATCTAAATTAAAAAAAAGTTATTAGATACAATTTAAACAAAAACACTCATATATAATTTGCTGGCCTAAGCTCGCTCACTAGCCTCATCATGATATTGAAATATTATTGTTCCAAAATATAAACGTCATTTGTTTATTATACTAAATTATCAATAACCTCTCACACCTTGCCCAGGGCATCGTGGTCCTTAGGGCGTGGGCTGTTCAAGTAAAATAATTTCATGACCTCGATTAGATGTGGATAAGATATAGGAAACTTCCATAATGACTAAGGACTGTAAAAAATAAGGCCAATGTTATTAAGGATAATAAGATAAACCTTAAACTTAAACCATTTCAGGTGCAACATATATTATTTAAAACTACCATCTTATAAAATGATAAGTATGCATTCGAATAAGAGTTATTATCAGCACATTCTAGTAACCAAGTATATCAAAAACTAAAGTAAGGTTAAGTTAAAACTGTTGTTTGTTCATTTATTCAGCTAACGATAACTTGTATTATAGGAAAATATTAAAAATAAAACGAATAAAAAGTTAAAAGTTGTAACTCAACTTAAAGGGACAACCTGCGGAACAGATTTTTTCTAGGCTAATTGCAAATAAAGCACAATATTCGGGTAACTGCTTGCCTTGATGTTTTGTTAACGGATAAAACGGGTCAAGATCAAAAACTACAATAAATTGAGCTTTTGTAAATTATTAACATTAGTCTGGTTTTCAAATTTATTAACATTTTGACATTAGTCATCTTTTCAAATGGTTTATTTATTAATCGAAACATACAACGGACCGCCCAAGCAAAATACAAAATGTCAATAATTTATTTGAAATAATAAAGAGGAAGAATATGGTCTGGGTGGAGATCAAAATAATAAAAATAAGGTTTAGGCTACATAATAATCAGTATATAGTTACATTATTTATATCTTGTACTTGTATTTACATTTTTTTTTTTCATTTTTAGTATTGTTATCATCGTTAAATTCAGCAATACTTGGAACATTTGTACTTTCAATCATTTCAAAAACAAGATATTTAACTATCACAAAACCAATTTTAAAAGTTTAACAAATTTTAAATGTTTTAAGTTATTATTAGTAGCAATATCACAAATATTCAACGACTTTTTAGATAAATATAACTTTTCTTATATCAATGGAATTCAAACCATTAAACTAAAATTGATAAAAACAAATTGTATAACACACTGGCCACTAGATGTCGCCAGTCTCGAGCGTGTTGCGAAGCAACAAGTTTACCCCCTACTAAAAGTCGCTAAATACGGCTAAAGAAGTTTTCACTTAATAAAAAGGGGGATAATTCAGTATTTTAAGTGTTCTTTGTCCATTTAAGCATTGCAGGAAGGATTTACAAAACAATAATACACTAGCACCGAATACATGAAAGACAAAACCGATCTTCAAATAGAAATGAAATATATTCTGAGTAGAAGATTTAACAAACTTGATGACACAGGTTCAAACTAACGGCTACAATGGAACGCTCAAAAACATGCAAATGATATACAAATCTTTGTAATTTTATATTTCTTTTTTATTATTGGTCAATTTTTTTTTTTTTTTAAAGAGAAAAGATAGGCCCTCGCCCGGGATTCGAACCCGGAACTTTGGTCCCTCCGTGACAGCGCCCTACCATTTGAGCCACCAAGGCCACCTGCCGGCAGAGGACAAATCTTTTCTCTTATCCGATCCCATGTCCTCGCGTTCTCGCAATTTTTGCGATGAATACACTAGAACTTTGTAATTTTATTTTCAAGCTACTTATATCCAGTCAACCCAAGCGCCTTCTCATTTCAATATCTGTTCCGCAGATAGTCGCTTCGAGTTGAGTTACAAGTTTTAACTGTTTATTCGTTTCACTTTTAATATTTTTCAAAAATACAAGTAATCGTGAGCTTTAGTATGGAAAAGAGTATACAATGATAGGCAATGAATAGATTCCGGATATCATTTCATCAAGAAATTTAAGTTTCAACTATCATTTCGAAGTATAGATGATGTATGTTAGTTGAAACGTTCATTTATAGATGAAATGATTACAGAAATCTACTCATTACCCATAATTACATTATCTAATCCATATTAAAGCTCATGATAACTTATTTTTGGAAAAAATTAAGAGGGGAACGAATGAAAAGTTAAAACATGTTATGCGATATTGCAACTCGAAGCGATAACCTGCTGAATAATTACCATTTGAAATAATTAAGTTTAGTTGTTACTAATCTTTTTATTTATTTTGGTTTAAGTAAGTGTTTTCTTCTACATACATATTTATAACCATTCTGCAGAACCTTACTCCATTTTTATTTATTTTATTTTTTATAAGAATCTATATAAAAGTGATAATAATATAGAGGAGTAAACACAAAGTTATTAATTAAAACCTAACTACACCTAAATATATAAATATACTTATTTTATTGGATAATTTCCAAATATTTTATTTATACAACATTTAAGATTTTTTTAAAAATAAAATCTTGTAAAGATGCCAACATGTTTTAAATCATGAGTAAAATGACTAGCGTAGTCAATAAACAATAATTATAAAAATAATTAATCCGCAGTCGCTTCGAGTTGAGAGTCTCAGTAAGTTTTAACTTTTCATTCGTTTCCCTTTTAACAATTTAAAGTTATCATGATCTTAAGTATAGAAAAAAACATGTAATTATGGAAAATGGGTATACTTCAGTAATAATTTCAACGAAGTGTCATCAATAAACATTTAAACAAACATATATCATCTGTACTTCGAAATGTTAGTTGAAACTTTAATTTCTTGATTAAATGATTACCCAAATCTGTAATTCACCATAACCATTAACATAATTACATTCTCAGGAAAATATTAAACATAAAACGAACAATTAAAGCTTGTAACTCGAGACGACAACCAGAGGACAGAACCATTATGAATATTTTAATAAATAAATAAATATTGAGGCCGCTGTAATCCCAACACCTGATTCTAACCTTTCACGGGAATAGTATATTCAAAAGGTCATAGAGAGTATTATTCCTCACAACTTTCTAAGAAGAAATTAAATTCATACAATGCAGCCGCAGAAGTGTTTTCACGTATATCATGTATGCATGGAAAGTAAAGAATGCAATCTAATACCGAATGCAACAGATGGGTTACATATTTTAAAGATTATACAATAAGCAATAATTCACATTAAATAGGGGTTATAGATAATTTGAAAATAAAATTTGGTATCTGTTCCGCAGATTATCGTTTTCAGTTGAGTAACAAGATTGTTTCATAATATTTTCCAAAATTACATTACAACTTATCGAGAACTTTAGTATGGAAGAATGTAATTATGGGTAATGAGTATATTTCGATAATCATTTCATCAAGAAACAAAATTTTTACTAAACAATCATTTAATTGCCCTTTATATTCCGCCAAAAGCATTCCTCCAGAACTATATTTTAATTCCTTATATGCTTTAAAGAAAGTATTGTAATCGTGAAAATTTTAGGTTATAAATATTTTTGACCATCTCTGGATTCTTTTAGTCTAGGTTCTTCGTATCGTCGGTACGTACATCTCCCTAACTGATTAGACAAAAAGGCGCAGAAAGTTTAAATTTTGTAAATTGTAGGGAGTGTCTTAGTGGTAGAGCACGGAGTTGCCATGCCGGAAATTCTGAATCTCGCTGTTGGCAAGACTTTTATTTAGTCTGTTAGCGGCCGGAGATGGATCATATGGAATCTAGTACCCTCCCTCTATAAAGCGAGTACTCAAAATAAGGGGAAAATCTAGCGGTTGAGCGTGATTTCGGACATGCTATCTCCCTGCACAACCGTTTTCCTTGAAACAGTACATTCTCTACTATGTACTGAATCCCAGAAGCCTATAAAGGGTTGTAGTGGTGCAGGTTTATTTGGAAATGCTGTAACTTATCTGGACCACTGAATTAATCAACTCCGGAAAAGATTCTTCACTTATATATTTGTATCAAAAATTATATTAAAATATAATGTAAAAAGTTACATTTGGCATATATAATGATATAAATAGCATACTAGATCTTAGTTTCAATTGACAAACCGGAAATCGTCCCTTATTCAAGATCTTAATAGGTTTTCATCACAAATTAAATAAAATGAAAAAATAATCTAAAACTTGGTAAAATTGTATATGTTTATAAATATTACAGATAAAATATTTAAAACGTAATAGTTACGATAAAAAAAAGCTGTACCACTACAACCCATGAAGGGCGTTGGGTTCATTACATGATAAATACTATACTCTTTCTAGGACAACGGTTGTGCAGATAATTGTTTGAGATCAAACTTAATCTTCACTTTTTCCACTAAAGTTAAGGGTACACACTTTTTAGAGGCCTGGTCGCCCAAATAGGCTCTGCAGGTTAGTTTAGTGGATTAGAATACGGGACCCGAAGAATAGCAACTCAGTGCTAATAAACCTGCAAATTAAGAAATAAATAAAATAAACTTTTAACTATCACTTATCCAATTAGATTTTAAATTCCATTACTGTTAATAAGCATAATCTTTAATTGTATCGTATATTTCTCAGCAGCATTGGTAGTTAAGAGTCTACCATTAATTAGAATGCAAGGAATTATAATAAGATACTTCTGGTACAATTATTTACATATAATGTGTTTGTATTAAACGATAAATTGTCTTATTACTGCTTTCTCTGTGGGGGGTTCGTTCTTCAATTTTTGTTTTCAGAGTGCTTTCTTCGATACGACATTATTTTTCCCTCATTTAAATTATCTCTATTGATTGTTTAGTTTTATGAATAACTAGTTATATTAATATAATGCAACATCTCGGCTAAAATAAAAAGCTTTAAAAAAATAGAATCTCTAGGAAATATTTGTTAATTAGTATTTAGTTTATAAATCTAAGATGGATAAAAAAATATTACACCATTATAGTTAAAATGTACTTATATAAATTATTGAAGATTGCCAGCTGATAGTATTTAGTGAAATGAATAATAAAGATTCGTCAATATATTATCTTTATTCAGAAAGCCACGTTTCGGCCCAAACTTGTGATCAATATATAAGGCTAGTCTAAGTTATTTTGAGAATCAAAAGTGGAACAATGTAAACGTCTCTCTGAATAAAGCTTAGCTTTTATTGGCTGATTTTGTTTACTTATATAAACTTTGCTCGTGGGCGAGGTAAAACGTCGGTTTTAGAATAAATATATTATACTAACTGAACCAATCACTCAATTTTTTAATGCTATCTGTTAGTCATAATTCTTTTTAAAAAAGAGTGAATTTTTCCATAGTATGTGTTTCACCATGCCTATATCTGTGGCACCTGTGCATAGTGGGGTAAGTCGAATTTTGTGAATTTCAAGCTGTCTACTTAGAATCGTAATTTTTCTGAACTTATTTTAAGTTCAAGATTGGAGTATCAGGCCACGATTCACAAAGGAATATCCTTCATTGCAATGGACAGAACACTTAGCGTGTTAGACACAAGGAAAGAGAAAAAAATTACGATTCTATGTAGATAGCTTGAAATTCAAAAAATTACACAAAATTCGAGCCCACTATGCACAGGTGCCACAGATATATTGTCAAATCAATTTACAGCTTATTATGAGCAGGTTAGTTGATAATAAGTATAGGTATTGTTTAAATTAGTTGTAAGAAAAGAATTACAAGTTTTCTCTCTATTTTAGTCTGAACTATCAAATATTCATTCAATCATATATGAGCATCATAAATAAAAATAAATAGACAGTTAAATCTAGTAATTACAAAATAAAAAATGAAACTGAGTAAAGGTATGATAATTGATCAGAAACAAGTTAGCCAGCACAGATTATAAAGCTCGCGCACTAAACTGGCTGTATTGAATGTTAATAGACCAACTGTTGTGCTAGTCAGTAGTATGTTAATTTTTTTACAGTATATTTCTATGCCTCTAAACATTAATTGCTTACTATGGACGTGGCCTGGCTTCTATCCAAGAAGTAGTGGAGAAAATTAATCATATTTTATTCAAAAGTCTAGTACATATAACATAGGGAAAAAAATTAAACTATAATAAATTAATAATAATATAATTAATATTTATTAATTATAAATAAGTTATCAATTATGATTTGTGGTGATGTAGAAAAGTTTTAAGAATTTGCCTTATTCTAACGTTCATACGACTTAGATAATTCATTAAAAAAATCAATTAATTATTTTATGCAATGCGTAGGAAAGATTATCTGGAATAAATATAATAATTGTATATGTCTATAAAGCCTTAATAAGCATTGAAATTTTATATTCATCTACGTATCGAAAACGTCGATAAAAACATCTAATTTGGTTCTAAATAGAACTTTTATAATCAAACCTAACACAAAAGTGTTAATTGCTGTATTAATCAGACATGTTTATTTTTTAATTGCCTTGAGAGCAAATTCTTCAAGTTAGTACCACTTCGATAACCGCGACCGATAAAAATCCCTCCTACACAAGACAGGTATCATGGGACCAATCTTTGAGAATAAATATCATCTGTTACCAATTGATTATTTATAAAAACGTACAAATTTTACAGATTATAATAAGCTGGTCTTTTAATTTTACAACCGGATAAGAATTTTTTTTTTTTTGTATAACTGATGTGAAATAATGTAGTACACAAAAGAAAAAAAATAATCACCTGATTAATAATAAAAATTGCAATTAATAATAAAAATTGGTATTAGGATAATAATAATTACCCATCTTAAAATTATAATTTATTTCATATATATCATTCTTCTTCAGGATTATGATATTCATTCTACCAGGAAGGAAATTTTTTTTATTAATTTTATTATTTACACAAATAATCATAGTAGGTTATTATCAAGTACTGTATATTATACAGAAGATATTTTAATAAAGGACATTGTTAAATTTAAAAAACAAATACAAGAGTATTTGCCAAATCATTTTGAAAATTTTTAATAAAAGCATTTTATTATAATACAGTTTTAAAATATTCTGGAAGTAAAACTAATTAAAAATGATTTTCCAAAGGAAACTATTTTTTAATTTATAAAATCTAATTTGGTTTGTCCAAAAACAATCATTAAATCCATATATACATTTTAACAAAAAAGAAAACCTACATGATATATTCAAGAATGGCGAAACTGATATGCCAAATATTTCTCTGTTTATGCTTTTGTACCAAAACTATACGGGAATAATTCAATAACTATTTAGTATTTTACATAGTTTGCTTTATTGAATGTTTTTGAGTGCTGAATATTAATAAAAACAAACGACAAAGTATTTATAGAATGCTATATTATTTTAACATGGTTCAATCAACTGAGTAGAAATTTAAAATAGTGAAAGAGCGCACTAACTAAAGAAACGCAGTGTCCGCCCGTAATAGATACAATGCATAATTTGTCGATTCGAACGAAATATTCATTATTTACGATATATTAATTTTTAATTATGAAACACCACTAAATAAAAATAGCCGAAAATACTTCAACTATTTATTTAATTAAGTTTGTCATAGTGTCTTCTATATATAAAGACTACAAGACTTTCTTTTTTTTAGTTTTTAAAACAGTTTTCCTCAAGCATGAATATTCAGGAACTTTAACTTTGGCAATCAAATAAACATTTATTTTAATAAAAGTCTAAATTCTGATGACTTCAGTAGAAATTCAAATTACGTGCATGCTTCATAGAATATTATTATCGACATGAATTTTGATTAAATTGTTATTTTATGATTAATTTGCTCCATTATAGTATTACATTACTTTTACTACTCTATAACTATAATATATAATAATATTACTACCAACTGTATTACAATAATAATTAACAATCCATCATGCTGTAATTATGATGATATTTTATAAGAATGGACATTATATACCACCATTAGATACGGTTACTTTTGGTTTTTATAAATTAATAAAAGCATTTATTTAAAAATATATAGTGGCCAATATACTTTAAAGAATTATTGTTAACCAAATAACTGTGCCGCGTATATAAATACATCAGAAAAATCGCTGAAGCCAATAGAGCAGTATTAAGTAATATATCTACTGATTTTAAATATATCTAAATTTTTTTTTCACAAGAAAATTTAAAATACTAAGCACAGATAGACGTTGTTACTTCCTCTACGTAAAATTCAGGAAAGGATCGTAAAATGATGTTAGCCAATAGACGAGACTGGAAAACCAATTAAACCCTAACATATTCCACTAATTTGTAAGCAAAGTAGATTTAAAAACCAAGGCAAACAAGCATTTGGTTCGGTCATTATAATTCCGTGAAGTCGATTTCGTCGGACGGCTTTGGGTCACTAATAAGTCTGAATAGATTTCCGCGCGCACAAGATCAAAATTAAGCACTGTCTAATTTAAATATTTTGGTTCTTCCAATCGCTATTTTTCTCATCAAATATAAGCGTATACCTATATTTGAGGCGTGGAGATGCAAAAAGGCATAAATCCATATTTTATATTTTTTAACTTTTTTAATGTTTTTCACAAATTCAGCGTCCTCTACGCGGTGGTACATGGTTCAGCATTCAAGACACGTCAAAGCAAATCTAATTTTTCTAAAAATTATTGTCTCAAATAAATAATCATTTCATAATAACCTAAATTATGCATATGTTTGTGATTCCTGAAAAAAATTTAAATTTGGATTTATCCCCTTTTGCATCTCAACGCCTCATTTGAGCTCGAAAAAATGTATTCGTTTAATAAATTTTAAATTTCGAGCGTGTATTTAATAATTTAATAACAATAAAAGACTCAGCGAACCCGAAGATTCGGTGCCGATTCGACAAACCGCTGTTAACAAAGTTCAATCGATGGAGTACCAGTTAAACTCAAACTCCTATCACCCATAACGAAATCCTCCTACCTTCCCTTCGACGTTTACAGGTTCAGAGCTTATTTCATTTTTGAGATTAACATTACTAGGTCTAACATATTTAGAAGTCTAATATAATCTTAATATAAAATATATCATATATTTTTCAAAGAATTCTACTTTGTTTGGACCGAATATTATATGGATATATATATAATTATTTTCGAATCCTTCAAAGTTAGTGACCACATTTCAACCCTTGCATTCCCTTACCTTATAGTCCTTGTGAGGATTATAGTTTAAAAAAACATGTGGTTTAAATTACGAGATCAAAGACGCATGACACTAAATAAGTGATGTCGGGACCGAAAAGCAACAACCATTTCCCCTTTGGCAACGCTTGGTTGTAGATGTTTGTCGGTATTTCAAGACGTAAAAACCTTAGGTCATCAACGCCTATGGTTTTCTTTATAAATTCTTTGAATATTTTACTGGTCAGCAATACACATGCGAAATCACTCACACACACATTCAAACTGGACAACAGAAAAAAATTAGATACAATTTTGAGCAATAATCGAGACGGTAGGCGATGTGCTTTCGAAGACAGTAAGACCAACGCAATGTCTCCAAGTGCCTTCTATAAATTTGATGCTAGTCCTAAATATTAATTTTTTACAGGTAATTATTACATTCATGAAAAATAAGTTTATTTGTTAAAACGGCGTTAAAATAGTGGCTTTTTATTAGAAAGGAGGTGGCTATTTTTTTAATAATATATGAACGAATATAATAACTTATCTCAAAATGTTATCTTACGAGAGTGTTCATAAAAGTTTAGGCCGATATAAGTATAAATTATGAAGTTTTTTTTCTTTCTAAACCCCTTTGCTTTGGCTTTTATTAATATTTGAAAAATAACAAATTAATAATGATACATGGTATCTCTTTTACTGCACCAGGTGCATTTTAAGAGAGGGTTGTTCAGGACATTGAATTTTCTGAACATTAATTTGATGGAAGGAGTGGGGGATCTAGTGATGGGGCTCACTAGGTCTGTATGATTGGAGTATTATGAAGTTTAAATAGACGTCAAATTTATGAATATTATTGAAAATTATTTAAACGGGTTCTTTCCAGTTATAATAATTGCAATTTAAAGTTTTTTTTAATTGACTGTATCCATATACGTGCCATGGGTATGAACAATTTATATACAACTAAATCCATCTTAACATTATATTGGCGCATTCAATTATAGTTACTAGGTTACACGTTATATATACTATTAACAACACCTATGGCTCCACAGTTTTTCGTACAGTTTTAAAGGTTAATCTAGAGAAATATTAAAATTTTGGATTTTTTGGTGATTATGCATGGGTGAAGTTTGGGATCGACTCACAATACAGCTAGGGGTAGTATCAGCCTGCCTACCACGAAACTGAAAAAAATATTGGGGAATAAATAACACTGAACCCAAGGGTAATCGTGGGAACGAAGAAAATAAGTGTATGTGTGTATATATGTGCATATATATATATATATATATATATATATATATATATATATATGGAAATATTAAAGATATATATATATATATATATATATATATATATATATATCTTTAATTCATTACAGTATTTTTTTTATAGAATCATTTTATTTTGGAGCATGCCGCATATGAATTTACCACGCTGGACAACAGCTTCTCTTACCACCCTCAAAATTCACCATTGAACAGTTCAGATACCAATCATGCTGCCACAAACAAAAAATACAATTTTAATTACTTAAGAGGAAGATGGTCTGGATGGAGGTCAGAAAAATTCTATTTTTAAGAAGCACTGTTTATTTTAAAGCAAATATTTCGACTCGCATTGCAGGTCTTCTTCAGGGCTAAATAAATAAATGTTTCGCTATCTTTTTGTAATTCTATCATCCTAATTTTCGCTTCTCATTTAACACTTTATATTTTAAACTATACTTTATGTTTTAAAATATTGCCATTTTTTATGAATAAGTAAGAATAATTTCTAATTTTTCTTTTTTTTTATTTGTTAACCTTTTGGTTTTTAAATAGTACCCCTTTTTTTTTTATTCCATCTCTTCTGATGTAAGTTTATCTTAAATAATGATTTTATGTCATGTTATTCTTTAATACTTTGTTACTTCATGTTATTCATTATTGTTTATTCGATAATTCTCTATAATTATTCCCTCTGTTTTTATATCGATCTAAAGGTTTCCCCAGTTTTATTATATTCAATCATCCATATAAAGGTGTTTTTTTCTTTACTATGTATTATTTCAATTTATATGTATCTTGTACATTTAGTCCTGAAGAAGAACTGCAAAGTTTTTCTTACTTAAGAATATTTTTTCTGACCACCACCAGGACCAATTTCGTCAGCTAATATTATTCAAGATTTAATTACTTAATAGTTATTACAGTAAATTCTTTTTAATTAACTACTTCTTTGTAAATTCGTGAAAAAAATTATAGTACAGATCGGCCATCATATATTCTATATATGTTAAAGGTAAACCTTCAGTGAAAAGATAAACTCACAAATATCAATTTCCTGAATTTCAATTATGCCGAACTGATAACATCACGCCTAAATCATGTGAAAACCACACGCTAAAATGCAGTTTTAACTAAACAAAAGTTACAACGACGGAAAAATACACACACTTTCGTCATTGTTTGATCTTTGATTGATTTATAATTTATCCAAATCCAATATTGATAAATTAATCAATAAACCGAAAAAATATGTAAACATAGAAATAATACTATACCTTTAATTATTCAAAACTCTTGCGATTATTAATTCAATGATTAATGATAATAAATTATTTATACGAATATGATAAATTCATTTTCTATTTTTTTGCTTTTATTTATGTAAAGTAGAACTATAAAACAATATTAAATAGTTATATATTTGAAATTCGAAAGCTAACAAATATGTAACTAAAATTGCTTCGTTACTAGAACTGTTGTGGCATACTAAGTGAGGATATTTTGTTATTTGTATAATCACTTGTTAATTTGTCGGATATTAAATAAAAATGAAAAATTTCCCTTATATTAAGCAATATTATTTATTGTTATTTTGTCAATATATAGTTGTCTAAATCATTTTGTTCATATAAACAACCTACTTACAATGTCTATGGCTAAGACGAAACGTTTTAAATTAACTTTGCTTGATTTGTTGCTCAAGAAATTATTCATAATTTCTAATAAGAATCATAACCAACGAGTCGATAAAAAAAATAATTATACAAATAAACGATATTAAGATCATCAAATAAATAATTCGTCCGATTAGCCATAGCAGCATAAAGTGACGTTAAATGAACAAACAAACAATCAAATAAATAAAAATAGCTACTAATTCAATAGTCATTTAGTAAAAATCAATGTAATCAATTAAATTTGTAAACAAGCTACCTACTAAGCTCAAAGGATATAAATTAACAGGACTTGGTCATGGAATTTCTATTGTGAGTAGTATTATAAATTATTATCGTTTTATAAAACAATAAAATATTTTAAGTTTTTTGAATAATAATAATAATTAGAGCATTGAACTAATCATTTTATGCCATTTTAAAAGTGTTATTCGTAAAATCTTATATATTTTATTTTATATAAATAATAAAACCTAAATTAGTAAATTACAATTTTCTAGTAATATTCAATATTGTTATTCGTGTTTTTATATTATACGTATCTATAATATTTATCGAACACCACAAAATTCCCATACAAACGCTTTATCATATCACGTTATCTCTGTAAAATGAATTAATGTGATAATGAAGTATCGACATGGGAAGTTTGAGGTTTAAGTTAAAAATATTATAACACTATTGGTCTTTACTGTGATTACAATTTCGACAATAAGATTAACCTATTTAATTTTATTTATACCTATTTTATTTAACCTATTTTAAGTAAATATACTGTTAATTCTGAGTGTACCTTTTTAAAAAAATGGTGTCTGTTCCGCAGGATATCACTTTCAGTTGAGTTACAAGTTTTATCTGTTTATTGATTTCATTATTAATATTTACCTACAGCTTTAGCATGGAAAAGATAATGCAATTATGTGAAATATAAATATATATCGGTAACGAATTTATCTAGAAATGAACGTTTCAACAAACATATATCATCTACTTATTTTTTGTAATGGGGAGAAAAATAATATAATTTACTAAACAATTATATTGATGAGATAAGAGTTAGTAAATTTATTTTCTCTATACATAAAAAGCCGCTAGCCATAATAGAGCTGAAACCAGACTGCCGGCAAATTGGTTGTCATTTAGCTGTTGACTGTTGACATCACAAGACGACTTGTTGCTGAAGGTTGTCAACAGCGGCGGGCACACTCAATCGCTCAAACAACACACAAGGGCCTGACACTACAATACCTTACCTTAGATAGATCAACAACAACAACTAGCAAGAGCCAACACGTGAAGACACAAGGGTAGGTTACAACTTATTGCTGACCTTGCGTTATGACGATCTGTTGCTTTACTCCTTCCTGTAGCCTGGAATCGCTACCTTCTTCGTCCTCACCGAGGGAGGCGAAACAAAAACCGTCGAAACAGACACGCATCGACAACACGCACACACACGCACTAGTGCACCTGCTCAGCTAAACTTAATTCTAAGACTGGTCATTCTAGCACCGTCGCTAAGGCACTGGCCACGCGGCCTCGATCGCGCGCAGGCGGTATGCGCACTCCAGGGCAGAGCTATCTATCGGGGGGAAGCTCAACTAATGCAGTTTTGAACTCCGAGTATAGATAGCGCCTTCAAATATGTCACTCTTGATACTGATAAGTTTTTTTTTCAAAATTGATCAAGCATCAAATATCAAACATTAAATTTGCCGAAGGTACTCAGCAACAAATGATGGCTATAAAGAACTAAACTAGACCTAGTGGTCTAGTGGTTAGCATAACAACTTGCTATGCCCAAGATTGCGGGTTCGTAGCTCCGCAGTTGGCCTTAGGATTTTTTAAAGGGAGTAAAATCCTTGGTCAAGCTGTCCTTCAAAAGGGACGTTAAACGGGAGGGGGGGGGGGAGTGGTCCCGAGCCTGTACGATGTCAGGTACTCGTTAAAAATCTCTTTCCTAATTCAACCTGGTTTCGCAAAATTTAGAGCTCTCACTGTAGCATCATCCGATGTTAGCCGTACCAGAATAAAGCGATGTCACATAACCGTTAATGATTAATAAGTAATAAAAATTGTCTTTAAATGTTTACTATTATATAATACAATATATGTGCGATGTCAGGTACTCGTTAAAAATCGCTATCCTAATTAAACCAGGAGAGGCAAAAGTTAGAACTCCCACGGTAGCATCGTTCGATTAGCTATAGCAGCATGAAGTGACATTAAATAAACAAGCAAATAGTAATATTATAGGTTTTTATTTTGGAGATATAGTCAACCACTAAAGAAATACAGAAATTAAACAGACAATAAATAATTACTTTACCGCTTACGTTTCGGCCTATATTGTATGCTTTCTTCAGGACTAAGAAAACAAGATAAGGGAATAAATAAACTTAGTGGAGATAAGATATGAGAAAAATGAACATAGTTGAATTACATAATATAATAACACAATAAAATAATATTCTACATAAGTATAAATACTTATTTATATAAGCTATGTATATGTATTTAGTTATAGCACATTATTTATGATCGCTATATCTTATCTCTAGAATGTTTAAGTATTATCATATCTTGTTTTCATAGCTCAGAGGTATACGTATCATGTTATATTCCAATTATCCAATAGGCACCCCCGCAGCTTTTACACATTTATTTTGAACCGTCAAAAATGTATGCAGTACTTTAAATTTAGCTTCCATAACCACAACTAAAAGATCAACTATGCAATTTATTTATAAAGCGTGTTATGCATGAGTAATACGGTCAGAAGGTTCATTTTCAAGTATTTTATTAACAATAATTCCATGAATGCGAATATTAACATTATTTAGTCATATTAATAACTAACTAATAATAATATCGTTACAATCATCAACCAATTCTTCTTTGATAATGTATATAAAAACTGTTCACCTAAGACATTGAATGACGAGTGCTGCCACTCTACTCTTGGAAGTTTGAATACTTTCAGCAAGTTTTACAGAAAGAGTAAGTGTCAACATTATTTAGGAACGAGACGTCTTTAACAAGGTCGTGGAAGGATAACAAGTGAGAGATAAGATAACTGTATACGTCTCCAGGCCCTGACGAACCGATCTTTAACAGCTCGTAATCTTCTCCATGATCTAACTTGTGACACTTGAGTACTTGTAACTGATAGGATAGTAAGAAACATAGTGGACGGTACTACAGTTTACTTCAAGAAGAAGAAGGAAGCTCCAACTTCAACATCTCGTCACAAAATTATCAGAGTAATCAGAAGGAATTCCATTTTGTGATACGAGGAAGTGATCTTCCAAGATCGACTTAATTTCTCATGTGTTTCAATCTTCGTATGGGGAGTGACTGGAAGATGGAGTCCGGAAGTATAGTTGCTATCCCTGGAGTTTTGTGGATTACAATTGTGCCCCCCCCCCCAAAAAAAAAATGTTTCATTTTGAACAAAAATTTGAAAAACACAAGACAAGTTATTTGGATTTTTAGTTCATCCTATCAACCTTGCGCTGATTTAATGTGCTGACGATTCCATGCTCGGTATCGAATGTGACAATTAAATTATTAAAATATAATTTTTTTTTAAGAGAAAAGATATGCCCAGGGCCGGGATTCGAACCCGGGTCTCCCACATTTCAGTTGTAGCTCTACCAACTGAGCTATCCAAGTTCATATCTCGGTCAGGCATATCCATTCTTTTCACTGATCCCATATCCCCGTGTGTGCAATTTGCGAAGTATACAAGGGGAAGAATGTTCATTGCACATTACATTTAATTAGGATCTTGTTGATTTAAGTCATTACATATTATTATAATTTATTATATTTAATTTTTTTATTAATTGTTATAATTTTAAATATTTTTATTTTGAAGAGAAAAAATATGCCCAGGGCCGGGAAGAATCAGGTACGAACTGAGGTACGAACCAGGGTAGCTCAGTTGGTAGAGCACCACAACGGAAATGCGGGAGACCCGGGTTCGATTATCTTTTCCGAAAAAATGTATTTTATTTTATTTTATTTTTCGTGCTTGTTAATTCGTAGTAATGATTTTCGGGGATCTATTGATATCCTACTGTGAATATCAGTGATGTGAATGTCTACAACATAACCCGGTTATGCGGGTTTGTACTCTTTATTAATTTGACTTAAGAAAGTAGGGAAGTTTTCCAGAAGATTTAAAAAAAAAAAGTTGCTAAGCAATAATAGTTGCAATATTTGTGTATGTCAGTTGTATATATTAAAGTTCTTGTATAATGGAAAGAGTTCTAAGAGTTGTTAGCATTAGGCTATATTCCTTCCAACCTTGTATAAATATTTATCTCTTCCTAAGCATGTATTGGTTTAACGCCTTCCATTCGAATTTAAATGCTAGTTTTCTTCGCAGTTGTAAATATCAGTATTCTTCTAAAGTTTCTAAATAGATTTCGTAAGAGTATCAATGAAATAACATGAAGAGTGGATGAAATAACATCCCTACTACATACGGATCGAGTATGTTGACTCGTATTTTAAACAATTATTGTGTTGAAATATATAATAAAATCTAGGCCACGTACCATCACTTAATATATCATTTTCTTAATTTTTCATTTAATAATATAAAACCAGAAGTTATTAAATAAGAAAAACACCCAATTTGTTACTTTGCCATTCTTTATATATGTGACATTATTTTTTCTAAGACTTTTAAGTTTTAAATATAATTTATTATTATTATATTTATATTTTTATTTATTATTATATCAATACTTTTGTGTTTATATTTATTATATTTCGCTTTCCTACCCTGTTACCTTGGCTTGATAGGAAAAGATTGAAAATATAATGGCCTAGAGATAGTTTCATAACTTCAGCTCCTAAATTAGTTCAAAATTTAATAAATATATCTAAGATAACTCAACTTCTCAGTTGAAAGATGAAAGTTATAACAAGTTGTTACTCAACGCCATTCTTTAAAAGTTCGGTTAGTTGTGAACAACCATGTTTTAGGTGTCTAGACTCCATCTTCATTATTTATCTCCTTAGTTCCCAAAGTGGTCCAAGTGGACCCCCAGAGATCCACAGGGTCTACGTTGGCGTGACAAAAAAATGGGGGTTCACAATTCGTAAGCGGGGGTCCACGAAAATTTATCTGCTTTCGATAGTGAAGAAGTAAAATGTTGGCTTGACTTCACCTATCAATGTAGGCAAATAATATTTTAAGAAGCTCAGGAACTGTTACTAGTAAAAACTTCCATATTCCATATTCAGTACAACGTGTCGAAACTTGCAAAGTGCCGCCGCCGCCATCCACGACGCTTGTTCAGACGTGAAAGGAAGAAATACTTACCTGTGATGTGTGCGCTTGCATGAACTTGTTGTCGTTGGGAACCCAGACTCAATGCAAATTTCCATAGTTAGATCTAATCTTCATATTTTTAGTCGAGTTTTGGAAATATGGTAGAAATGCAGCTGCAGTGGGTGCACCGGAAACAGCTAAATTTTGAAAGTGGTCTATGCGAAAAAAAGTCTGGGAACCTTTGATTTGCCATAAAATCAACGTTAACGTCAACGTTATGTATTGGAAAAGTGGATATGATAATTCATTACTTTGAAATACAATTTAAAAGAAAATCACTTATGTTACCAATAAATGAATTAAACAGTATTTTACATAATTTAAAAATGTGACGAAATAGTTTGATTTTTCATGGGTTTTTTTTTTTTATCAAATAGTCAATTCATAAGGAAGGTAATACATGTATGTATATATGTATCAATCCGATGGATTGATGGATTGAATTGGTTAGGAGGTGCAGTCAGAGATAAGAAAAATAATGAGTTTCACTTATTTTCTGTTATCTGACTAATTCAATCCATCATTAGAATTATCCAGTCAACTATTTTCCACTCAAATATAAAAATTGAAGTTCAGTTTGTTACTTATTTTTAACCCTACTAGCGAGGCTATTAAAATTGTGTGTACCCACTTAAATTGTTTTAGATATTGAGTATTTTGCATTAAATAAAATAATGATTTTTTTAGATTTGTTTTAAAGATTAAAAAAAAATATTGTTTTAAGAAAAATGTCTTTTGATTGGATTGGTATAGAAATAACAACCCTAAAATCGAAATATTGGAATTAGATGTAGCTTATTTTATTTTTTTTTAATTAAAAAACAGGGCTATATATTCTTTAATTGCTTAAATAAGTAAAATTATGTAACATATTTATAACTGAACGAACAAGACTAGGATTATACTAAAAGTAGCGATCCCTTGCAAGACAACGCCAAAAATATACTACACCACTTTTCATGTAACATATACATATCTTAATAGATTTTTTTTTTTCCGAATTTGAACTGCAGCGCTTCTCTAGTGGGTATGAACTGAAGGTGTAGTTCACTTACTAGACAATAGAAGGCAGCAGTTAGCTCACCTTGGAATAGTTTATATGTACTTGACAATGAAAAGTGCAAGAATAGGATTTGGCTGTCGATATAAATTATTCATTAATTAATTTAGTATGTTATTTGCTAAATTGTGATGTCCTTAATTTTCTATATAAATACGGAATTATATTTATATGAAGTTCTTTCTTTAATTAATTAGTAAGTCTTAGTTACATTGTAATGTGACGAATAATTATTTATGGTATAATGAATATGAGTTGAGGTACACAGCACGGTTATACACAGTAAGGTACATATGTTCGTACATACAAACGTAGAAGCATTTAAACTAAAAATGATAATCTGGGTGATTAAAGCAGATCAAAATCCTTGAATATTTTGGATTTTTCGCCCATGATTCCTAAACAATATATTAAAAAAAAAAATAGAAAGGTTTGTTTCTGATATATTAAATTCGATAATATTAAAGTCTATAGAATGAGTCCATTACATTATAATTTGGTTTATCGATCGAAAAAAATCCGTCATAAAACCGAGTTTTTCCCACTTTTCAGAAGCTCAGAAAGGTCAAATATGATCCCACTAGCATGGGTTCGATAAACTCACAAAATAAAATTTATAGAGCATCAAATTCTATTTCCAATAATAATAATAAGCCTTAGCGAACCCGAAGGCTCGATGCCGATACCACCAATCTCTGCTTACAAACTTCTGTCCACGTGCAAACCAAATACGTCAGATCATTCCTATCGCAATCCTCCAACCTACGCCTCGGTCTATCCCTCAAGCACTTATTAACTTCTTAGGAATTCGTTCTTTTCTTTTAAATAAAAAAAAAATAAATAGTGACCATATTCCATGCAATCATGCTTAAATGTCATTTTATGAAAAAAAGAATCATTTCACAGAATTAGCCTGTGTTGTCAGTACTGTAATTAATGTGTTTAATGCATTTATTCTTCCTTTTTCCTCTTGTGGATATTTTCTTTTTTCTTTTATCAGTTACAGGTTGTCGTTTCGAGTTGAGTTACAACTTTTAACTATTCATTCGTTTCCTTTTTAATATTTTCCACAACACAAGTTGTCGTGAGCTTTGGTATGGAAAAGAGAATTAATTATATGTAATTATGTGTAATGAGTAGATTTCGGTAATCAATTTATCAAGAAATTAAACTTTCAACTAACATTTCGAAGTATAGATGATAAACATATTGAATGATAATATGGTAATAAGGTGATAAACTGATATAATAATATGAAAAATATAAATATAAATATAAAATATAAACAATGATTTAATAATATGATAATAAGATGATAAACGTTAACAAACTAAAGCTCTTGATTCAATTCAAAACGACAGTCTATAAGGCAAAAGCAAATACACCTGTTTTCACTTGTTTGACATTTTACCAGTTTTCAACAGTCCCTTTGCTCAATAGTCAATCCTAGTTTTGCCAATTTAGGCATCAGCAGTACATAAATCAAAAGACTAATCAGATTATAAGACAAAGTGCCGCATACTTCACATCAACAAGCAAACTCATCAAATAGAGATTCCAAGACGTTCCTCAAGCAACTAAAAAAAAAATCTTGATTTGCTTGCCACCAAATGTTCTCCTGCGGTCATCCATATTACCATTTCGGTTTTTAAATGCTTCTGTTCATTTAAAAAGTTCAAAAATATAAGCTTCTATGCCAACAATGTAATCGCAGAAACCGTCCTTTTGGCTAGTTTATTTACGTAACTGTAGTTTCCAACTGAATCGTTTAAGTCTATGTCACTCTACATTAATTTAATAAGCAATAATTTGATCCTTGATTGATAGATACAATGGAATCTATTTATTTTTATATATTATTATATATATGTACCAAGTTCTATCTCTGACCTTCAGCTATTATATTATACGTTTTATAGTTAATAGCTTCTTCATCCTTCTTATCAACGGCACGTTTGTTCAATAAAAAAAATTGCTAAACGTGCTGATGCTCCCCAAATCTGCATCAGGTCATGTGCAGAGATAGGTTTTGAGCCGGAAAAGATAAGATTACATACTGCATAACCAGCCGAAGATTTTCATGTTTTAGACGCAACATTGTTTGTTCAATTAAAATTTTTTAAAATCTCTATCTTTAGTGATCTATTGCATAAGATCATAGCGTATTTCCGATCAACCACCAGCTGCCATTTATAATTAACAATTATTATGTATGTAAATGCATTATTAATGAATTAATCTACAAGAATGTAAGGTCTTGTTTCAGGTGCTAATAAATTCGGTTTAAATTAAAATTACATTTTTTAACGATTTCTCAACTCACACTGACTCACATTGGGAATGGACAAGCATTAGTTAGGAATCAGAAGACTAGTTATTAAATAGAAAAATATGAATAAATAAGGGATGGATCAGAAGACTGGGAAATATTTTCTTTTAGGAAATTAAATATAAATAAATCTTTTTTCCAATGAATGAACATTTTAACACGTTTAATTAAGACAAACTGAATAATCATGTTTAATTGATTTAATAAATATTCCCGGGTAAATGGCAGTTATTCATTAGACAAAATTTATGTAAGATCAAAATATAACTTGTCGGCAATCTTTTTGACCTTGACAGTAGGTACAGATAAAAGATTGTCCAGATAAAAACATAAAAGTCAAAATGCAGCTATCGGCATGCAATATTAATGAGAACAAGATAAATAATAATATCATTATCACCTAATTAAAGCGCAGGAATACCCCAAACTATATAGACCGTCTCGAAACAGGAAGAGAACCATTAAGTATGAAAGTGAAAAAAAAGTTGACAAATCTATGGTCCAAGCTCGTTATGCCAGAAGAGCGGCTCCCAAAACTTTGTTTTAATAGGCTTAAATCATTAGAAAATGATAAGCCTGGCATAGACTTCAATTTGGTGTCCCAATTTACAGCAATAGCCGAGCTAAATGCCTTTACAGAAGAGCTTTCTGTTCACCATACAAACAGACTTCTTAGACACAAAGACGACATACTGGAAAAAATCACATAACCAATATTTCTCAGCCGATATTCAAAGAACTCTAAATTCAACTAACTACCCTTTATATAGAATTTTATGCAGTTACAATGCTCCCGGCCCCTAAGCGTACCTCACATTAAAAGTCATAAAGAAATTGAAATGTGTCAGCCAATTCTAGAAGTTGCTAATCCAGAACATATCAGAATCTATGGAAAACCATTTTTGTGCAAATTTTTTGTTCAAGACACAAGAAACCTGTATATCATGCAATCAATTTATCTAAAATAGTCTACATCACATTCTCCTTCACTGCCCAGCACACAATGAATATAGGCAACAATTTCTTCAACACTTCATCTTAGAATCTTCTGATAACCAAAGTATCCAAGCTATACTTAATATCGACAGTGTAGATAAGTTAAATAAAATGTATTATTACATGATGGGAGTTCAAAAAGTGCTACATTGTTTATCATAGACCATTTTCTATTAAGTGTTTGTTTTAGTTTATCTTTAAAGTGATATTTTGTTTATTTATTTTATTTTTAAGTTTATTATTCTGTAATCTGTCTTATATGCTTTCTTATTTATCTTATATCTATTCACTATTTCATCATATCTAGTCACTATTTTTATTTCCACTCCTGTACCACTTTATATATTCTTGTTACTGCTACGTTTTTATATATTTCTGTTTTTTTCTCTTAGCCCTGAAGATGGCATACATTGTAGGCCGAAACGTCGGCACATAATAAATAAGTTATGTTTATTTTGATGTTTTCATTGACTGCACCCCCAACTATTTCTTCCTTAAAATATATTTATTCAGTGTATTTAGAAGTAATGGACGAATTCTATATCTTTTTCAATTTAGATCATCAAAATCTGGCCTCAATTTTTGAGGAAACCATCGTCCCTTCACTCTCCCGGAAACCACTTATTTTTAAAGCGTTTGTTTATAGTGTATTTTAAGCAGTGGTAAAACCACAGAGAAGTAAAAGAGACGGGAAGTTTCTCTCTCACAAAAAATAGCTAGGCTTAATTATAAATGTACAATGTAGTTACAATAATTTTGCTAAACTACTAAACGTTAGGTGTGAGAAAAATTAATCTTACCTAACGTAATGATATTTATTTAAATGACACGAGAGTGTTGAACTATCGTTTTATTACTTTTATAACTAAACCAAAGCTCATAACATCTTCATGTGGTGCAGTAATTAATTCGCTAGACCAGTACGAAAGGAAATTTCTCCTTAGGCTCACTCAGCCTCTATAATGTGGGTACCCAAAAAATATGGAGAAAAATCTGCCGATTAAGCTCGATCTAGGACAAATCATCTCTTTGCACAACGGTTGTCCAGGAAACAGTACAGTACGGAATGAAGCCCAATCTGCAGTACGTCATGCAAAATCCCATCACATTCATTCCATCCTCTCCAATGCAACCGATTCAAAATCCAAATGGAAAATACTCCGGCAATTATCACCAACAGAATCCGGTAAACTCAGTTCACTTCCAGTCACGCCAGATGATCTCAATAGCCACTTCGTATCCAATACTTCTCCTACATCCTCATCCACTGCCGAATTGATCATATAAACTTTTTCCAAAGCATTCGACACAGTAGACTACAATATCACCTGAATCACATTCGTCACCTGTTACTATTTGAAACTCGTAGACTTCTAGTTACTTCCTTAATTTCCCCCATTTGGACTATTGCTGTACATTATATGGAGGTGTCACAGAAGATCTCGATGCAAAATTAAAACGGTTGATCAATTCCTTCGTTCGTTTCATCTTTGGGATCCCGGGAGACGCCCGTATCACCCGATAATACGAAGAGTTGAAGTGGCTTTACCCTTCCTATCGCCGTAAGTACATACTTCCTAACTTCCTTTTTTTACCAAGTCATCCAGTGCCGCCGACCATCATACATCTCCAGACCTCCTTAAATTCAAAACCTCGATCCACTCCCGTAACGCCCATTCTCGGCTCCCAAACCTATATACAGACAGCATCCCACTGAACAACTGCTTTTGATAGAGCTTTCCTTATCCCGTCCTCGTCCCTGTGGAACTTCTTCCATTCGTCGTTCCCATAATCTTTCAACCTTCAAATCCCGTTTATTAATCACCTTATATTCTTATAATTCCCAAAAAAACGAAATAACATACCCAATTTTCGGATTAAAATTTTCTAACTGATAAATGAATAATGTTTTTTTTATTTATATATAAGTATATTTATATCATTATTTATATTATTGACGCTTCACTCATCCAGTTATATCTATTTTTAAGAACAAGTAATATTAGTTGATATTGTTCATATTTTTGTTTTAATTTCTGCTTTCTTTGTTTCTACTTTCCGTTGTAATTTACATACATATGTAATTATCTACTGTTTCTCTCTACATAATTATTGTAATCTTATTTCTGTTATTTTTTATTTCTTGTACTCTGTTTTCTTTTTCTTTTTTAAGTGTTATCACTGGAGGTAATTCGCAACTTTTTTTCTCATTAATTCTTTCCCAATTAATAAGACATAATAATGCCCTGTATTAATATAATCTAAGACATAATAATACCCTGTATAGAAACCTGTATTGTTATTCTAAAGGGACTTGTCCCAGAATAAATAAAGTATTTATTATTATTATTATTATTATTATTATTACAGTCTCTATCAGATACTAAGCCCGTTCACGGATTATAGGAGTACAAAATTTTTTTTTTAGTACGAAGGAAATTCTTATCAAGATCAAAACAATTATAAATCGATTTCAAATCTAACATTTGTCGTTGGGGTTTTTAATGATTGAGATTTCCTGTGTTATCTCTTCTGGATAATAAAATCATGTAATACAACACTTCGATTTTACCAAATTTTTTATTAAATATGTATTGCAATTAAAAATTATTGGAAGCTCAAAATATAAAATATACAAACCAAAAAATAAAACAATTATGGCAAAATTGGAATGAAAAATTGCCAAGTGGAAGAGCAGTTGAATATAAATACCCAGCCCATCCATGATAGTCCCCTTAAATATTTTAATGGCTTTTTATATTTATGTTCAAAGTATATTTTAATCGCGAAGATCACGCTGAACAGCCAGCTGTTCCCCCAATTAAAAATACCCAAATATTTTTATTTTGAAGAGAAAAGATTTGTCCTGGCCAGGATTCGAACCCGGATTGTCTGCATCTCTAGTGCAGTGCTTTAAAACAGTGAGCTACCAGGGGTCGTATCCAAGCCAGACATAACCATTCTCTTCACCGACCCGGGTTCGAATCCCGGCCAGGACAAATCTTTTTTCTTCAAAATAAAAATATTTAAAAATAATCGCCATCAAAAGAACAATAAATAAAAATAAAAATACCCAACTTACAAAGGCCCTAGAGTATATCCCTGGAAAGTCTGCAGAACCCACGGTGTCCATTCATAACTGTCAAAAGATTAACTAATTTATCTACCACAGTTGGATTAGAATCCGAGACCTTCTGCACAACAACTCGGCGCTCAAAATGTGTTTTAAAAAAAAAATAATAAACTGTTAACAAAATCCTAGAAAAAAAATTGGCTAGTCTTATCAGAACAACAGGCGTTTTAAGGAGTAAGTCAGGAATATAAAAAAAAACTAAACGTGGAGAATAAAAAAAATAGTGAAACTGAAAGCTCATATGAATATTATACGATCCCTTATTTAACATATAACATAATATTTACATAATATTTAAATGTATGTACCCATTTAGTTAGTATTTGGGTGTAAATGAACTGTAAAAAAGAAAGAGGACCACATTCCCGGACGGAGGACCTTGAAGGACACATTAGATCTCAGAGGAATCTATTGTTTTCATAGAAGTGAGGCTAAAGCTTTTTCCACCGTTGGGTATGAACATTTTTTTCATTTAGCGCAGAAAAAAAATTGTGGATAAATGTAAGAAATATAACTATTTTTGATTATTTTTCTTGAAATATTTTAAGGAAAAATGTAAGATTTTACGAATCCTCGTATGACAAAAAAAGCTCGCCGCTTCAGGCTTCTTCAACATTTACTAGACAAACGCTCCAAAATTCCAATTAATTACAAAAAACCTATATATATATATATATATATATATATATATATATATATATATATATATATAAACCTGTATTGTTATAAACCTAGCAACCTCTTCAATTCCTGATAATCCTCTGAGGCGTCTGAAAAGAAGATGGCCCCGTGACCATCTAAGTTGAACTTTTTTTTAGGTATATATATATATATATATATATATATATATATATATATATATGACAACCATAAGACACATCTGGACTTAAGGAGTCGAGCTTTGAGACTCCACCATGCCATCGAATTCCTCTCGTATTCAATCCTTACAATCCAAAATCCTCAATACTCCTTAATTTTTTGAGGAACCAAGTAATCCATAATGAACATAAAGTCCCATTTGTGACTGATTTGGTCCGAATCCGATATCAATCTTTTCATGACCAACTCTATTCCCACTCAAACCCAGTAGTTTAAAACCTAGCAACCTCTTCAATTCTTCAATTTATTAAAAATAGTTGCAATAATAATGTACGTATATCTGCCCTTACAAGAACATGCAAGATAAGAATGGGTCCAGGCGGGCAACATATTCTATGCTGTCTATTAAAATACTATTTCGACAATGACGATTCATTGCAAATAGTAATAAAAACAAAAAATGAACATGTTTCTGGGTTATACGATTTTGTAGTGTAGTTCTTTACTGTATTTTTTATGAACCATTTTCGAAACACTGTTTGATAAGCAAAATTCGTACACCTTTTTATCTTAACGGTATTTCTGATTTAAACTCGGTCAGCTACGCATTTTTATATTAAGAATTGAGGAAATATATATATTTTTAATTCATCGTAAAACTCGATAAAATTCCCTTTCACCTTTCAGTATAACCAATCATCTCTTGTATTTTAATTATTTTTATTTATTTTCTTTTTCTCTTTATATCTGTATCCACCCCAGCCAAATAAAAACTATGACAATCAGCAGATTGGCTGATAGTAAAGTAAAATACAATGACATGAGAGGCATGAAGAAGGACAGTAGCGAGCGGTACCTCTTCCTTGGCTTGATTCGATTTCCTTACAGGGATAACAAATCCCTCATCCACGTTCTTTTTAGTCTCCTCCTAGTGCCCTCTGGCAAACGACGCTCATGGCCAATTGTTCTATTAATGGGTTTGGGTTCCCATGTAGTAGTTTTCCTTGAAAGCTTTTTTAGTATGTTCGTATGTGTTCATCAACCGTTGGTATTTTTAAGTCAGTATGTAGAGTTTTGTTATTAACCAAGGTGCTTATGTGACAAGTCTAAGTAATTTTTATTTTAGTCGTTTTCTGTTTGTTTGTTTGTTTGTTTTCTTGGGTTTAGGGGCGTAAAACATCCAGGTCATCAACGCCCGTTGGTTATTAAGTTATGGTCGTTTTCTGTTTAGCGATGCCCAATTGTAATGCAAATGTCCAAACTGGTTTCAGTAAGTAAGTGTACGTATTCAATTTTGTCATATTTTTAATTTGGAGTATTTTCTGAATAGAGAATACATTAAAGTGAGTTTATGATTTAGTGATGGACGTTTCATCTTAACACGAGGACCCAAGGTCATTCTCTTATCAAACGTTAGTCCAAGGTATTTTGTCTGTCTGTGGGATGGGTGAGCTATTAAGGTAAATGAAAGGGCAAGTTTCACGTTAAAAAGTAAAAGTGATGTGTTGTGACTTGTCGTGGTTCAGAATAATTTTACATCATTGTTGTTTGTTCAATTAACGTCACTTTTTGCTGCTATGGCTAATCGGACGATACTACATTGGGAGCTCTAAATTTTGCCTATCCAGGTTTAATTAGGATAGGGATTTTTAACGAGTACCTGACATCTTACAGGCTCGGGACCCCCGTTTAACGTCCCTTCCGAAGGACGGCGTAACTAAGGATGTTTACTCCCTTTAAAAAATCCTAGGGTCACCTGCCGGGCTCCGAATCTTGGGCTTAGTAGTTTGTTACGCTACCGACCACAGGTGACCTTATTTTCCATAGTTGGCACCACTCATGGCACCAACTTTTGTAAGTTTAGTGAGGCCTTCGTCACGTTTTGTTGATGTGGTTATGGCAGTGTCGTAGGTTGCTGTCAGAATGTCATGACTTATTTTTTTATTAATGTCAAAGGGGAAAATCAATAACCTATCAATAAAGCTTGTACCACTATAACCCGGGAACGGTTCTGGGTTTCAGTACATAGTCTGCCACTCCGCTAATAACAAGTATTTGTGGTTATTAATTAGCAATAAAACGAAAACAATAACACCAGAATATTATCTCTCTCTTCTTCATCCCAATCTAAAAACGATACCTACAAAGACCTGTCACGTTCAAACATACGTTACCTCAACATTAAGTTCCCGTTATAATACCGCGAGAAAGAATTCACTGATTCAACACGTTAGATAGGCAATCTTCAAATCATTCCGAGAAGAAATTACTATCTAGTCTTAGCGTAAGTAATCTTCAAAATAAATTATTGTTACTAGCAATGAATAGGTTATGAAATTTTCTTTTCATAACCTACGCACTGCTATTAAAACGAAAGAATCAATATCGGAAATATTGTTAATAATAATCCAGTTTAAAAAATAAAGGCAAAAATCGATGATTTATTTCTACTTAATGGTATTAAGTAAACACATCCTGGTTTAAAAAAAATAAAATAATTAATTTTATTAAATTAGTATTGCACATTGCAGCTCTTCTTCAGGGCTAAATATAGACGATATTTGCAAATTGAAATGATACACATTAAAGAGTAAAAATATATATAAAGGTATCTAGGGATATGGGTATATATGTATGTATATATATATATATATATATATATATATATATATATATATATATATATACACATATATATATACACATATATATAATTTAATTAATATATATTATTCTTTATTACTTATTAGATAATTCTCTAAAAACATTCCCTCTGTTTCTATACTTGCCTAAAGCGTTACTAATTTTTATTATAATTTTTTATCTCCCATAACCCTAGATGCCTTTATATATGTTTACATTATACAAAAAAAAAATTCCTTAGAGAAATTAGAAAATTTGCTTGAAATAAGAATAAATGGCTGATTTGATTTTAAAATTAATTTCTAATAAAAATCCGTCATAAGGTTATCTCACTCCATCGGAATTCCTGAATTAGATTGACTGCAGAAATTCTCAGGTAGATAACACAGTCTACAATACACCTCAAAATAACTCCAGTTTGCGCAATTGGGATTCTCCCAATTTCGTTCTGCTTTTCAAAAATTTCTAAAATTTAAAGGATGATGGCTTTAATATTTAATTGATGGCAATTAAAGGAGGTTACTTATGGTATTGGTATAATAGTGAATAAGGTTGTATATTAAAAAAGATTTCAAATATATTCAAAAATAAAATTACCTATAAATTGTTAATAAATATTTTAAATTATTCCATAATTTTCTAAGAATTTTAATATTTCATAAGAGTCTCGAGTTTTAAGAGTCCGTTCAAAAACCGTTTTAATGATATTAAAAAAATAAAAATATTCCATATTTGATCATTTACTGATTATTTGGGTGGTCCATTCTGGGAATTATCCCTGGTGACATTCCAGGAAGCCGGAAGTATTAGCAACAATGCATTTACACAAAATATTTACGGTTATTTTAGCATTAATGTTGTATCGCTGACAACTAGCAATTTGATTCCTGATCGCACTAAGGTTTTTTCCTAAAGCCGTGTTATTTCTTTTATATGGTTTACTCAGTCTCATTCAACTATCTATAAACTATTAATCATAAGGACGATGATTGAGTGAGATATAAATATAATATATTTTTTGTAGAAATATAAAATTAAAAATAGTAGTATATTAAATAGTGAGTTGATTAAATAAAATTGGAAGGAAAAAAAAATACTCAGTTTCGTAAATTTAAATCTTCTTAAATAGATAAACACCTTGTTAATTAAAATTAAGTCAACTGTTCCATTACAATCGTTAAATATATATTTTTTCTTTAATGTGGTGCCATTCATAGTTAAGAAAATAGAAATTAATATTTTTTTAGGAATTAAGGATAGTGAATCAAGTTACTATATATTTCCAAAAAATTTTTTAATTGCCTTCCAATGAACTGTCAAAAATTAGTTAACTAAGCTTCGTTTAATAACACGTTTCTCAAATATCTTGATAAAATATATGTATACTCCAGTGGTTTCCCTCCTTTCTGTTATTCAGCATACCCTCAATATTTATTAAGAGTAATAAGTTAATCGACTAAAGACCTACGGTTGATAAACAATTTAATAACTGAATTCTTCAATACATTATTCATGCATATCGAGGATAAAATGTAAATATCAACACTAGTTTCTGGATCCGTTGCGTTACACAAGAATTATAAAAAAGTACTTGATAATAGTCTCTTAACAACAAAACTGTGATTATGGAATAGGAATCTATCTAAAAGGTCTATTCTTTCCCTTAGAAGTAAGCGCATACAGACGCGGTCAAGATAAGGGAACGAACAATGTCCTATTGCAATAATATTTCCTTGTTTCGTAATACTTGTTATTTATTTATTTGGTTCAATTACTACATTATACATAACTTCATATAAGGTGTAGAAACCTCATTAATATAGCAAACATAAATATAAAACCCTATCTCTATCGAAATAAAAACAAAGCTGGCCTCACTGGCGAGCTCACTAACCGTAGAGGGTGGTGGGGACTGCGAGTGTAGCCAGTCATGTGCGAGCGACAAGGCGGGCTGGGCCAGGCGCTCCTCGCTTCCGTCCTTATCTCCGTGTGTTCGGTGGTCGTCAAGTCCTCCCAAATCCCCATCGGCCAGGCCACCTTCCTCTCCAGCCTGGTCATCTTCTGCTGCAGCTTCCCCGGTGCCCTCTACCGCTCATTCGATCTCTTCCCTCGAGGACACAGGACTCGCCTCATGATCTTCGGCATCCTCAACAGCATCATGGTCCTCTCCGACTACCAGGCTATGCGGTTGATGCCACTCGGAGACGAGGCTGTCATGGCGTATACTTCCATTATCTTCACCGTCCTCTTGGCCAGGATCTTCCTCGGCGAGCCTTGCAGCAAGGAGAAGCTGTTCTGTTCGTTCTGCATAGTGCTGGGGGTGGCCCTGATATCCTCCCCAGCTGCAGGTAACCCTTCTTACCTCTACTACGGCCTCGGATGTGCACTGACTCTCTTGGGAGCGCTCTGCGACGCCGCTAGCTTCATCTTTATCAAGGAACTATCCGGGCTTCCTTGCTCTGTTATCTTGATTAATTGTGGAATAGCCTCTATGATAGTTTCAGGTATGCAACAGTAATATTAATACTATTTTTTTCTCGAAATGTTCTTGTTATATGTCAGAATTCAGATAAATACATATTACGTCTGAGCGCAATTATTCCATTAGTTGTTGCTTCGTTTTAATTTTTCATTCATTCCCTTTTTAATATTTTCCAGAAATACAAGTTATCGATTCTTGATTATCCTATTTTGATTTAGTTTTATAAAAGGTATATCTGGTATATATTTAGAATTTAATTTAATTGGGTATCATCTCCACTGGTAGTCGCTTCAAGTTCATTTACAAGTTTTAAGTGTTCATTGGTTTCCCTTTTAATATTCCCCCAAAATACAAATTATCATGAGCTTTAGCATGGAAAATATAATGTAATTATCACAAATGTGTAGATTGCAGTTATCATTTCACCAAGAAACAAATATATATCAAGGGTTAGGGTTAGAGTTTACGGTAAGGCGCTTTAACTGCACGGTTTTTTGCGCCAACATATATCAAGTATACTTGAAATGTTAGTTGAAACATTAATTTCTTGATAAAATGATTACCGAAATCTACTCATTACCCATAATTACATTCTATTAACCTAACTGAAGCTCTTGTAACTTGCATAATTTTTGCATTTTTGGAAAATATTAAAAATGAAACTAATAAACAGTTAAAAATTGTTATACCTCAACTCGAAGCGGCAACCTGCGGAACAGATACAGAGGCATTGATTCAGAAGAAAAAAGTTGATTTATTCCTCAAGTACATTTAAATGTCCTCATTAATTGTTGGATTTACAACATTCCTTTTAGTTTATGTCATTTGTTTCACAATACTGTATAAATACTAATCATTCCTAAACTATCCAATCTCCAAGTATCCAAAAGAAGGTATCATGAACTATTGAAGCAAGTAATTAAATTTAGCAAACAGTTGACTGTGTAATACAACAATAAAAATTGACATTGAAGGAACTTTATTACTTTTAGAAAAATATTACTGGGATTTTTTTTAGGGGGTTTTGTTTTTAATTTGATAAGAAGTATACATATTATCATTTGTGATCACAAGCTTATATAATTTTCAAATGCTTATTAATGCATTATTTAAATGCAAACATGTTTTTAATTAACTTAAAAAAATAATCAAGTATAATCCACAGATAAATTTTGAGATAGAATATGTTATCCCTTCATATGCGTACGCCACTGCTGTGTTTTTGAAATAGCTAAAATCCCTTATACTTAAGTAAAAAACAATATAGTATTATCGTAATACTAGCAATGAAAACACAGTATCGTGTTATAAAAAAATTACAAAGATTATAAAAATTGAAATAATGAAGTTATAAGCAAAAATTATAATAACTGTAAACGTAATCAAATGTTGATAGCTATAGCAAATCATTATAAATTATTTAAATATCCGGAATAATTCTGCTTTTAGAAGAAAAATTAAACGTAAAATAAGGAATGGTTTAAGTCAATAAATATAATTTTTACAAAAACTATTAAACAAATATATTGTAATTTTTAAACCTCCTAGGCCAGCTGGTATAGTCAGTTATTTCGAAGATGTTGGCTTAAAGAAAAGTATCAGGAATTGGCCTTCATTGATCTACCCAATCTAGTGGTCTTCTTTGGATTCCACTTTAAGGACAGTGATAAAAAAAACGAGTAACCCGGCGAATATCATGATCGATCAATTACCTCAAAAAGTGGATAAACATTTCGAATCTTATCAGTAGTCCAGGATGGAGGGGGAGAGAATGTAAACAACATTGTATCCAAACCGTTGCACATGGCGGAAACCCATAATGCGTAAATAGGGGATTAAAGACTTTCCAACCATATACCATAGTATCAGATATGTTTTATCCCCATTGAAATACCCTTACAATATGTGTGTGTGTGTGTATTCATTTAAACCTCTATTATTTAAATTAATGTCAATATCCCAATCAGAAGCTGGTTAAATATATACGTGGAACAATTTTTTTTCATACTGACATGTACCACTACAACCCGTGAACGGGCCTGTGGTGCTGTACATGGTAGAGACTGTACAAATTCATGGACAACGGTTGTGCAGGGAGTTGATTTGTCCTAGATCACGCTCAACGTCCAGATCCCCCCCTTATTTTGGGTACCCACTTTATAGAGGCTGGGTGAGCCCCAGAAGGGTCCTAGTCCCATATGATCCATCTCCGGCTGCAAACAGATTAAATAAAATCTTGCCGGCAGCGGGATTTGAACCAGGATTTTCGGCATGAAAACTCAGTGCACTAACACTGAGCCAATCCGCTCCCTTTTTTTCATCTAATTTTATTAATTTCAGTTTTGTTATAAGTTGAAATGATTCTCATATTTATTATATTAAATTTTTGGTATCAGTTTCCCGAGTTGTCGCTTCCTGTTGAGTCAAAAGTTTAACTTTTCATTCGTTTACTTTTCAATATTTTCCAAAAACAAAAATGGAAAAAAAAAGTGTGATTATGGGAAATAGGTATATTTCAGTATCATTTCATCTAGAAATAAACGTTCCAAACAACATTCCGAAGTATATGTTTGAGAAACATTAATTTCTAGATGAAATGAATACTGAAATATACACATTTCAAATAAATACAATATTTTTTCTCATACTAACGTTTACAATTATTTCTATTTTCGAGGAAAACGAAAGGAAAACGAAGCGACAACCTGCGGAGCTGATACCAATTTTTTTATTTTATATTTTCCTTATTCTCTCAGTATTTATCAAATATGGCAGTCACAACTGGATTGCTAAGAAAATCATATATTCTTTTGTATTCATCAAGGTTCCAAATTATAAAATTTCTTATTTCGATTTGAAGTGTTGAAATGTTTCACTTTTTTAAATATTTTTATTTTGAAGAGAAAATATTTGTCCTGGCCGGGATTCGAACCCGGGTCTTCCGCACCTCTAGTGCTACTAGTTAGATCCTGGTACCTCAGTTCGGAGAGTGCCGCACTAGAGATGCCGAAGACCCGTGTTCGAATCCCGGCCAAGACAAATCTTTTCTCTTCAAAATAAAAATATTTAAATAATCACCATCAAATAAAAATAAATTAAATATAATTTATAGTTTTACTTTTTTCTTTGTTTTAATTTACTTTAACCTTTCATAAGAATTATTAAGTTTAATTGAGTTTAATTGATTATTTTAATATATACGTTTCTGCCTATAATACAAGGTTGTTATTCTGCAAAGGGACCTTGTCCCAGAATAACATATACATAATATATATATATATATATAGGAAGCACTATGATTGTTTATCATCTAAATTTACAAGGCATTATTTTTGAGCTACTAACTAGCATTGGGCCTATCAATTATAACATTTTCAGACTTTATTAAGCATTTTAGTAAAGAAACCGCTTGGTTGTATCTCGTCCGAATGCTTAAGTATTAAACATGTTGTTAGTTATTTCCTACAGGAAATACAAGCCTCTCATATTAAAATTATTAAAGACCTATCATCAAAAATCCATTCCTGAAGACGTGTCCAATTCATTCTTGATAATATCCTTTTCCATTCTTGGAATATGTGTAAATAATATATTTTGTTTATTATTAAAACTATATACACTTTTTTTAAGACAGTTGAGAATCTGTCCCAATTTCCTCACAATTGATACATTAAATCAATTTTCCGACCAGAAGTGGTGTTAAGGTCAAGGTGGTGTTTTCACTAATTGATAGAAAATGGCAAAATCAATTATTTCTAAGATGAGATAAGATTCAATAATAAACCGCTATGAGTTTGATCTTAGCTCATTACTAATAACTCAATTAGTACGAAGTGCTGACTGTAATGAGAGGGATGGATAAGGTTTTCGACAAAAAAAAATTATTACTGACGTAAACAGAGAACTTGTGATTAGTTTTTGTTCATAATACTCCTTTCTCTGATATTATGAAATTAAAAAAAAAAATCCGAATATGAAAATATGAGTCATTTGGTTTCAAAAAATGACATCCATTTCCAAAAAAATTGCCAGTACAGATCAAAATTTAACAGAAACAATTATTTTTCTAACAATTCACTTCAAACAATAATTACTGACAATTTTTTATGTTCTCTTTTTTTAAATATTATTCAATATACCAATATGTCAGATATACTTTCATCAGAAAATATCGATATCTGGTTATGTTATGCCTTAACATATTCTAGGGTAAAAAAGGATATTTATCATACTTAGTATATATTTGTATTGTAATTATTATATTATTGAATAAAGGAGGTTAAGAAAAAAAAAAGATATCTGATCAGTTTATAGATGATAAAAAATAAATAAAACAGACGTTTTAAAAACAAACCACTTTAATCAATATACTTAAACAAAATATATACAGAGTGTGGATTTTTCGTATATCAAAAATTTTCATTTAATGCAATAGATGTAACTAACTACTTTTGATAGGATATGGAATCTTTTGTTAGTGATTTTTGATGGATCTAGACAGTTATGAAACAAACATCTAGTACATCATTTCTGGCATTTAAAACATATAAAAAATAAATTGGAAAAAAATGGATGTACTTGATTTTGAAATCTTTTTTTCTAGATTTAACTTTTTTTCTTATTTTCTTTTAACCTGATTGTAAAACCTACTTTTTTATGTTTGGTGACACTTTCTAGTCTCTTCTTCCACGACATCATGTAACTACTTTAACACTTAAATGTCAGCAGATGCCATAAAATCTTCCTCATATTACAACAACAATGGATTTATTGAAGAGCAATATTTTGATAACTGTCGCTACAAGAAATGTTTTGGGGATTTTATAACCTGTATCCGCTTTTGTAATTCGTTGTTATGGCATAAGTGATATCAGCCGTTATTCAAAATCCATCTGCTTATGATCTAGTTTTCTATTGCAACCTTAATAATAGAAAAATAGATTAAATTTCCTGATGTGTCTCATAATTTACCCAGTTTTCTCCTTATAATCTTTAATTGAATAAATCTAAAACTAAAAAGATTTTAATTGTATGTAAAAAAATTAAAACGGTATCTGTTTCGCAGGGTGTCGCTTCAAGTTGAGTTGCAGGTTTGAACCGTTTATTCGTTTTCTTTTTAATTTTTTACAAAAATACAAGTAATCGTGAGCTTCAGCTTTGAATGTGTAGAAAAAATTAATTTACTAACTTTTATCTGATCAATATAAATGTTTAGCAAATTATATTATTTTCCTCCCTATTGCTAAGTATATAATTTTTATGTAATTATAATAATAACTATATTATGTAATAGCTTTTTTTTTTGTTTCTATATTCATAACAACTACGTAACATTCCACTCATCACACAAAATCACCAAAATCCACTCGTCCTTCGCTTTCCTACTCCCTTGATTGTCCGGGCTTGATAGGAAAAGATTAAAAAGACAATGGCCAAGAGACCTGTTCGAATATTGATATTTCCATCCCAAAACTTGATGTTCCTGTAGAAAAGTTAAGAGAAACACATGGATCAACTTTACACGATGCGCAATTGCGCAGGTGCAAATGAAAATTAAAGAATAAATAATAATAATAACATATGTCATTATTCCCATGAAACTTCAACTGCAATTATGATACAACTCAAAATATGACGTGGAAAATAAAAATGTTGGAAATGGAAGATCAGATATGCTGTTTCTGAATTAAAAAGCTTCAACGAATACTATTGCTACTGAAGACTTAACCCAAAAATGCCAAATTTTGTGTGACGTCATTCTTTTAAAGGAGCGTTATATCAAATCAAAGTTTTATTCCAATAATCCACGATTAAGCTGAAATTAAAATTAAACCTTTACAAGTCTTGAAACAAAAAGAAAGAAATCCGACATTAAATTACATCCTTCCTAGGTAGATGTAGAAAGGTAATCAATTACTTTGATGATATTTATTAAACTAACTGATGTCGACGGTGGCTCTGGCAATCAAAGGGAATAATGATCCGTGTCACTGTAATCATTTCCAATCAATCATCTTAATCACTTTATTTGCCCATTATCTACATCAAGCCTCTTTAAAGCCCCCTTTTACGTTCTTGATGCTCACACCAAATAAAAAAAAATAACACGAGTTTTTTATTAGATTTAACAGGAAATTTATATCTAAACCATAAGTTGCTGCGAGCATCAGTTGATGTTGGGCTATTTTCACTTCAAAAACATAAAAATTGGGACGGTTTATTATGAAGTTAGATGAAGTAACGATACTTCGCTCCAATTAATAATTATATTTGGCGCTTTAAAAAAAATAATTTTTTTTTTGTGTTTTACCTATCCAGCTGCTATTGGTCTCATTCCACACCGAATGTACTATAATTCTTAATTACATTTCATTAGATAATTATCGGTTGCAATAAATTATTTAATATTTTAAAAAAAAATTTATATCAGCCAAAATAAATGGTTACAACTCTATTTTCATAAGCTTTTTTTTTTTGTTAAATTCACAGAAATTATCCATTTTCATGAAGAAACCACGTCTACATTAAACAAATTTGCACCACTGTACCACTACAACCCGTGTAGGGTTCAGTACATGGTAGAGACTGTACTATTTCATGGACAACGGTTGTGTAGGGAGGTAATTTGTCACTCTCTTTGCCAGATTTCCCCCCTTATTTTGGGAACCCACTTTTAGAGGCTGGGTGAGCGCCACGAAGGTCAATATCACACCTCTCAAACGGTTAATAATTTAATGAAATTCGATTATACCTTTTATATGAAGCTTTATATATAAAATGTATATGAGGTCTCCATCCTCATATGATCAAATAACTGATAACAACGATTTTTGTTTGTTCATTTCATTAAGACTAAGAATAAATTTGAAAAAATAAATTCGAGACTTTCGACAAATATTTTAAAATGAAAACATTCGAAACTTACTCATCAACATACACAAAAATTGAAGTATCTTTCGAAGAGGATGAATAATTTAAGTCACTAAGTGACAGTGAGAAATAAATCGCAAGTCATACAGCATTCCTAAGAGACACTTCTCTGAACCGCTGATAAAATAATCTTTATGTAACTTAAAACAGGCTCACCACTTTATTTATTTTCTCCTTCTTGGAAATTTCTTTGCTCTTTAATAAACAAAATATCTCTTATGTATTTGGCATTATGTATATGTATTTGAAGTAATTAGTAATTCGTAATTAGACATAATTGAAACTTAAGGATAAAGCAGAGCAGAGATGTTGATATCAGTAGTCTATACAAATAAAAGATTTAGTTGTTAATGTAAAAAAAATTAAAAGAGATCTAAAAGGATTATTTTAAGATAATTAAAAAGTAGAAAGATAAATATTGCTAATAAATTGAAGTGTTATTTATAATCAATATGTGTATATAGTATTTGTGGCCTCAAATAATTAAAAAAGGGGATAAAACTGAAGATAATTTCGAAATTTGCTTGTTCTTTTTGAAAATTTGGAACTACAAAACTGTTATACAGGGTAGAGCAGAAATAACTGACACTACAAAGGAATGTAAAAAAAATCTCATAAATAATACATTTCGAACTATCGGTGCTTTACGAATATTAAAAAAATTACGTTATATTTACATATATGTATGAACACTCCTATTTACAAATACAAAGAAAATACAAATTGTAATATTCATAAATTTAAAATTAT